>JAWZYV010013247.1:0-222019 GCA_038373885.1 Cheiracanthium punctorium | reverse complement strand
CAAAATTCTTACTCTTATCCACGACAAAAAACTCTTATCGACATAAAATAAACACAAGGAATACGATTTTTTCATGGGCGAAATAAAACACTGAACTAGTAAAATCCTTCTGTATACACACACATATATTATTTTTATAAAATTATTTTTTTATTTGTATAAAATTTAGATAGATATATACAGACATACACAATTAGAAATAAATAGCGTTCAACATGTATGTAATCCTTTGAAATTATTACTGGTTTTAAGAAATAACTCAACAAATTTATAATTATAAGCACAAAAGAAGTTAAAACCCTGAATAACGTTCACCTATAATAAATGCATTACTTACAAATAACTTTAAAAAATAATAGGAAATCAAACATGAATCGCGTTGTGCGAATTGAAATGTAATGTAAACAAAACAAACAAGGAAGAGGTTACAGTTGCTAGTTAGAAGAAATATTTACCAGAGAAAAATTGAATTTTTTTATTGATTAATGAAGATTACTTGCGTTGGCGGAAGTGACGTTCTCAATAGACAGCGATAAATTTTCTCGCTTGCAACCATGGAAGTACGTACGTGTAATCTGTTACACTTTGAATAAGGATTCGCGTTCGTCTCTAAAAGCAATCGAACTCTGGGAGGAAAAACACGTTTTTCAGGCGAACGTTCGTGTTTCGTTTGAATCGGGCCCTAAATAAGCATACTCACTTAGTTAAAATTTAAACACGGAAATACCTTAGTAATTAATTAAAAACATTAAAAGCCTTAAAATCTCCGTAAAATAGTAAAAACACGCACCATGAGCGCTTTGGACAGCTTAGCCCCCTGTCATCATCAGAACTGAGCCGCTTGGCTCGTTCACTGGTTCTTCACCAAAGCTTGTCACGACTGCTCGATCTGCGCATGCGCCATGTCGTTGACAGCTCCCTTGTGTCATTATTTCCAACGCTTCCCTTCTTAAGCCATAATTGTGGTTATTGTAATTAGCTATTTTCTTGACATTTATGAAATCTATATCTATATTTTCCTTTAAGGCTAGGCGGGATAGGGCAGTACTTTGTCTATTGTATTTTATATCATTTATGTGTTCTTTAATTTTTCTTTTTGTAACACCAATGTAGTATCCGGAAAGGTTGGAATCTCTATAAGTGAAATTTATTTTGTAAATACCTGCAGTTTCTAGAGGGTTAGTCTTGTCTTTATCTGACCGGATTCTTTTAAATATATTGCTATTGGGTTTAATTGGGATACGAAGGTTCATTTTACGTACACGGTTGGATATTTTTACAGCGAGACCACAACAGTAGGGAATCGGATGAGTAAAGGTGGATTTTTCTTTCTGGGCGTCGTTGATGATGTTGAGTTTCTTTCTTCTATTTCTGATTAGGCGGGGGATAATATTGCTGGGATAATTAGCTTCGCACGCAAGTTGCTTTATGAATTGTATTTCTTCCTTTACTAATTGTTGGTTGGAGCATATTTCTAGGGCTCTATTGACATGTGAATGTAGGATTGATATTTTGTAGTTATATGTAGTTTTTGAGGAGTAATTGACTATTTTATTATTATTGGTGGGTTTACGATAAACTGTAGTTTCTATATTGTCTGGGGTGGTTCTAATTACTTTAACATCAAAGAAATTTAGGCTATTATTCTGCTCAAGTTCTATAGTAAATTGTATATTTTCATCAAGTGAGTTAATTTCGTAGAGTATATTATCTATGCTATTGTTATTTAGTATTGCAAAAACATCATCAACGTAACGAAACCAGTATTTAATATGGGGGTGGAGGTTTTTATTGATTAAAGTTTCAAGGTTTCGCATTTTCCACTCGGCTATTATTCCAGATATCGGGGAGCCCATAGGGACACCTTTATTCTGTTTGTAAAATTTATTATTGAATTGGAAGTAGGAGTTATTGAGGATGAGGGACAAGGCAGCTTTTAGGGTTATTGAAATATCTGTATTAAATGCGTTCTCAATTTCTTTACTTATTGTATTGTACATCTCTATTGTGTCTATGGAGGGATATAAGTTGGTGACGTCGAAGCTGACCATTTTAACAGAGTCTGAAAATTGTATGTTTTTTAATTCTTTTAAGAAATCCTTTGTGGAATTTAGAGATGAGTTTGAGGAAGGAATTAGTTGCTGTAATATGTTTTTTAGGTATTTTTCAAGTAGGTAAGTAGGGCCTTCACATTTACTGACTATTGGGCGGAGGGATGGGGGATTTTTATGATCTTTATATTTTCCAAATATGCGCAGAGCAAAGGCAGTAGGATTATGTAATTGTTGTGGTTTGTTATTGGGCCAGCTTCCTTTATTTATGAGTTCTTTTAGGATATTGTTAATTTTGGTGGTGGGGTCCTTATTTAGTATATTGACATCTAGTTTATTGATGGTTTCTATCATTTTGGTAATGTAATTTTCTTTATCTAAAATAACTATTTTCCCTGTTTTGTCTGAACTAAGGCAGGTTATTGTTGGATTATCTTTCAGTTCTTTTAAACATTTTTTGTCTTCCCTGTCCTTCGTATTTTTCTTTTTTAATTTAATAAGTTCTTTTTGAGTGAAAAGTCGTAGCTCCTGTTTATTGTGTTCTGGTAATGGTTCTATTGCGGTCTCATAAGCAGCTATTGTGTCTTTTAAATTTATGTTATCTTCAAGTATGAATTTTGGTCCGAGGTTTAGGGTGTCTTCTTGGTGTTTATTTAATTTAAAAGAGGAGAGATTTATGAATTGAGGATCGTCAGACTTCATTATTGTTTTGTTTTTACCATATTTATTAATCCAGAAGTTAAGTTTTTTCTTGTGTGTTGTTTGCAGTTTGTATTTTAGTTTCCGGCAGAAATATTCTGTTTTTTTGACAAAGTTTTCAAACGTATGATAGTCAATACAATACACACAAGTTAATACAATAACCACAATTATGTCTTAAGAAGGGAAGCGTTGGATATAATGACACAAGAGGGAGCTGTCAACGACATGGCGCATGCGCAGATTGAGCAGTCATGGCAAGCCTTCATGAAGAAGCGGTGAACGAGCCAAGCGGCTCAGTTCTGATGATGACAGCGGGCTAAGCTGTCGAAAGCGCTCATGGTGCGTGTTTTTACTATTTTACGGAGATTTTAAGGCTTTTTAATGTTTTTAATTAATTACTAAGCATACTCATTTCCATAGTTTTCCTGTTGAGTATGTAGTTCTGTAGTTAATACTTATTTTCCATATAAACTGCGGATAATCCATAGTTGTTGGAGTGCACGTCTCTATATGGAAAAAACACTTTTCCTTCCTCGTGGAGAAATGTAATTGTCATCCCCTTACGCAAACCTGGAAAAGACTCAACGAACCCCAATATCTACAGATTCATAGCCCTTACCAGTTGCATACACAAAAATTTGGAAAAAATGATCAATACCTGCCTTGTTTACATTTTAGAAACTGAGGGCCATATACAGCCATTACAGAGTGGTTTTTGCAAAGGTCGTTTGACTATTGACAATCTTAATTTAGAGACCAAATTTGCAATGTTTTTATATGAAAAAAACATCTTGTCTCCATTTTCTTTGACATTGAAAAACCTTATGATAGGACATGGAGATATGGTAGTCTCCGCGATCTCCGTAACTTAGGCTTTCAGGGGAACAAGCCCATTTTCATAAAAAACTTCCTTACTCTTTGTAATTTTAAGGTCTGGATCAGTGGTACCCCGTACGACACATTTGTGCAACAGGAGGATGTAGGATATGTCCTTAGTGTCAACCTCTTCTCTTTAAAAATCAACAACATGCTTAATTAACTCTTGCCAATTCTTAAAGGTGTGGTATTTTACTTCTCACCACGGCCGTGAAATTTAGAGTAAAAAAAAAAAAGAAATTCTGTAAAGGAAAGACTTGTAAAGAACCTCATGGGAAAAATTTACATTATGTTCAAAAATCCTAAAAAGGGTTCACCTTGCCATGGGAGTGTGTGTGAGTTACAATAAATGAGCACAGAACACAGTAAAATTTGATCACCAAGGAAATTTATTTAAACATATTACTTAAAGATCTGGACAGGATACACATAAAAATTAACAACAACAAAAAAAAAATGTTAAGCAGTGCTAACGAAATTAGCTTCGTAATTACTTTGACATATTATTTAACATATCCTGCTTCATTGTGTGGTTAGTAGAGTCACGCAGTAATGAGACTTAAGCGACAAAAAAAATATTTAATCAACACGACTTACATTTACATAAAAAGTCATCAATATACATGCTACTTAATGCTCGCCATTTTTTATTCTTATATGCACCGTTATAAAAGCAGTTCTACTACATACTCATCTGAGATAATCACAAGGAGAAAACGTCGTCATGTGATGTCCAAGGATAATAATAAGCAGTGTTTATGCCTACAATTCCCCCCTCACAATGCTTATTTCCAAAACAAAAATGTATACATTATATTTTTTTACCTAACCTTATCAGTTTACAGCAGTTATGTTTATGAGCTGTAAGTACTTTTGTTAAAATGTCAACAGGTATGTCCTCTGATCTGACATATTTGACATCTATTTCACCATCATTAAACGCATCACGAACAAAGTTATGTCGAATGTCGATATGTTTAGTACGGGAGGGAGTGATATACGGGATTCAGTACTAGTTTTTGAGCCGGTGAAAAAAATGGAGAAAACTGAAGCGAGGGCAGCCATTTTGAACGGAAAAAACAACAAAACAACAACAAAGTGCATCAAAAACGTAACGAAAATCTTTAACATTTTAATAGGAGATAGCTAATAGTCTGATACATGGATAAAATTAGGAGCTGAAAATTAAAACGGAAGTGGGTAAAAATAATTAAAAACCGGACTTAAAAGGTTGAGATATTACTGCAGAAAACAAGTTAAGCTATTGGGAAAAACGTTATAGTTAGCAGAAAAGCAGCAGAAGTTACCAGAAAATTAAATTTACACCTCCAGAGATAGAGAAAACAAGGAACATAATAAATTTAAATTAAAAAAAAGTAATTAATTAGGAAAACATAATTAAAAAAGATAATTAGCTGTAATTAAAGAAAAAGCTATTGACATTTTTAAAAGAAAAGACACTTAGACCACTATATCTCAGGACTTACGGCATTTAAATTGTACTAGCATCAATTACTAATATTAGAAAATAACATGTTAACAGTTAAATCAATAAGATGAAAAAGTGTTTGCTTTAGATCTATTTAAACACAACCCCCCCCCCCCCCCAAAAAAAAAAAAAAAAAAAAAAAAAAAAATTACCACAAAGGAAACTTATATGTGGATGATAACTTGTCTTCAGAGCACTTGTCAGTTTAAGAACATACATTTTATTGAATGTCAACTCCAAACGTCAATAAATTGTATAACAAAATGGTACAATACCAACAGCTTCCATATTTCTGCAGAAAAGACAGTTTGTAATCGCTTTTTCCAGAAGCGTGGTATCCATGCTGATCTTTAACTTGATCCTAGATGAACTGATGACCAAGATCACCCTAAGTTTAGTGGAAGTAGAGGAAGCAACAAGTACAGTTTTGGGTGGATCACTCCAGAATACAGATCCCGAAATATATCAACAGCTTTTCCATGACCACAACGCCAAGTACCTTAATCATGAAACCTATATACTGGTGGTTCTAAGTTTGAGAGTCCTGTTGGCTTTGTCTATACAAGTGGTTCTCATGCCTTTGGCTACATTCTCCCTTCTTTCTGTCCAGTTTCCACAGCGGAACTCCTCGCTATTTATGAAAGCCTCTGGTTCATTTGTAGATTAAATAAAAAGTGCTTTATAATTTATTCTGACTCTAAGCATTCTAGAAAACCTGAAATCTGGCTTTCCTTCTAATAGTTATATTGGTTAAGTCCTACATACTTACAGAGAACTTATAAATAGCGGCTATGATATTCTTTACTGCTGGGTACCCAGTCACAATGGGATAGAGGGCAATGAGGAGGCTGACACTATAGCTAAACATGCTACAATCCATTTTAACAGACCTTGCTTACAGTGATATAATGTCTGAAATTTCTTATTTAACACTCTGCTAGTCAAGTACCTTTTTGAGACAAGTGCGATTGCCCTGTATCTCTCAGATACATTTCTAAAGTTAATGCTTGTTTAAAAAAAACTAAAATGAATTCATTTAATAACAAGTAAAAATTTTCTAGTTTACAAATAAATTTTCGGATTATAAAAGATGAGTTTTATGTATGATATGGGTTAAATAATTAAAAATTATATTAATTATGATTATTTTTTAGATCAACATCTGGATTGTTTTATCAGAATCGTCCTTCCTGTATTCTTCCTTTTGGACTAAGGGAGCACCGCTGGCACTCAGCTTAATGAGGTGACGTCTTGTCTTGTTCCCCTTTTGAGATACCATCTTAAACCATCTCACATATTTCTTATTTGCAGAAATTTAAAGAACATAAAAAAGACAACACAGACATGCTCATTTATCAACAGTTGTTTCATCATCACAAGGACACTTACAAAAATTATGAAGATGTGTATACTGACAGTTCCAAGTTTGCCAATCTTGTGGGCTTTGCATACACTGATCACACTCAAACCTGCAGTTATAATCTTCCCCAGTTCTGCTCCGTTTTTTTATGGCTGAACTCCACGCCATTTATGAGGGCTTTTCATATATCAGTAGGAAGAACAAAAACTGTTTCATTATATATTCAGATTCACTAAATGTTCTAGAAAATCTTAAATCTGGTTCTGTGACCCATAGCAATGTTGTCAAAGTCCTACCTGCATGCATTGCTGACAAATCGAGGTTTCGAAATCCTCGTCTGCTGGATTCCCAGTCATGTCGGAATTCCTGCCAATGAGGAGGCAGACTCATTGGCGAGAGGTGCCACACTCCCATACCAAGGTCATCTCTATAATGACATAAAATCTGTTGTCCCTTGTGTAATAAAAAATAGCTCGATGAATGTTGGAACAGCCAAATTGACAACAAACTTCATAGTCTATTACTCACTGGTCCACTTAACTTATCGCAAACACAATGTTATTCTAACTGTCTGCAGATTAGTCACAACAGACTAACTCATAAACACCTACTGGTAGGTGAACTTCCTCCTGAGTGTTCTCATTTTTGCACACAACTCACCATTTGTCATGTTTTAACCTCTTGCCTCACCTGCTTTTAATACTTTTTACCAAGCATATTTTAACAACCCTCATTCTAAGTCATACTATTTCTTCTGTTTCCTTTTCTTCATCGTATCAATCTTCTGTTTTTATTGTGAAGTGTGTACCTTGTAAAGACTGGTGTCAGGATGAGGATCCCCATCCAGACATGACCTTTTTTTATACACTTTTTAACCCTTCTCTGTATGACGTAAATAAAAAACTTTGTAAAAAACACACATAAGATGTTATAGGTAAGAGGATACGCACGTTTCAACCAAAAATTGTTTTGGCCTTCGTCAGTCCAAGCCCTTCGTTGCAAGCAACACAGGGAACCTTACCGTATCCTCTTACCTATAACATCTTATGTGTGTTTTTTACAAAGTTTTTTATTTACGTTATTGTTTAACACCAGTATTTTGAGTGTTTTTTTCCTTCTCTGTATGCTTTTTCCCCTTTTATCCTCGATAGTTTTCAGCTTTTATACTCTGTCATATACTTAAATGTAGTTTTGCTTTTTTACATTGTTTGATGCAGTTTATCCTATTTGGATCTTGTGTCACTCAACTCCAACCAACCAACTAACTAAAAAAGTATAGTTACTGCTTATTTAGTCTTCGTGTTCTAATTTTGATTTACTTGCACATTTTTGTGAACAAATAAATGAACAGTGCTGAAAACACAGGTGTGTGTCACATTTTTTACATGATTATCTCGTTAAACGTGATTTCTTCTGATTTTTGCAAATCTTTTATCTTTATGAGGAGTATTATCATTGTAACGGGGGGTAATTGCTATCAGCTTCTTGTTTTTCAGTACATTTGCCCTTTGACATGATTAGTTTCAGGCACACAGAAGTCGATGTTGGTAAGCAGCAGATTGTAGCTCATTTTTGAAGCTGTTGTTTAATCAGTTCCTGTCCCAAGCATTTCAGAAATATTCTTCTTCTGATGGCCTCATTTCCATTACTAAAAAATATAACCATAGACCACTGTTTTTTTTTTTCTGACAGCAGAATATGATAAACACATTTTATTCACCATATCGACAATGACTTTAGTATTATTGTAATAGGTTATTATCTCTGGTTTTCGCTTATCTCTGGTATCTTCATCAAAATGCATTGATGATATTAATAAAACATATTTTTTTACTACTTTTGTTTTGGGGAACAAGAAACGAGTATACCTTCTTTTTGAAAAGCAAAAAAGTTGGAAGAAATATCTTGATTCTTTATATTTTTAAACTTGTAGGCTATTTGCCATTTTTTTTCCCCGACATTTATTTACATTATTACATTATTACTTATTATTACTTATTACTACCTATTATTATTACTTATTATTATTATTTACATTATTACATTCCATTTTTTTTTTTTTTTTTTGTTCCGACGAATGACAAGTAGTGTTCTTCTGACAAATTCTTTAAAAGAAATACATTGCTGTACCAGTTATCTGTAACATTTTGGCCAGAATTACTTATTGGGGCAGCCATCCGTTTCATGGCATCCATACTTTGGTTACTCACTGCATATGATACCGTAAAAATCGGGAGAAGGGCTGCGGCTCATATGAAAAAAAAGTTAAACATTTTCAGGGTGCGGCCCATCTGATATTTTTTCCCCCTCCAACTTTAAAACATTTTCTTGTATTTTTCACTCACTACTGTATTGATGCATTAATTTGAAAGAAAAAGGAAACCTTAATTCTATTTTGCCTAATTCCCTTTTTCCTCAAATAATTAAATCATTTGAGTTTGCTCTATGCCTGTTTGATACACTTTCTCGGATGTTGAAAAACCTGGAAAGGTACATGGGGTTAGAAACACCAACATCACACATTTGATTGGCTGACAAGTTTCATTTTTAAACACACCAGTTTTTATAGTAACTGCATCATTAATTTAGAATATTATAGCACCAGATTCTTGTACTATTTTCTATTTGTTCATTACAGCCCTTGTTTACATTTATACTGGTGCGGCCCTTACGCCGGTGCGGCCGTTTTGCCGGTTTTTACGGTAATTCAGATTATTTTCCAGCATAAAGCTCTAAATTAGACGTATGGAATGTCTTAGAATCTACAAGAGCAAATATTTTTAATCCATATTTAGCAAGTTTTGAAGTACAGTCTCCAAAAAAAGTATCAGAGTTTAATAGTTTTAAAGTTTTTTTTTTGTGTCTAGTTTTTGGCCTCTGTAAGGCCTCCGTTAATGAAAACCTGGCAGGGGAAAATCGGCATGTGGTGTGACGTGACCTGAAGCGTTACCAAGACAACTGAGGGTGTTCATTTTTTCACATGGTTTTTCATTCTCAAGGCCATTCCTGCATTCCAAATCAGAAATCCGCCAGAAATAAACAAACGGGGGATTTATTTGAAATTGCTGCATTAGGAAATATGAGTTCGGAAGAATTTGATGATAGTATTTTACACCAATTATAAATTCCTCGAGAAGATAGTTACTAAATAATTAGAACCATACATGCCGTAAAAATGAAATTAATTGGATTAAAAGTTTGAGTTATTTTATGTTTTGTAAGGTTTTTGGCCATTTTTCTCGCATTTTACATTATCACGAGCTAAACTTTTTTTCGAACACTATATTTTTTATATCATCGGAAACTACAGAGTTTTCTTTTTCAAATAAAATTTGTTACAAAATCGTACTTACATTTGCGAATTTTTGGGAATTTTTTAAGGAAATCTTGTTTTGAAGAAAATGTACTGCTTTTAAAAATATACTAATTTTAAACTGTTGCATCGAATAAGCCAACGGGCAAAAATTTTCCATCTTTTTACCACTGATTAATCATTTATTTCTTCCTCTTTTAAATTTTGAACCGTGCAGAAATGTTTTTTAAATTTTTTGTATATGATTTTTATTCTGAAAAGATCATAGGTTAAAATTCTCTCTAGGAATGTAAGTTCCGGAAACAAAGGTAGCAAACTTCCCCCACTCCCCCATTTTCGAAGCGCGCTCGTGGGAGGGAGGAATTTTCTTCTGACGTCCGGCAGTTTGAAAGAGAGAGGTGGAGATTGAAAGATAGAGATGGCACGACGACCATGCTAATCTAATCCCCCACTCTTTGCACCGCCACTACGCGAAATTCAGGCAGACTGGTTATTATATTGATGACTGGAAAGCGTTTATTTTTTTCCGTTGGTGCGTATGTATTAATGATAAAAGACTACATATTAGAACTCAGCTAGGTAAAATGGGAGAAGCCTAGCCACATCAAATTCCTGGTAACTTGGTTCGTTACCAAGCCCTGTGTTCATTTTTTTCCCTCTTTGCAGCGGGAAGTCCCATGTCTGTTTTTTATCACTGCAATGGAAGGATTCTCATTCCAGCCTACTCACGTCCAATTTCCAGTAACCTCTGTACGCTGACAGATGCCATGTTCATTTCTTTTACGTTGCAGTGGGAAGTCCCATGTTCTTTTTTTATCGCTTCAGCGGGAGGATTCACATACCTTCCCTTTAGAATCTCATACTGATGACTGGGCTCTATTTGATTTTAGTAGTTGCGTAGGTATGAGCGATAAATGACATATAGAACTCACACAGGTAGAAGAGGAGAAGCCTAGCTATGTCCAATTCCTGGTATCCTCTACGATATCAGGTGCTTTGTTCTCTCTTTTTTTTTTACAGTGGGAAGTCCCATGTCTTTTTTTTTTTTTTTTTATCATTGTTCCGAATTTATATGGTTCAGTGGTAAATCAAAGTTTCAAGTAATTCTCTGTACTCCAGTGTCATACACATTTATTTAATAGCACAAGTTCAACACAGTTACAACAACAAGAAAAAAAAATTAATTTAAAAAAAGCATATTCTTTTTTTATACCATTGCCACTAGTGACTCTACAATAAAACTACAAAATTAAACTGACGAAATGACGTCACTGGTGTGCGGAAAAAACGCGAACGGTAAAAACGCCCACGGAAAAAACGCCAACCGGAAAAAACGCGAACGGTAAAAACGCGAACGGAAAAAACGCCAAACGGAAAAAACGTGAACGGTAAAAACGCCAACATGATTCATTTAACATATGAACTATAGGCGTATCGTCGGTTGGGGGAGGGGGGGCACAGGCGGTCACGTGTCCCCCTGTACCCCCCCCCTGAACAATTTCGTCAATTTTTAAAAAAATAAACATGTTTGAAATTTTAAAGAAACTTTTCTTTTCTGCTCTTAAATTCGATATGTGACCCCCTCAAATGTTTCCTGTGCACCCCCAAAATTTCAGTAGGTCTGGAGCAGTGATGAGCCTTCCTTAGGAAGCTATTGTTAATAGGTTTTCCGAAGAGTACAATACATATGAACCATAGGCGTAGGGTCGAAGAGGGGGGCACAAGGGGGGCCTGCCCCCCCGAACAATTTCGTCAATTTTTAAAAAAGTAAACATGTTTGAAATTTTATAGAAACTTTTCTTTTCTGCTCTAAAATTCGATATGTGACCCCCTCAAATGTTTCCTGTGCAGCACCCCAAAATTTCAGTAGGTCTGGAGCAGTGATGAGCCTTCCTTAGGAAGCTATTGTTAATAGGTTTAAGAGTACAATACATATGAACCATAGGCGTAGGGTCGAAGAGGAGGGCACAGGGGGGGCCTGCCCCCCCGAACAATTTCGTCAATTTTTAAAAAAGTAAACATGTTTGAAATTTTAAAGAAACTTTTCTTTTCTGCTCTAAAATTCGATATGTGACCCCCTCAAATGTTTCCTGTGCACCCCCAAAATTTCAGTAGGTCTGGAGCAGTGATGAGCCTTCCTTAGGAAGCTATTGTTAATAGGTTTTCCTAAGAGTACAATACATTCGAACCATAGGCGTAGGGTCGAAGAGGGGGGCACAGGGTGGGCTGTATCCCCCTTTCCTCCCACTTCGTCTAAAAATTTTTAAACGGACATTTGTTTTAAAATATAAAAGAAATTTCCTTTTCTGCTCTTAAATTCGACATGTGACCCCCTCAAATCTTCATGTGACCTTCCAAATTTTCAGTTGGTCTGGGAGCGGTGATAATCCTTGTCTAAAAAAGCTATTGTTATCAAGTTTTCTAATCATATTGTACATATGAACTATCGCAATCGGGAGAGGGTGTTACAGGGGGGGGGGAGTGTCCCCTCTGTCCGCAAATCTTTTTATTTTAAACATTTGTTTGAAGGGTCGTTTTAACCGTTCCACTTAAAAATGCAAAAAGAAACTCCAGTCTGTGACTTGAGAGAATATTTGTTTTTCTTTAAAAAAAAAATTTAAATTTAAAAAAAAAAACTTTTCACTGTCAGACTAGCTTAATTTGAACAAGGTCATTTTTTAAGCGATTCGTTTAAACAATTTTTCTCATTCCCAATAGGTTGTGGTTTTAAATTCTTTCTAAATACTAGGTTTTCTTTAAAATATTTATTTATTTATTTTTATTTTTAATGCAATGCAAAGTATTTTATGCAAAAATGTTTTATTCGTTGAGCGAAAGTGAATAGTATTTTCCCTTTTCTTAATAATACTCTCACAGTTTTACATCAAGTTATATTAATTGTTATAATAGATTTATTGTATCTTTTTTTTTTTTTCTTTCTTTCTTGCTGTATTTTATTCATATATGAATAGTTCAATATTTGATAAGTTATCCTTCAAATATTTATACTTTATCAGTCTTGCGTATTTTAGCAAGTTTTTTTTCAGTTTATCGTAAAAGTTTAATAAGCGGTAAGTTTTATAAAGAAGAGAGTTTTATAAGATATAAATTTATGTAATAAAAATTTTTAAAAATTTAATCAAGTACCTTTCACATTGTAGAATAAATAATTTTTACTAATTTCATCACAATTAGTAAAAGACTAATGTATAGGTATAGGGTTTTGGCTTACCGCGCGGCCATTTTCTCCATCTGTAATGTGAATTCGGGTTAGGACCCCTACAAAAGTCCTCCACCCAAGGCATGCCTAAATTAAGCAGTCAATCCTTGTGCAGAAGGGGCCGTGGTAGCCCAGTGGTTAAGGCGTTGGACTCTTTAACCGGAAGGTTTGGGTTCGATACCGGCGTACTACTAAAGACCACCGTGTACATGCGGCGTACGTGCACGTTAAATCCGTGGTTCCGAAAGTCCTCTCGGCGGTCGCTAGCAGTTTCCGAGGGGTGCCAATATTCAGAAGTCCCCCCCCACCTTCTGATGAGGTTCCAAATTCTGGCGGGAAATTACGGGAAGGACGTATAGGTAGCTCTAAGACACATTCAGTGACGTGAGCTGTCCTCGCCTGGCAAACAATCCTTGTGTAGATCTGCCACAAAACATAAATAACTTTCATGATAATTTACAGTGACAGTAAAAAGTTTAATATATTTAATATTAAATAAAAATCATAATCACTTCCAAACACTGTTATCGAGGTTGTCCTAAAAAGCCTGACCTATGGAGTTTCCTTCTTTAAATGTTAATCACAGACATATAGAATAAATTACACAGTTATTTTATGGAATCAAATAAAATTTTCTGAATATTAAATGTAAATAAATAGAAACATGTATTTTTTATACAGCCCTCTTTCTTCTAAGAAGGCTTACAGATATGTTTAATCAAAGTTGGTGAGGGGCAATAAGCTTTGCTATATCAATAATAGCAAAAATATAATTATTAAAACTATTCTAACAAAACTAATTAACCATTAATTTTAATCAGTGTTATAAATAGCCAATATTTTATATTTTAAGAAATAAGTTTTAAATCATTTTTAAAAAGTTTCCTGTAAAAAGGGGTGTTTAGCATTTATAAATGAAAATTTGTTTGAAAAGTTACAATTACACTAACATTTATTTTAAGAGTTTATTTTAAGTTATTTTTATTAGTTGTTGACTTATTAATACCATGACTTAATTAAAAAAGCATTTTTAAAATAAGAGTATTCATGCTTAAAATGAATATTTCAAAAAACAAAAATATGTATACATAAATATATACTGATAAATCAAAATAAGATCTTGCACTTATAAAAAGAAAGCCAGTAAACATAAGCCATGGTTGGTAAGGAATAAACTGAAGGTCAGAATTTATTACAGAGAACGTGCATGTTAAAACGGTGTGATAGGATATTCTTTTTTAGGGTGGTCTTGGTAGGTGAGAGATGGTACTTAAAATTTTCGCAATTGCTACAATTTGTTGCGGAATGACTAGTTCTGGTCCTTGTCCTAAGAATACAAACAAATTGAACATTCAGTTTGTTAAATTAGTAAATAATTAATTAAACTTGGTAAATTAATAATTCATTAATTAAACTATTTCTCTATTTTATTATGTTCAGGAGAATTTTTAAATCTCGTGCATTTTTAGTCTCCCCTTTTAAAGGTGAGAAGGTGTAAAGGCAAACACTCCCCCCCCCCCCATTCTTAAAAAAAAAAATGTGATCAATTTCAGTTAATTATAGGCACATGGCTCTAATCTACTAAATATTTTGATTTTAATTTGTATATGTTTTAATGTCATTTATATAATTTATTACTGTTTAGATCACATAAAACTAGGAAATAAAAATGAGTTAAATACTCTAGCAGAGAAAAATCAAATGATTACGAGTTTAAATTTCATTCAAATTTAAATAAATCGTTTGAAATCAATTGCGCTTTAACGCTAAAAATACCCTTTTAAATAATTTTGAATATTTTGTATTAAAAAAAATCTCAATACAATGATTGTATCTTTCTCAACAGAATAATTGATATAAAAATTAATTTTTTAAACTGTGATAAAATATATTTATTACCGCACAGCTTTTAAATGTTTTTCTGGATATAATATTCTTGAATGTAAAATCTGTGCAGTACGAATCTCAATCTCAAAAAAAAAACCTGTTTGTTCATGTTGCCTTAGGCGTCCCGTACGCTATCTCCCATAGTCCCCATTGTCCGGGGAATCTCTCCTATTTCTTTCTTGGAAGAGACATGGCTTTCATGACCTTGACAAGTAGCTTGACTAGCTAAAAGCAATTCCTTTTTATTTAATGTTGTAAATTTCCCTGATTAATATGAAGATATATGTTCTCAAAATGTAAAAAGTGGCTCCTTTACTTCAAAAACGTAAAAATTTTGGGGCAGGCCAATATTTGATTAAATACCATTATCGTATTGACTACAAAACAAAATAAGTTCATGTCAATATTTAAATAAAAGTTATTATTCTGAAGGGGGGGGGTTCTTTTTTTTCTAGTTCGCGTTTTTTCCGGTTCGCGTTTTTACCGTTCGCGTTTTTTCCGTTTGGCGTTTTTACCGTTCGCGTTTTTTCCGTTCGCGTTTTCTCCGTTCGCGTTTTTTCCTACATTCGACGTCACTAGATGCAATGGTTAGGAGATGCTACGAGTGAATTCCCAACACACCCCACCTGTACTCTATTAAATAGTACACTTACAAATACTAACAATAACAGAAATTCAATACAACAAATTTTAAAACACATGCATATTACAATCACATACATTATGAACATAAAATAACAAGGTTACACAAAATACACAAGTCAAATACACAATGTTACAAAATATACAAATCAATTTATTTCCAACGGGTAAATTAATTGAATTGGTTGTTTGTAACGACCTTTATTCGTCCGGTTAAGGCACGAACGTACTAATCCATCTCGTCCCACAAAAACATCTTCAATGATGCCAAGAGGCCATAAGAATTTGGATTTAGAAGTAACTTCTATAAAACAATGTCTCCCCTTTTTTATATTCTTTTCAGGGACTGGGTCAATAAACTTATTTGCACTTTTCAATTGCATTAAATAATTTTCCTTCCATTTAACCCAGAGCCGGCGTAAGAGATTAGTCTGATATAACCTTCGACGAGTCAAACCTTCCTTTGTGGAAGGGGGGTTAGAAAATATCTCAATAAAATGCACTGGAAAATTAACATTTTCAACACCAGGAAACAAAAAATGAGCCGGTGTAAGAGGCTGAGACTCCTCCAAATCATTACTTACATAAGTTAGTGGTGTATGATTTAACACTAGTTCAATTTCAGCTAAGATGGTCATCATTTCCTCAAAACTAAGACTAGCTTTACTTAGTATTTTCTTTAAAGGCTCCTTAACACTCCTCATGAGCCTCTCATAAAAACCACCCCACCATGGGGCTTGAGGAGCAATAACAAACCAGGTTATGTTATGCATTCCAATAAAATTTTTTAAATCCGAGTCAGCCAAAATTTGAGAAAACTCCCTTAAAATGTTATCGACAGTCGTAAAACTTTTAGCATTGTCAGAAATGAATATCCTACAATTTCCCGTACTGGCCAAAAATCACCTTAATGACAAAATAAAGCTTTTATTAGACACGTCAGTTATTAATTCTAGGTGCACTGTTCTCGTGACACCACATGTGAACAACGCTATATAGGATTTTTGTTGGGTGTTCCCCGAACGAACAAAAACTTGACCAGTGAAATCAATCCCTGACACTGTAAATGGGGGACTTTCAAGTACCATACCTGCCAACATGCAATTTTTGAAAATCTTACAATACCACGGTGTCACGCAGTAACGCAATAAATATGCCTACTAAAGATAAAATGTAATCAAACACAATTTTTAAAATTACTATTCAAATTTAGTACACTATTTTTAATACATATGCACATATAGGAAAGGAGGGGCATTTATTTGGTATCTTTAGAGTACAAATGTTCATAAGTAGCTGATTTGGCTGCTTTTAAAAAATCCTTATCAAACTCTTGCTCATAGCAATGGCCTTTGAGTTTCTTTTTGCAATTAAAATGTCTTCATTAGACAAAATACTATGAAATAGTGTTCTATTTTTCTTAACACTGCTAAACAAACATTCACAAGCAGCATTACTGTGTGGTATAGTCAATATGCTTAGCATAACATTCGATCATATTTAAATTTCCCACTAGCAGCTGTTAATTTTCTCAATCTCAATTTTTAGCCCATTTTTTGTCCATTCTTTCTTCTGATTGAATTTCCTCGGGCAAATTATCAATTTGCAAAATTGAGATTGAAGCTCATCCCTGACTTCATCTACTGGCTTGCAAACATCATTTCCACATACTTCATGTGAGCACATATTTGGAAATAAATTTAAAAAATAAACTATATCTGAAAATGATTTGGCCTCACCATGGCACAAATGGTTCTGCCACTGAAAATGGTAGATGGCTGAAGTGTGAAGGTCCCGGGTTCATGTCCCATCGCGCGGCTGTCGATCTGGAGTTTCGGTAGGTTTTCTCCAGATGTAACGTGAATACGTGTTAGAACCCCTTAGAAAGTCCTCCTACCAAGGCACCCCCCTGGCAGATCGCCCTAGTGTGGTGAGGTAATCGCATGGTGAGGTAAGTAAAACGATGGTTCCTGACACGATAGTTCTGTATCACACAACGACCTCTCAACAAAGCCTTCCTCGAGATACCCATCTACTACTTATAATCCTCAAAAAAATGACAAATTTCTACGAAATCTTTTCAGTAAATACCCAAAATGTTTATGAGCACCTTTTCTATTGTTAGCTAATTTTTCTTTCATCCCTTCTTTCCAGGGTAATTTAACACAATATCTACCATCAACAAACCCAATACTATCATTAAAATTTTGCAATATTTCCTGTTCTTTCACACTCAAACAATTTGTCTCTATTTTTTCAATGCCCAAATTTTCCAGTTCTCAAAACCATGTAAGTTCAGTTGAGTCAAATTTTAGATCACTTAAACTAAATTTGCTAAAGTGGATTCACTCCCTTTATCACATTTCCCTTGCAACGACCATCCAAGTTCAGTGTTAACAGCTACCAGTAACAAATTTAACTTCTCGAACCCTTTGACCAAATCCCAATAATAATCTGATCGTAACAACACTGAAATATGACAATCACTAGACAATTCTTGAATATTAAATGTCAAATGATATCCCTTTGCCTCCATCTCAGCATGAGCACTTGGAAATAATCTGGAAAATGTATTGTAGCCTTTGATATTTCCTTGATTTCTAACGCCTCAATCACAACCTCATATCCATTCAAAACATTTCGCAACTTCAACTCAACTCTGCGACACACCTGCATCCTAGGAGTTTTAGCACCAAAACTATGAATATTCAATTTTTCTAAACCCACGACCTTTAATCTCAATTTTTTAGAAACACTTTTTTTCACAAACATTTGTTCACTACCATTGTCAAAAATACAAAACCCGAAATCCAACAACTCTTTA
This sequence comes from Cheiracanthium punctorium, assembly GCA_038373885.1. Classification (NCBI taxonomy): domain Eukaryota; kingdom Metazoa; phylum Arthropoda; class Arachnida; order Araneae; family Cheiracanthiidae; genus Cheiracanthium; species Cheiracanthium punctorium. The sequence continues at coordinate 203,655 of JAWZYV010013247.1, read as the reverse complement.
CCAACCATTTCCACCTTCATACATTGCAATAAAACTCCTGTTCCATTATTCATCATATAATTCGAAGAGTTAGAAGTAATCTCGTTAGATTTTGTATTTGTGTCGTGTTCAACCCATTGCCTTTTTGAATTTTCCAGTTTGAAACAAATGGCGCGTGCATGCCTTTCATTGCAGAATGTACAGCAGGCCCCCTTTGAATAACAATTTAAATTGCAACACAACAAGCATCTTTTATCTCTTATAAGTTTATCTCTCTTTTTTTGAGTGCTCAAGTTCTCAGAGATGGCTCAAGTGATCTTGACCGCAAAAAATGCAAGTATTTTTTGCACTAGCACTAGTCAACAGTTCATTAGCAGAGGATGCATATTTATTTCGGTTAGGAGCACTGAAGTTTCTATGATTGGGTTGTTTAGTCTAGTTAAATGGCGCCCTGAGAGGGGGACATTAGAGTGTATATGAAAAGATCTCTCTCTCGCAGTAATTGCATTATGCAGAAAATCTATTAATTCCTCTAAATTATGATTACTGCTGGAGATCTGATTTTTGCTAAACTCTAAAGCAAGATCACCGGGAAAAAGTTTTAAAATTATGACGTTGAGCATTACACTATAGTTTTTCTGATTTTACACCTAAACTCTCAAGTGAATGAAATTGAGTTTGACATTTAAAATATAAATTTCTGAGCTCATGTAAATTTGAAGTATTCTTCAACGGTGTCATGTTAAGCAATTTAGATACATGGGCATTAATCAATACATCTTTTTGACCAAAAGTATCTTTAATTAATTTTACAGCTGATTTATAGTTTTCCGAAGTGATAACAAAACCTTTGATACACGAAAGAGCCTCTCCTCCTAGACAACCAAACAAATAAGAAAACTTTTCAACATCTGACAAAGCAGGATTATTTTCAACCACATTTTCGAACTGATTCCAGAAATTTAAATATTCAGAGGACTCTCCGAAATAGGTTTGCAATTGTAATTTAGGCAATTTAGCATTTATGCTTGATTTACTATTACTATTATTTGTTATGAGTTGGACATTTGTGCTTTCATCTTTTACTGCAGTTTGTAATGATTTTATTTTATCTTTCAATTTTACAGAATTAAAAACAATAACTTCATTGTATCTATCAATCTGCTCAATTTCCGATTCAATTTCAGTAATCTCTAAGAGATCTTCGATTTTACTATCAATAAGTTTAATCTGTTCATCTTTATTTTGTAATTGTACTAAAAAACTTTCTAATTCATCAACCTCAACATCTGATTCACTTAAATGATTTTCTAATTTCAAAATTAGCTTTGTAACTTGACTTCTATGTGATGAATGCTGTTTTTTAAACTTCTCCAATTCTTTTTTATCTGCCATTTTAGATATAAGTATTACGAAACAAAACCTTAACTAATAAATGCCACAATCTGCAAATCACTCTTCTAAATAGTTAAATAAACAACATCATAAACAAACAATTTTAACTTCTCAAAGTACAAACAACTGCTTTTGAACAAATATCAAATTTCAACAAATCCTCGTACAAATACTTCACTCAACTTTCGAATCACATTGACAACTAATTATACAAACAATCAAATGAAACCAAATATTTCAAAATGAAACAACTAAATTAAGAAAAAATATGAACTGACAACTATTCTTAACATTTTCAATTTCGAATGTATTCCACTTAAACGAATTTCAACGAATTGCAACCGATTTGCAAACCGAAACAAATTGACTATGATATTATTTCAAACAAAACCACAAAGCTATTCTACAAAACAAAACGAATTTTTACTCAGCCCACCCTGCGTCATTCTTTTTTTATCAGGATGATTAAAGTGATTTTCAAATTCCTGGCCGATGCACCGATGTTTACGAATTTATATGTTTCAGTAGTAAATCAAAGTTCCAAGTAATTCTCTATACTCCAGTGTCATACATCACACACATTTATTTAATAGCACAAGTTCAACACTGTTACAACAACAACAAAAATTAATTTAAAAAAAGCATATTCTTTTTTATACCGTTGCCACTAGTGACTCTACAATAAAACCACAAAATGAAGTCACTAGATGCGATGGTTAGGAGATGCTACTAGTGAATTCGCAACAATCATTGCAGCGGGATGATTCCAGCCAAGCAACGTGCAATTCCTGGCAACATCTGTATTCTATCAGGTGCCGTGTTCATCTTTTTTTTCGTTGCAGCGGGAAATCCCGTGTCATTTTTTTTTTTCATTGCAGCAGAAGTATTCACATTCCTTCCCTTTACAATCTATATTTAAGGTAAATGGGCATTTTTCTTGCATTGCACGGGCAACACCGGGCCACGCTGCTAGTATATATATATATAGAGTCATTCCATCTCATTTCAGGCAGGCAAAGCCAAAACATGTCAGGTCACCATCATAGATTTCTTTGAAAAAATTATGATAGTTACGACTGTTGGAGACATGAAATATGCCAAAAGGATTTTGTCCCAAATAAATTTTTTCTTCTGCTACAGCAGTTTCAAATTTGGCTTAAAATCGGGTATTTTTAGAAGATACGGAGATCGTGCAACACTTAAACTGCTGTAACTTCAAAGTTGTTTCATCCATTCAATTAATTTTTTTTTTATCTTTTAGCTATTGAGTTACCCTTTACTATTTTATATTTTTAAAAAATACCTGATTGCAAATTTTATATGAAAAAAAATGTTTATTTACCCTACAAAACTGCAATTTTTCAATTTTTAAGATTTTTTTTTCCTATTAATTTTTTTCTTTTATACAAAAGTAAAGGTGCTAATCAAAACTACTCTTAAGACACTATTAAAATAATTTTTTTTTTAATTTTAGACTGCCCACATTTTGGGACATTCAGCTTTGAAAAGTCCAAATTTTCAAAAAATTCAAACTTCGGGTGGCAACAGCACAAAAACCCCATTTTTTAAAAATCTTGAAATTTACACATTTGATGTCTCATGCATGCTTAACAAATTAAACATAATTAGATGTTGTATTTTTGCCTCATTAATTTTATATGATTTTTTGAAAATGGCTCATTTCAACCATTAAGAAGTCTTGTCCTGAATGTCGTTTCTGTTACATCTCACCATAAATGTTTCATATAAATTCAACTAGAAATTTTTATTTTCCTATAGCTAAAGGAAATTTATTATTTTGCTTAAAATTTAAAGCAATAAAATTTTATTGATATGTACATATGTGTGTAGATAGATAGACAGATTAAGCTTTCCAAGAATAGCAGTACAGATCAATAGTAACTTGAAATTCAGTAATAAAATGTTTAACAAACTCAAGTATTGTAAAATTAATATGTATATATATTTACTTACTCTTAGCTTTAAAGAAATGTTGACTTCTGATTTAAAAATTTATTCTTTTAGAGTTTTCCACCCCTCCTGCCAAATAATTTCACTGTATAGTTAATAGTAATTCACTGTATAACTATAGTTCTTAGGGAAATAATAAAAGCATAATTTTTTTCATTAATTAAAAGGCATGTAAAGAGAAAATGTGTTCAATTCGTTTTAATTCCATTACATCAAAAGAATGAAGCCGTGCAGAGTGCCCTTGTGGAGTTGGATGTGTTACTTTGAGAAGAACATTCTCTAATGGCACAGAGCATTCGTCCTTCCTTTTTCTGGATTCTTCTGGCCACTGAAATCCTTTCGCTGGGCCATGGGGATGCATGAATGATACATTTGCATCCATTAGTTCTTGTCATATTCCAGTAATTTGTCTCATCCACCAATTATCTTCATAGATGCATCCAACAGTCTCCCATTTTGAAGTCATCAATAGAGTAGTGCTTTTTCACTTGGAAGGATGTTTCAACTTTTTTAACCTCATGCTTTACTGTACGTCCTAGATATATGTCATTGCCTTTAAATAGCCAATAATGTTTTGACTGAATTCCAACAACCGGTTTTACATTTGCCCAAGCTTTTTTGCTTGACCTGCAAGCTGTAATTGTTTCCTTTTTGAGATCTAAAAGCATGATATTGTTTACAGTATTAGATAGCACAACAAATGAAGTTGCATCTCTAATTGCTTGCACACCCCTTTTGTACTTTCCTGACATCATTAATTGATAGGCTTCTTTTATGCTTCTGGTCATGAATCTCTTTACTTTTTTAATTTTTTCACCATTTTCATCTTTAACAAAAATGACATCCTTTTTGTTAGGACTGTGTTTTGTGCAATCCTTACTGTCATCCAAATAATATGACAGTGCAATGCTAGTGGCTTCTTCTGATAAAGGGTGTCCATTGTAAGGATCGGCATGCATATAAATATCTTTCTCCTTCCTTAATTTCCTTGATTTATCTATAAGGTATTTAGATACCGTGGGTAATTTTGCTTTTATTTCTGTTTTACTCAGAGATTTTCGTAGCAAGGTAAGTAGTTGTAATTTTTCAGTATAATTGCATGCTTGTAGCACAGTATTGAAGCTATCAAACCACTCGTTGCACAAACAATTTGGTTTTTCTACTGGGCTATCTTTCAAGTCATTAACTCCATACATATCTTCTAATTTACTCACTGCTGAAACACCCAGTGTTTCTTCTAATTCTATCTTTTTCCTTTTCATCTAACTTGCCCTTCTCTCTGGTCTGACATGTGAAGGAGTTTTAAATGATGATATATTAGCATCAAAGGTCTGAATATTTTTGTTTATAGTATCTATAAACTCATCAGCAGGGATGAAAGAATGCTCAGATGCTTCTTCATTTTTTTCATGTTCAACAGAAATGTGCAGACATTGTCTTTTATAAAATGCTACACAGCTATAACACAAATTATCTTTCTTATTTGCAGAAATATTTGGGCCTACAACCTTTTGAATATTATCAACTAAATCTTAAACATTAGAAAATATTCTAGTATTAGTTTTATACACTGCTTTCTTATGTCTTTTAAAGTAGTCAACACATTTAATTCTTTCAGAACTGTGATACTCTGACATTATTAGATATTAAAATAATTATATGACACTAAATAATATTTACAAGAATAGTAATCAATATATTTAGAGATATATACTACAAAAACACACTAAATGAACTGCAGAATTGCTAATGAAAAAAAAAAAAAAAAGAAACTGTAATCTATAAATGAGAGATAATCTTACTCATCCTTACAAAAAAAAAAAAAAAAAGAACTGATATCTTATAAAACTGCAAAGTTGTTCTCAGAAAATTAACAGTTTTGCAAAACAGTGTTCAAAATTGATACTATATTTGAAAGTTATTTACAAAGCAAATATCTACATTGTATATGCATGTTTATATTTTAGAGAGCATGTGTTAGGGTTTTAGATTGAATTCTATCTGCTTAGCGTATAGGGCTTACATAATGTTTAAACTATAAATTAAAATTGATTTTGATTATTTTGCTAATAATTTAATTTTCAACATTTTCACCAGCGCAACTACTGGAAACATATAATAATATGAAGGGTACACAGGAAGAACGATGAGAGTCCACTTTTCATCAATGTTGAGGTTTCTACTGCATTCTGTTGTTCATTAGTGGCACTATTAATATCCAAACCCATAAGGGGAAAGAACGATGAGAATACACTGAAAAAATAGCCCAAAAATACAGTTTACATGGGGAAGAATGGTGAAAGTCCCATTCGCCTTTCGATTTTTGGAAAATAAGCTGTATTGGACTCTCATCTTTCTTCCCGTGTACCCTTCATATATTAACAGGGTTGGACGGTATTTACCGTCTGATAGTATTTACCGGTTTTTACTATGGTTTTTACCGTCTTTGGAAAAACATGTTTTTACCAGGGTTTTTACAACCTTTGAGAAAAACTTATTAGTTTGACTATTTTGTCACTTTTTTAAAGAGTTACCTCTCCTCAGATGATTTGCCTCACTTTTTTGAAGATTTACCATTGGCTACCTCAAATAGTAGCCAATGACTGAGAGGTTCTGCTCTCGAAACTGGATGGTGGGAGATGCCAGGTTCATATCCCGGTCTTGCTTGTTGATCTAGCTGTTCGGAGTTTTTCGTTTTTTTTTTTTTTTTTCAAAAACTGCGCATAAATACTGGCTAGGATCCCTTAGAAATAGGAAGGTATTCCCCTATAGGACTAGGATCCTAGTGCAGTATCTCTGCATTAATCCACAAGCAAACAATGAAGATTTATCTGCCGTTTTTTCATTTTCTCAGGGATAAAAGTTCAGGACATTTAATATCACTATTTCCATTTCTATATAACAATATGCACCTAATTCAGTGTCTGATTTGGTAAGTAAAGAATGCTATACAAAAATAGTTCATTTTAAGGAATATAATAAACACTGAAAACTTTCATCCATGTTTTCATCTTACAAGAATTCAAATTTATAGATAATGTACATTTATCATTATCAAACTTATTAAAACTATTATGAGAAGGCACATTACAATATTTATTACAATTATGTAACGCAGGCTAGTTTAATAATTTTTACTTAAAGGAAAATTGTAAATATACTTTTATTACACTTAACTTATCTTAATCATTTTAATGAAAACCAAATGCTTACAAATATTATTTATTACATAATGTAGTTTGCATCATCAGGATGTCCTGATGATATATCCACATCAATTACATGAAAATACAGTTTTATAAATAGCATTAATATACAGTTCATGACTCAGGGAGTTTATTGTATCATTAGGTTTTTACCTCTTTTTCCCAGGTTTTTACCGGTAAAAACCTAGTTATACCATGCCCTGGTAAAAACCAGTTTTTACCGGTAAAAAGCCAACCCTGTATATTAATGAATAAAAATTTATTGCCTTAATTTCTAAGCAAAATTAAATAAATAAAGTAAAATAAAGATTTTCCTTTAGCTATAGAAAAATCAAAATTTCTAGTTGAATTCATATGAAACATTTACGGTGAGATGTAACAGAAACGACATTCAGGACAAGACTTCTTAATGGTTGAAATGAGCCATTTTCAAAAAATCATATAAAATTCATGAGGCAAAAATACAACATCTAATTATGTTTAATTTGTTAAGCATGCATGAGACATCAAATGTGTAAATTTCGAGATTTTTAAAAAATGGGGTTTTTGTGCTGTTGCCACCCGAAGTTTGAATTTTTTGAAATTTTGGACTTTTCAAAGCTGAATGTTCCAAAATGTGGGCAGTCTAAAATCAAAAAAAAAATTACTTTAATAGTGTCTTAAGAGTAGTTTTGATTGGCACCTTTACTTTTGTAAAAAAGAAAGAAATTAATAGGAAAAAAAAATCTTAAAAATTGAAAAATTGCAGTTTTGTAGGGTAAATAAACATTTTTTTTCATATAAAATTTGCAATCAGGTATTTTTTTTAAATATAAAATAGTAAAGGGTAACTCAATGGCTAAAAGATAAAAAAAAATTAAGTGAATAGATGAAATAACTTTGAAGTTACAGCAGTTTAACTGTTGCACGATCTCCGTATCTTCTAAAAATACCCGATTTTAAGCCAAATTTGAAACTGCTGTAGCAGAAGAAAAAAATTTTTTTGGAAAAAATCCTTTTGGCATATTTCATGTCTTCAACAGTCGTAACTACTATAATTTTTTCAAAGAGATCTATGATGGTGACCTGACATACCCTGCCTGACTTGAGATGGAATAACTCTATATATATATATATATATATATATATATATTGTTGTGTACACACTATTTAGGTATCTACCTTTCTTTTAAATAATCATCGTGCATAAGACTTTGATTTTTTTTTCAAATCATCTTTCCTAAAATCGTCATGCATAAAACTTTGATTTTTTTTTTTCAAATTTTCTTTCTCTTCGAATTTTTTATAACTGTCATCGAATTCTGTTACACTGCAAATTGCTCTATAAACATCCATGTTTTTGTTATTCATCAACTTCCAACACCATTTATACTCCTTGGTGACATGAATGGCCGTAGTCCATTATGGGGCAGCAAAGATACCAATACTAGAAGTGAACAAATAGAACAAATAACAACTGATTTCTCTCTATGTATTATGATAACGGCGACAATACTTATTTCCATCATCATACTAAATCCTTTCATGCCATAGACCTTGCCATCTGTTCCCCTTCAATCCTCCTTTTATATAATTTCTCTGTTTCTGGCAACCTGCATAACAGTGATCATTTTCCAGTCATTCTCTCACCCTTATATCAGAATCTCAACCAAACCACTAACATATCCAGATACATTCATGATAAGGCAGACTGGAAGACCTTTACTATGCTATCTACCATATTGCCAAATATTATTGAAGGAAACATAGACGAGGTCGTTAAGAATGTCACTTCTATTATCATTAATGCAGCTGACGCGAGCATTCCAAAATCTGTAAAAAGCAATGATAGAATTAAAAAACCGTGGTGGAACGAGGCTTGCACCCTCGCAAAAAAACAGCAGAAGAAAGGGTGGGGTAATTTTCGGCGGTATCCCACCACTGAAAACCTTATCACCTTTAAAAAAAAACTCGTGCAAATGCACGCAAAATAAGGAGACGTTCCCAGAGAGAATCCTGGATTAAATACATCTCCAGTATCTCTCCTTCTACCTCCAGTAAAGAACTATGGGACAAAACTAAAGAATCATGGGCATCTATAGTAATCACTCCATATCCTGCCTATCCATCAATAACCAAATTATTTCAGATACAAAAAGAATTGCAAATACAATAGGTCAATCTCTAGCATTCACATCCTGCAGTACCTCCTATTCTAGCACCTTTCTTCCATACAAGAAACAATCTGAACTTTGAAACTCCCTCTAACTTCTCCTACAATAGTACTTTCACTATGAATGAACTATGCAAAAGTTTAAGACAGTCATCAAACACTTCCCCTGGCCCTGACGGTGTCACTAATGACATGCTTAAGCACCTCTCCCATGATTCTTTAGTTAGTCTTTTGCAGCTGTATAATAGAATGTGGAATGAGCATGCCTTTCCTTTGGAGTGGAGAAATGCAATAGTCATTCCCTTCCCCAAACCTGGAAAAGACACCACTAATCCCAATAACTATCGTCCCATAGCCCTAACTAGTTGTCTGTGCAAACTACTGGAGCGTATGATTAATACTCGTCTAGTATATGTCTTAGAAACTGGATGCCATATACACCCTTTCCAGAGTGGATTCCGCAAAGGCAGAAGCACAATCGATAACATTTTACATCTAGAAACTCAAATCCGTAACGCATTTTTAAGAAAGAACCACCTTGTGTCAATATTCTTTGATATTGAAAAAGCTTATGACCACACAGGGAGATATGGCATGCTGCGTGATCTCTTCAATATGGGCTTCCGTGGAAACCTACCTATATTTATCAAGAATTTCCTTTCACTCTGGAACTTTAAAGTATGCATCAAGGACACCCTTTCTGATAACTTTATACAAGAACAGGGTGTACCACAAGGCTCTGTCCTTAGCGTCACCCTCTTCTCTATAAAAATTAACAATATCCTCAACCAGCTCCCTCCTACAGTACATGGTAGCCTATATGTTGATGATCTACAGATCTCCTGTCAGCTGCAAGACATGCGTTACATAGAACGACAGCTACAGACCACTATTAATCGCATCCAAAAATGGTGCAATACGAATGGATATAATATTTCTGTCGAAAAAACACTTTGTACTCACTTCTGCCGGAAGCGTGGGATCCACCCGGATCCAGAACTTTACCTTCATCATACTAAAATCATTGTTAAGGACTCCGTTAAATTTTTAGGCTTAACTTTTGACAAAAAATTTACGTTTGCTAATCATATTTCTGACATTCGTAGAAAATGCGAAAAAAAAAAACTCAACATTTTAAAGGTCTTAACCAACATAGTTGCCAACCTTGGAGAATGAAAATTAGGGAGATTTTCTAAAAAATTAGAGAGATTTCTTAAAAATTAGGGAGACTTAAAAAAACCCCTTGTTATCGATGAAAAAACTTCATGTACACATGCATGATATATCTGTAACCAAGAAAATTACATATACAAGAAAAATTATCGCTTCGAACATTTATTAAAACAGCCAATTTTAAAATGTGATTTTTTAAAGAAATAAACAATTTTTTAAACAGTAAATACTTTTGAACTATTTGCATTTGTAATGCAAATAGTTCAGAATTAAAATACCGAGAAGAATTAAAATACCGAAAGAATTAAAATACCGAGAAAAAAATTAATCCAAAGTCAAATGCTACATTATGTTTCCAATAAAACTTTAATTACTTACTGCATATTACATACAGATCCTTGAGAGTTAAATAAGAAACTCCTGTTAGAAACTCCTGACTAAAGTGATTATCATAACAATTTGATTTATTGGAGAATTTTGCGATAAGGAGTTTCTCTAAATTCTCATTAGAGAGGGATGATCTGAAGTCAGTTTTGATTTTTCTGATTTGCCTGAATACTCTCTCACATTCAGCATTTGAGTGAGTGATAACATAGTAAGGGCCAATTTCTTAAACTTTTCCCCACCTATTTCATTTTTCAATTCTTTCACAAACAGCCACTGTTTAACAATAGTTTCCTCAAAAAGAGATGGCTGAAAGTCTTCCAATTGAAGCTCACAAAACTGTGACTGTAATAAATCCAAGGCTTCTTCATGGGTTTCATTTTCTTCCTTCTGAAGTATAATCGGAATTTTTTCCACAAAAAATTTAAGTTGAGAAAATTTTGCCGAAGAAATATTGCAAAGATTTAAAATTTCAGCATTGGCTAAAATTTCTGATTTGTGGGGAAATGAGTGATAAATATAATCTAGAATTGCGATAAAATAGTTTTGACATCACTATAAAATGCTGTCTTGTCTTCTTCGCACAAAGATCAAACTATTTTTAATGTTTCATTTCCAATGAAGATTTCACTATCATCTTTATGATGACTGGGGTCATGATAATTTACATCGATTGGTGATGAACATTTTTTTACAATTTCCGCTTTCACAAATTTTGACAACAGCTCTTTGAACATACACATAATTAGTGACTTCTTTTTGTGAATTAACGGTTGTTGAGACTGAAATTTTATACAATAACTTTCTAGATGAGGTATAGAGCTTTGGAGGAATAAACAAAACGCTCTACATAAGTCTGACTGCAAGAAAGAAAAAATTCTGTCTTTTTGATTGCCACCTAAATTTAATTTTCTTTTGCTTTTAGGTTCAGAACCTATAGTTGATTTTTCCAGTGATATTTTTGAAGAACTTGATGCTGGTTTTTTACTTTTAGATTCAGATTTTGAACTTGATGCTGGTTTTTCACTTTTAGGTTTAGAATTTGAAGCACTTACTGTTGACTTTTCACTTATAATTTTTGAATTTGATGCCGGTTTCTCACATTGAGGTGTTGAATTTGAAGAGCTTGATGTTGCTTTCTCACTTTTGGATTTTTTAAGTTTTGGTATTTCATACGATTCCAAATTTGCTTCAGAAGCACTTCTTTTTGTGGAAACTTTTGCCTCTTCTTCAAAAAAACTCAACAAGGGATTCCATTGTTCAAGAATACGATTTAAACATCGTCCCATTGATAACCAGCGAGTTTCTACGTGCTTCAAAATTTGTTGCATCTCTACATTGTGAAGTTCTTGGAACTCTTTTACTCTGTTTTGCCTTTTGCAACTCCGTTTTAAATAATAGTAAATATCAATCAATATTTCATCGATATTTACAGGTAAAGCTTTTATGCCTCGTGCAGCAGCAATATCAATCAAGTGACATATGCATCCCACTACAATAATTTCGGCATGAGCTTCTGTCAAAACTGCAGCAATGGCGTTCTTTTTGCCAATCATAACATTAGCATTATCGCATCCAAATGCAATGCAATTTTGTATTGGTATGTCTCTAGCAGTTAAATTTTCAATCAGAAGATTTCCTATATTCTTACCAGTTGAATCTCATTTTAATGTTGGAACACACAGCAATCTAGTTTCAACTGTAGAGGAATTACTTAAGTAAGTAATTACAATAGGATAAAATTTTTCACTGTCATTGCTAGCATCAGTGGCAAGTGAAAATGATTTCTTTTTCAAGTCCAAGACTAAAGATGATTGCTCTTCAGAAGCCATTAAATTCATTATAGCCGTAGTTTTTGTACATTTCGAGCCGTATTTTTTGGCTATATCTGAATCCGGGAACATCTTTTTAAATAATGCTCCTGCGTGATCTGAGCAACTTAGTGGCAAATTATGCTCAATGATAAACTTGGTAAATAAGTACTCTGCTTTTATCACGCTTAGATCTTGGGATGTAGCAAAGGAGAAGTTAATCTTTGAGCTGCTTGCACACGCTTTAGCATTGGTTTGATGTTTCTTCGATTTATTGTGAGTCACTATCTCGTTTCTTCCCCCGTGCCCGATAGCAATATGGCATGTGCAATAAGTGCAAAATGCAAAGTTTGCTCCTTTATTTGATGGTCTGATGAATTGAAAGTCCTTGGAATAATCCGATTTAAATTGCATTAAATACTTCCTTCCAGACATAATTTAACCGCTCACTCGACCAAAGAAATTAAATAATCACTACGAATCAATACTCAACTACGAAAATCACAATCTAGCACGCGTGATCGCTAGCGCTAAATACATAAACATACACGTGCAGAGTGGAGTGGAGGGGGGAAGCTCTGTAATTCGATTCTGCGGAGCGTTATCGATAATCCCAAACGTCTTCTTTCGGAAATTCATGGGGAATCAGCGAGAAAGCTTGCTACGTTCTACGTGCTATGACGTCATTACGAAATATCAGATTCGGCCAATAGCGAAGTTTCTTACTGTCGTTAGTATTTCACAAGTTCCGAAAAACCTTTTCAAAAATTGATAAGTACATAAAACATGGGAATAATTTGGAAAAATTCGGGAGTCTCCCGGAAAAATCGGGAGGTATGGCAGCTATGAACCAATACATCTTAAGGGGCAGGGCGTGATGCTCTCATGCGGATGTACAGTGAATCATCCGTTCCAAAATGGACTATGCTTGCTGTGGCTATGCATCGGTCTGTCAATCAGTGCTAAAAAAACTAGACACTGTGCATCATTCTGCACTACGCATCTGCTCCGGAGCTTTTAGGACATCACCTGTGCAAAGTCTTTATGTCACCTGTTGCGAACCTTCACTCACCCTCACATGTCAAAAACTATCTTTAAATACATATTTTGGCATTCTTTCTCATCCCTCACACCCCTTAAAGAATTCAGACATCCTTCCCCTTAAAGAATTCAGACATTATTAGACATCCATCTGGACCGCCTTTATGACAACTGTCCTTCCTGTACTCCTCCTTTCGGACTAAGGATTCGTAGGAGTCTAGTTGGTACCCAACTGGAGGATGTTAATGTCTCTACCTGCTCTTTTCATGACATACCACCTTGGGGTATGTTGCAGGAATCCTGTTATTTTTGATAGTGGAAGACACCTTTTTAGATGATATAGGCGACTACATTAGAGCGAGAGATGCATGGAACCAGCTCAAGGAGATGCATACGAAATTCGGTTTACTGCACGTTTTACAATTGATGAAGGATTTCTTTAACATACAGATGAACCAAGGAGAGAAAATGCAGTCACACCTGGGACGACTGATGGACATTCATAGAAAGCTATCTAGTGGTGGATACTTATTTACTGACAGAGAAGTTGCCCTAGTCATGCTTATTGGACTACCTAAATTGTATGAAACACTGATTTTAAACCTTGAAAAGGATGAGCAAAATCTCAGCACAGCCATTGTCAAGTCCAGACTTCTTGTTGAAGAAAAGAGATTTTCCCGAAGTGATAGCACTATCTCTGAAGCCCATGAAGAACGTGCACTCCATACTAAAAATCATTTTTCTCAGAAAAGGTTTCGAAATGAACTACCTAACAAGAAATGGTCAAAGAGAGTGAGGTGCGCAATGAAACTAACCGAAGAAATACAAAGCGCTACTCCTGCGGTGAGTGGGGCACATAGCAAAAAATTGTAAAGAAGCCCATCAGAAAGATCACAATGCTGCTAAAACTGCTGTAGACATTAAAACTAAGCTAGCCTTATTGGCAACAAATGAAGAAAGTAGGTCCAACCTATGGATTTTAGATAGTGGGGCTACAGAACACATGGCATCCGGCAAGGACAAATTTACCACTCTTACCCCACCCATTTCTTCGGTCGAAGTTGCAAATTTTGAAATAATAGATGTGACTGGAATCGGTGACGTCTGTTTTTCAACCAGCGAGTGCAAGTACAACCTTACATTAGAAAATGTGTTGCTTGTCCCAGACTTAGGAGGAAATCTACTCTCTGTTGGGAGAATTGAAGAAAAGGGTTTCAAAATTGAATTCGCAGATGGAGAAGCTAAAGTAATTCATCCTAACAATGAAGTTATCCTTACAGCAAAGAAAAGAGGAAGATTGTATGTTATAGAAGAAACAGAATCTGCACATGTTGCTAAAACTGTAATAAATGATCTATGGCACAGGCGTCTTGGCCACACCCGTAAGAAGTTCCCAAATAAGGCTAGCAAGATTGAACTAGCTGAAAACAAGATCTGCCCGGTGTGCATCCAGGGGAAAATGAAACTTAAGAAATTCCCCAAATCCTCAGACTCTAAGGCACATGAAGTTGTTGAAATTGTTCATACAGATGTCGTTGGAAAAATTACTCCCTCACCATTGGGTGGCTCAAATTATTTTGTTACCTTTACTGATGACTTCAGCCATTATGTTCAGGTTTACCCTATGAAGACAAAAGATGAAGTTTTGGAGAAGTTTGACAAGTATAGAAAAATGGTAGAAAACCTACACAACAGAAAAATCAAAATCCTACGAAGTGACAATGGAGGAGAATACACAAGTGAAAAATTCGAAGAGTATTTGACCCTTCATGGAATACAAAGGCAACTAACAGTCCCAGAATCCCCCCAACAAAATGGAATTTCAGAACGTATGAATCAAAGCTTGATCAATACTACCCGTTGCTTATTAATAGAATCTGGAACTGAACTGAATTTCTGGGTAGAAGCAGTCTCGACAGCAGCTTATGTTATTAATAAATGTCGCATCATCGGCCATCAACGAAAGCATCCCAGAAGAAATGTGGTTTGGCAAACCAGCAAGAACAGACCATCTCAGAGTCTTTGGATGCAGAACCTGGAGCCATGTACGATCCTACACAAGAAGAAGTAAGCTAGATCCCAAGGCTAGTGAATATGTATTTGTGGGATATCCTGATGGCACAAAAGGATACAAGTTATGGGAATCATACTTCATATAGAAAATGAAAAAGTTTATGATCCCACTCCAGAGGAAATGGAAAATAAGACTTCCGCAGCAGAACAAAACCTGACTGATAAAGAGCTGCAATTTAAACACGACGTCTCTCCAACCCCAGAGGGTATAGAAAATGAGACTGATGCACAAGGACAAGATCTAATAGTCAAAGAACAACACATTGGACCTGATGTGTCTCTAAGTTCAAATTCTGAAGATTCTGTACATGAAAGAGTAGAAGCCCAAATATCAAACCTTCCCATAACACCCAATAAGTCGACATCTACAAATGAAAACTTAACCATCAGACTACATCGTTCAGTTAAAGTCCCTAAGCACTTTGTTGATTATTCTGTATAATGCTAGACAGATGGAACCCACCGAAGGAAAAATTTCCAGTTTTAAGGACCCAGCAAATGTTGATGAAGCCCTGAACTCCCCAGAAGCTGAAATGTGGCATCAGGCCATGCAGGAAGAGATGAAGAACTTAAGGCGAGCAGAAACATGGGAACTTGTCACCAGACCCCCGAACACTAAGGTAATCACCTCTAGGTGATTGTTTCGCAAGAAGAAAGGTGAAACAGGAAGTGGTACAAAATATAAAGCTCGGCTTGTTGCCAGAGGTTTTCTTCAGGAACATGAAGTTGACTTTCAAGATACCTTTGCACTAGTGATAAAACTAAAATCTATAAGAATTTTGATTGCCTTAGCAGCTGAGTTAAACCTTGACATACACCAAATGGACATAACTGCTGCCTACTTAAATGGAAGCCTAGATGAAGATGTTTACATGCATCAGCCAGAAGGATGCATTGAAAAGGGACAAGAGCATCTCGTGTGCCACTTGAAAAGAAGCCTCTATGGACTCTGCCAATCTGGTCGTGTTTGGAACAACTGCCTGGACAGTTTTTTTGTAGAATGTGAACTTAAAAGATCAAAAGCATATATTATGACACCCATAGATCCTTGCATATATTATGACACCCATAGAAACATCATTGTTGGAGTATATGTTGATGATCATTTAATTGTAGGAAGGATCAAAGAAATAGAAGACTTGAAGCAAAGAATCAAAAAGGAGTTTATTGCTAAGGATCTTGGACCTGCAAACCAAATATTATCTATAAAAATCACCCAAGAGGAAGGATCATTCACACTCTACCAATCTGAGTATGTGGCTGAGTATGTCTAATCTGAGTATGGGTATCTGAGATCTTGGAAACTTTCAGAATGTCTTTTGCGAAACCTGCTGCAACACCATTAGATCCAAATATCAATTATCTTAAGGTTGATGACCATGAATGGGAAAAGATCAGTGAGAGAAGCAAGAAAATTCCTTACAGACAAGCTATTGGGAGCTTACTTTACCTAGCTTGTGGTACTCGACCTGATTTGGCATATGTTACAACATATATGAGTCAGTTTAATGAAAGACACAATGAGGAGCACTGGAGGGGCGTGAAACATATCTTCAGATACCTGAAGGGTACCAGTGACAAAAAACTCAAGTTTAAGAAGACTGGAAAAGGGGTACATGTGTTTTGTGATGCTGATTGGGCAGGCGACAGGACTGATCGAAAGTCATACAGTGGGCACATGATTCTCCTAGGTAATGCGCCAGTTTCTTGGTCAAGCAAGAAACAAACAACAGTGGCACTATCATCCACAGAAGCAGAATATGTATCCATGTGCCATGTTGCAAAAGAAATATTGTGGACAAACAACCTGTTCAAGGAAATATGTCCAAACTTAGGTTGGTTGGTTGGTTTGTTGGTGTTTATTGGCACAAGGTCCAGAAAGGACATGCTGCGCCAGACGATGAGTTAAAACGATATAAAGATGCAACCAGGTAAAAAGCTATCACAAAACCTAGTAAAAGCTAAAAAGTAAAGACTAAAAAGGTGAAAAGTAAAATTCGATGTGTTAAAAGTAGATAAAAGTGGAATAAAGACATCTGGATGGGGGGTCCCCATCCTGATACTAGTCAGACAAAAATAGGTACTTCACACTGAGTAAAAAATATTGGTGCGCCTAAGAAAGGCAAATAGATTCCGATGTGGGGTTTCACCCAAAATATCGTCAAGTTTGGGATGAGAGAAGTTAAAAAGTGCTTGGTAAAAACTATTAAAAGCAGTGCATGAGGTTAAAATATGACGAATGGTGAGGTCAGTATGACAATGGGGGCACTCCGGAGCAGGTTCACGTAGCAGTAAGTGTTTATGGGTTAGTCTCGTGTGTCCGATGCGGAGACGTGTCAGAATGACATCATGCTTGCGATTGGGATGAGAGGGCCAGTGGTTGAGAGATGGGTGTATCTGATACAGTTTATTGTCTATTTCTCTATTCCATTCGCTGATCCAATGGTCTTGTATGAGATAGGATATTCCTGATTTTATATCGCTGTAAGGCAGAGGGCAGGGATAAGGAAGGGTAGCTAGTTTGGCCAGAGAGTCAGCTTCCTCATTGCCCTGTATTCCGGTGTGACTCGGTACCCAGCAGTAAAGGATATCATAGCCATTATCAGTTAGTTGTCTGTGCATATAGTGGACTTTACTAATATAGCTATTTGAAGTAGAGTCAGAGTGGAGGCCTTCCAGAACGCTTAAAGAGTCTGTATAGATTATGAAGCGTTTTTTGTCTGAGGTAGAGATGAACCGGAGGCTTTCATAAACGGCTAAAAGTTCGGCAGTGAATACAGAGCAAAAGGTAGGGAGAGTATAGCTGCATGTGTGAGAACGATCGGTATAGGCAAAGCCAACATGGTTTTCAGACTTTGAACCATCCGTATAGAGATTTTCATACTTATAATATTTGGCTTTGTGGTTGTGGAATAGCTGTTGATATATTAGAGGATCCGTATTCTGTTTTGTGAAACTTTTGAAAGGTTGTAAGTAGTAGACGTATGGAGTGTCCCACGGTGAAATTTCAAGATGCGAGCTAGTAGAGACCCTTACATCAGCTAAATGGGTACCCATAAGACTCCGGCGACTTCGGAGTCCAAAAGGAGGGATGCAAGATGGACGATTTTGGTAAAAGCGATCCAGGCGATTATCTAAAAAAGAGGACTTTAAGGGGTGTGAAGGATGAGAAAGTATCCGGAAAAATGTAGTGAGTGAAATCTTATGACGAGTATGAGTGAGGGATGGCTCATGGCAGATTATGTAAAGACTCTGGACTGGAGAAGTCCTAAAAGCTCCGGAGCAGATACGTAGTGCGGTATGATGCACAGTGTCAAGTTTTCTTAAAGCTGTCTTGCAGGCTGATCCATAAATGCTGCAAGCGTAATCCATTTTTGAGCGGATAACAGCACGATATACACGCAACAAGGCATCACGCTCAGCCCCCCAAGAGGTATTGGAAAGCACCTTTAAAATATTCAAGTTCCTTTCGCATTTGCTGCGAAGGTAGGAAATATGTTGAGCGAACGTGAGTTTCTTGTCAAAGAAAACACCTAAAAACTTGGCAGAATCCCGGACTTCTATTTTGGACCGGCCTAAGTAAAGTTCTGGATCTGGATGGATCTCACGTTTCCTGCAAAAGTGGATGGCTACTGTCTTGTTGGCAGAGATTTTAAAGCCGTTAGTGTTACACCAATTTAAAATGCGTTTGATGGTATTTTGTAATTGCCGTTCTAAGAGACGCATGTCCTTGCCCTGGCAAGAGACCTGTAGGTCATCTACATAGAGGCTACCACAAAGAGTGGTAGGGAGTTGGTTTAGAATGTCATTAATTTTTATGGAAAAGAGGGCGACACTCAGTACAGAACCTTGAGACACACCCTCTTCCTGAGTAAAATTACTAGACACTGTGTTATCTATGCGGACCCTGAAATTTCGTAGAGAAAGGAAGTTTTGTATAAAAATAGGCATATGGCCACGGAAGCCCAAGGTGTGGAGGTCATGGAGAATACCGTACCGCCATGTCCTGTCATAGGCTTTCTCTATATCGAAGAAGATGGACACTAAATGATTTTTTCGCAGGAATGCGTGACGGATGTTTGTCTCCAGGTTTAAAATGTTATCACTGGTGGACCTGCCTTTACGGAAGCCACTCTGAAAAGGGTGTATATGGCCCTGGCCTTCTAAGACATAAACTAGGCAAGCATTAACCATCTTTTCCATCAGCTTACACAGGCAACTGGTAAGCGCTATGGGGCGGTAATTATTCGGATCAGATTCATCTTTTCCAGGTTTAGGAAAGGGAATGACCACAGCATTCCTCCAGAAGGAAGGAAATGCATGTTCATTCCAGATTCTATTGTATAGGTGTAGAAGATTAAGTAAAGAATTGTAGGGTAGGTGTTTTAACATTTCATATGTGATGCCGTCTGGACCAAGGGAGGTATTTGATGACTGCTTTAGGTACCTCATGAGTTCATTGACGGTGAACATGCTATTGTAAGGAAAATGGGAAAGAGTATTAAAATTTAATTTATACCTTTCAGATTGTTGTTTATATGTAAGGAAGGTATTTGAATAGGAGGTACTGCTAGAATTGAAAGCTAGGGACTTAGCGATAGTGTTGGCTATCTCTTTTGGGTCAGATATTGTGGAGTTATTGATGGAAAGGCAGGATATAGGATGGTTATTGTAGATGCCCATTGTCCTTTTAGTTTTAGTCCACAGTTCTTTACTGGAAGTAGATGTGGTGATACTGGACACATAGTCCATCCAGGATTCCTTTTGTGAATGCCGGCGTATTTTACGGGCGTAGGCTTTTGCTTTTTTATAGGCAATAAGGTTTTTGGTTGTAGGGTACCGCCGGAAGACAACCCATGCTTTCTGTTGCTGCTTCTTGGCGAGGGTACATGTCTCATTCCACCACGGTTTTTTGTTTTTTCGGAGTGTATTATTTGATTTAGGGATAGACGCATCTGCAGCTTTTATTATGATAGAAGTAACTCTTGTAACGACCTCATCAATTGTACCTTCTATGGCGTCAGGGGGTATGACGGATAGCTCAGTGAAGGTGTCCCAGTCTGCTTTGGCGTGTACATAACGGGAGATGGTAGAATTATGGGTAAGGTTTTGATATAGAGGTGAGAGTAGAATTGGGAAGTGATCACTATTATGTAGGTCGCTAGAAGCAGAGAAATTATACAGAGGAAGGATGGGTGGAGAGCAGATTGCAATATCTATGGCATGAAATAATTTAGTCGGATAATGGAAATAGGTGTTGTCGCCATTATTCATGATGCAAAGATTATAGTCAGTTATGAGTTGTTCAATTTGTTGTCCTCTATTGTTGATATCTTTACTGCCCCATAAGGGACTATGAGCATTCATGTCCCCCAGGAGGATGAAAGGAGGTGGAAGTTGCAGGACCAGATTATTTAGTAAAGTTTGACTGATTGTTTCATTAGGGGGAAGGTAGATACTGCAGATTGTGGTAAGTTGTTTGAGATGGATGCTAGCGGCGACAGCCTGCAAAGTAGTGTTGAGATTAATGGGACGATAAGGATATTTATTGTTTATTAAGAGGGCAACTCCGCCAGAGGCCCTGTCCCCTAGCTCATAATCTTTTCTGAGGGTGATATAATTGCGGATTTGCATTTGTTTATTGGTCCTGAGATATGTTTCCTGTAGGGCAAGGCAAGCGGGATTATGATCATAAATTAAAGTTTTGAGGTCATCGATTTTATTTAAGAAACCGTGGCAATTCCAAGATAGCAGCAGGGCCATAATCAAGTGATGTTAGGGATGACGGAGAGCTTGCTTTTAGTCCCCGTAGGTGTAAGTGGGGTACTAGGAATATCATCGTCATCCATGATATTGTCTGAAATGTCAGAGTCGGTAGGATCTAAATGCAATATTGAATCGTCAATGGGTTTTTGTGGAAGGATGTTTTTAAGTCTGGACTTACTGTATTTTGTCTTATAGGCAGCAGATTTTTTGATTATAGGTCTATTTTGAGTGGAGTTGTTGCTTTGCGACTTCTTCTTGGATGTACTTTTTTGTAGAGCTATGGAAGAATTATTTTGGTTAGAGGTTAAGTGTTTAGTTTTAGTAGTGGAAGTAGGTATAGAGACAGGCACAGATGTTGGTGGCTCGGTTTGTATGGCAATTGATTTAACAGATTTGACTGCTTCAGAGTAAGACTGACCGGGTTTGGGGGTACGGGAGTTGAGCACTTTACGGGCTTCTGGATAAGACAGTCCTTGTGTGGCACGCAAGGACTGGATTTCTTTTTCATACGACCATTTTGGGCATGAGCGGGAATAGGAAGGATGATCTTGTTTGCAGTTCACACATTTGGGTGGATTAGAGCAGGTGTCACTGTCGTGGCCGGAGATCCCACAACGAGCACAGGTTGGGGAACCACGACAGGATGGTTTGGTATGGCCGAACTTTTGACATTGAAAGCACCGAGTAGGATTAGGTATGTATGGCCTAACGGCACATGAGAGGTATCCTGCTTTGATATGGGAAGGAAGTTTAGGTGATTGGAAAGTCTGAATTATATGTTTGGTGTCCAGTGTTTGGTTATTGCGTCGGATAGAGATTCTGCGAACTGCACAAACATTTTGGGATTTCAGATTTTCAAGGATTTCAGCCTCTGAGCAGTGTAATAGGTCAGGTTCGGATATGACGCCTCTTGATGAATTAAGTGTCCTATGGGGTAATACAGTGACTGGTTTTAGGCCGATAGTTTTTAATTGCATAATATTGTTTGCCTGTTTGTTATTTGTTACTTCCATTAAGATGTCGCCAGAGCGTATTTTTTTAATTTTTGCAACTTCTCCAACATTAGAAATGGTTTTATGGATTAGAAATGGGGATGTTTGGTTAAAGTTTCCGTCCTGACATTTTACGAGAAAGAATTTTGCGGTAATAGCTCCCTCAGTAAGAGAGTTCGGAACGTTGACGTTAGATAAAGAAAGTGTCGAATCCATATTGGGGATTGGGCATTCGGACCCGACCGCACCGCCCACCACGGAGCCCAACGAGGGGATGCATGTACATGCACCAGTGCTAGTCGGGTCTATACGCGCACAGTACATCCCTTAAGCAGCATCCACCCGTAACGATGTGCCCAGTAGATGTCCGTTTGCTTGAACCCTAGCAGTTGGCCGAACCAGTACCACCAGCTGATTGATACACAGGGGAACGCTGTGTACCTCCCGTTTACCCGAAGCCGAGGCCAAAGCAATGTGTTGGAGAAAGTACCCCTCAATTACCAGGATCCCCATTTCCGGGGACACGGGTCTCCACGCACGGCAAACACGTGGGCAGTTTAACCGCCAATAGAAGCTGACGGCACAGAGCGACCGCAGCTTCTAAAGGGGGGCCCTCACCTCCAAGGAGGAAACTACAGTGAGGGAGAAAGCGAAGGAGAAAGCAAAGTAGAGAGGAGGGTAAACAAAAGAGGAGTGAAGGATCGCTGGGGCCCCGGGATTGCGACACCCGTGAAAACCTAAAGAAGGTCTTCCCCCTGAGGGGGTCCAAACTTAGTGTCACCTACTCAAGAAGTGTTTGTCGACAATCAAGGAGCTATATTCTTAGCCAAAAATTTTGTAACATCTGAGAGAAGCAAGCTCATAGACTTAAAGTATCACTTCTTAAGAGAACTTGTCAACAACAAAACCCTGAAATTTGTGCATATGCCCTCAAACAAAAATATTGCTGATTTACTGACTAAGAGGGTGACCAAAAAGGTGTTGAAGGACCTGAATTATGGACTAACTTATGAATGAACTCTGAATTTTAACTCAGATTGTATAAAATTTATTATTATTTAGTCATGATATCATATATATGTAAGTTTTCTTGTTTTGGTAAGTACAAACCTTTCAGCACCAGCTACTTTTATTTATGAGAATTTATTACATTTAAAAAATTGAAATTTGCCATTGAAGTGAGGTATAGAAGGTTTAAAATGTTTTTTTTTATGTACAAAATTCTAAATCCTGAAGTAACTTGGTAGTTTAAAACTACAGTTTACTTGTTGAAGTGAGGTAAGCTAGATCATGGTGTAAATTTGTTTGCAAATTCTTAATTTGTAATCTTTTTGTAGAGATTGTTTGCATTTTTAAAATTTGTAATGTTCAGTAGAGATTGTTGGTCTATTGTTCTAGATTCTTTATTGTATTTGAAAAAAAAGAAAAGTCAAATTGCAGACTTGGTATATTGCATGAAGTTTTAGTGTATTATGTAAGCTAGTTTGTAATAATGCGTCAAAAGTTTTAAGGCGAATTTCACCTATTAGTGTGGTAGTCAAGGGGGCGTGTTATTTATTTGAATACCACACACCATGGATAAAAAGTAAAATGTAACTCTTTCTGTCTAATATTTGTGGCAACAACAATTTTTCAGAAGCTTTTGTGGCAAATGTGCTGAAGCGTAACGAGCCGGTATGAAAACACCACGCTGTATTTTTATTCCATTTTATTCTTTAAATATATATTATTCAAGTTATAAATGTGTGTTTCATTTATTTTCTAACACAATATACCTTGCTAGTTTCCATCCTCTGAAATATGAATTAGATTCGTTGATTTGAGCTCTAGGTAGTATGGTAACAGTATACCAAGGATCCTTGATATCTTCAATAGGAATAACTACAGCTGGAATTCCCAATTCATACACGAAGAACTTATATTTTTATTGACTTGAAATTGCTACAGGTCCGATGTATCCATTTTCAAAATTTTCTGAATCCTGATATATTTATTTCACTGATTCCTTAAAATCTGTAGAGTCGACGCATCTGTTAAGGTGCGTTCAGACTTCATTCTTATTGTAGCTATGGGTCTTAGTGGTGATGTCAGTTAGCGACAATAAAACCAGCTTTCTGGGATTTAAGTTCCTTTGAAATCCGTCCCTAATGTCTCTACTATCAGCCAATAGGAAAGCAGAACGAGTACGCTTCGGTCTAGCTCACTCGAACCATGCGGCAGTGTTATTTATATTCTTTGGAAGAGCATCGCCTGCCATAAATAAGTTCAAAATGGATGCCGATATAAAATTAATCACTCAAGTGGAAAAAAATGAAACAATTTGGAATACAAGGAGGGCAGGCTACCAAAATTCTAGAGCTCGGGAAATAGCTTTCCTGATAATATCGGAAACTCTTGGAATTGATGGTAAGTTAACAATATTTGTAATTCAATCTGCTTTCATAGGAAAGAACAAGACATATGGTGAAATATTTTGTTTAAAAATCAAAATAATTTTTAAAATTTATTTGAGTGATATAGAGTGCTGTTACTTCTGAAGCTTGCTAAAAGCTCTAAAATACATGATTAAATTCCAAGAGATAGAAAAGATAATTTTTTAAAGAAATAAATCATTTCATTCTTAAGTATGTACCTACAAAAACTGCAATTATTTTAATTTATGTGATTGTGAAGACTTGTTGGTTACTATTACTATTTGCTTTAAATTTTAAACACGCTCAGAAATGTTGTGATTAAGCTCGAGAACCTAGAAGATGCATTTCAAAACAGTTGAGCTCGTAAATAAGTAAACTAAAGTCATTATCTTAGTACAAAGAAATGGGAAACCTTATTTGTGGCTTGTTTTTCCACTATTATTAATTAATTTCATTGTATCAATGTTTAAAAATGCTTTGTATTAACATACCTATTTTTAAATTGAGTAATAAACATTTATGCTTAATTAAAATGTTTCCTCTATATAATTATGGGGCAAGATAAAAATTAGAATTTATCTTGATGGTTAAATATAAATAGAATGTTACTTATTTTTTTCTAAATAACATATTCTTATTAAAGTATTTTGCTTCGGTAAACTTGCTTGATTCAAAAGTTATTTCTATTTATAAAAATGTTGCATTCAAAACAACGTCCCATAATATCTGAGTATATTATTTATGGCTTAAATACAAAATTTTTCTGAGACCAGTTTCACAAATAATGTTTATGAAAATGTCTATATTTAGAAAACTTTAAAAATCGTTAAAATCCTAGAATTCATTGCTGGTCTATTTGTTTTGACCAAAGTCATTTGTAAACTTAAATTTTGAAATATAAATATCACCAAAGTCTAGCAAAAAAGCTTTAAAAAGTTAACCTAGGGAAGGGGTTATTGTCACAGAAAAAGTGTACATTATGTCTTTTTAAAAGTACAATTTTTATATCGTTAGTAGCAGAGGCAGAAAAATCTCGAGAAAAGGGAAATGTTCTAACCACGAACCAAATCGGTATGGACACCTAAAACATATGAACAGCATGGCCATTAAAATTTCTGAAACCTTTTCCTGAATATTGCCAATGATCAATCACTTATTTTGTACATCCCCAATCAAGCAAGTGCAAAAAAAAACATGTGCCCGGCTGAAAATTTTACATGCCTTGGGCATGTCGGGCAATAGCTTTTTCCAGCCCTGATTAGTAGTAAGGATTTTAGTGTGACATGGTTATAATCATTCACATCCATTATGGAGAGAACAAAATTTATAACAGGTTAAAAACTGAGTAAGCTATTACTAAGGTTTTGTTGCAAGTCTTGTAGGTACTTACGTATTATCCCGGCGGTCTGCCGAGACGAGCAATTTTTCGCGAAGATAAATGCTGGACAAATGAAATAATTCATGGTTAGAAATACGTTTGGCAACAGTTAGCCAATACATTTGATGCAAAAATCATTGGTGGAAATGACTGCAGGGATAATATGTAAGTACCTTCTTGTATCAATCCAGTTTTATTACATGTGTGTAAAATAATTTGAATTGTTATTTATTATGATTCATGGTAAATTTTCAGTGAAAGACGTGGAGTTCCGTTGGAACTCATTGAGACGAATGTATGTAAGAAAGAGAAGAGATTTTGGGAGAAGTGGTGATGCAGCCTCTAACCCATGGCAATTATTTAAATACTTCCAATTTCTGGAACCTATGGTGAAAAATAGGCGGCAAGTGTAAAGATATAGTTGTATTACAGGTGCTAGATTTAAGCTTGTGCAGTGCTTACCAACCCTGTTTTAACACATGCTGAGAAATAGAACTACAATCATACAACTAGTCTGGCCTATAGTGATGAAATTTGGCCCGGGAAGGGGGGGGGGCATGGTCAAATTATTCATATAGTAAAAATTAAGAAAAAAGTGAACAAATTTTATTAAAAAAATTTTTTTTGAAAGTTGTTTCACCAGACTTTTTGCAAGATATTCAACGAAGAACATTGCAAACTCCTTAAAAATCTATGAGGCATTTGGTACAAGAAATAGGCACATCTTGTGAATTGACTTGTAAAGCTTTAAAAAAAAAAAAAAAAAAAAAAAAAGTACAGGAAATGTAAAAATGGATCAGGAGATAAACCACCTGATTTTAAAAAGTAGATTCATTATTGATGGTGGATCCGATGATTTATTTGCAACAAAATCACTATTTTGAACAAAATATTTTTGCCTGATGAGGCATGGTTTCATTTAAGCGGTTACCTACACACATAAAAATCTCGCTTCTGGGTGGCGACCTATCCTCAGTTACTAATTCAAAAACCTTTACATTCTCAAAAAATTAGCATATGTTCTGCTGTATCATGCAAAGGATTGGTGGACCTCTGTTTTCGAAACAAGCTCTGGGCCTTCTGAGGAAAGACAGGAGGAACAGGAATCGGAGGATGAAGTTCCTGCTGCAGAAAAAGAGGGGGATGGGTCAACTAAAATTCCCAACAGTTATAAACAGTCGCAAAAACTGCTAGAAAAGGACAACTGGAGGAAAGCAATGTTAGAGGAATTAAAAGTCATGGAGGATAGGGGCGTGTATAGGTTGGTTCCTCGTCCGAAAGGTAAAAAGGTAAAAGGTATTAGATACAAAATGGGTATTTACCCTTAAAGAAGATGCTTCTAAAAAGATTAAAAAGTTTAAGGCCCAGCTGGTGGCACAAGGCTACCGACAAGTTGAGGGGATAGATTATTTTGATACCTACTCACCAGTAGTTTCTTTTTCTTTAATAAGATATTTATTTGCTGTCTTAGTGGTCTCTAAGGGATGGTTAACCAGGCATTTAGATGTTAAGGGGGCATACCTCTATGCTAGCCTGTAGGAAGAGATTTTTGTTGAGCAGCCTGAAGGTTTTGAGGTTGTTGATAAGAATTTTGTTTGGAAACTAGAGAGATCCTTATATGGCCTCCACCAAGCAGGGAGAGAGTGGTTTGATGAATTGAATAAAACTTTTTTGGATTTAGGTTTTAGTAAAATTAATGATTGTAATTGTGTTTATACATTGGATAAATCTGTCATAGTTCTAGTTTATGTGGATGATTTAGCAATTTTTGCCAAAAATTTAGATGTTTTGGAAAAGACTATTACATTAATACAAAGCAAATATGAGATTAAAAACTTGGGGAAAATAGAATCTTTCTTGGGAGTGCAGTTTGTAGAAAAAGATAGCAAGTTTTACATGCACCAGGAAAAGTATTGACAAACTTGTAGAAAACTTCCAGGTGCCGTACCATCCATTGTAAATTGCCCTTAACACCCGGAACCACATTAAATGTAACAGCTAAAGGTGAAGAGGCAGTAAATGTGCCTTATAGAGAATTAATAGGGTCTTTACTTTTTCTTGCTACTCACACTCGTCCCGATATTCAATTTGCAGTTATTGTATTAGCTCAGTTTTCTTCAAATCCATCTTATTCCCGCTGGAAAAATTTATTTCAAGTCCTTCAATATGTTATAAATACTAAACACTTTTCCATTAACCTTAGTCGTGTATCAGATTGCAACTTAAATGTTTATGTAGATGCAAGTTGGGCATCTGACATTGTGGACAGGAAATCCATTTCTGGATATGTAATTTTTGTAGATAATGTACCTATGATATGGAATAGTTTGAAACAAAAATGTACTGCTCTTTCGAGCATGGAGGCAGAGTATGTCTCCTTATCTGACTGTCTTAAAGAACTGATTTGGTTACGTAGATTACTTGATAATTTTGAATTTTTAAAGATTAATAATGAAAAGCCAAACGTATTTTGTGATAATCAGAGTGCTATATGTTTTGCTAAAAGTAAAATTGAGAATAATCGTACCAAGTATATCGACACAAGATATCATTTTGTCAGAGACTATTTAGATGAAATCAATTTACAATATGTTTCTGGAAAAATCAATGTTGCTGATGTTTTTACAAAAGCATTAACTGGTGAAAAGTTTAATTACTTTTGTAAATGCCTGTTTGGTTGAATATGAGAAATATTCTTTGTGGGTTGTTGTTTTTTTTTTTTTGTTTGTTAGTGAAATTGGTTGTGGATGAGTTGGAAAAAGGGGGCATTTGTTGGAATATGTAAAAATAAACTATATATATATTATCTGTTTAGCTAAATTATAGTATATTAAAACTTTATTTTCATTAAGTATTTTTTTAAAAACTTAAAGTTCCCTTAACCCTAAAGTAAAATATCTAAAGTTTCCCTTCCCCCAATAAGTTTTCCAACCATCCTCACCAAAGTCCTAACAATGCTTTTGTGGTATGTTGTGGAATATAACAGACTTAATTTTATTATGCATATGCTTGTTTTCTTTTATACACAAAAGCTCTAAAATAACATTTACCTTTTAAAATAGTCTTGTAAAATGTTTAACTTATTTAAAATTTAAGGCAGTAGTATTTAAAGTAAAAATAAACTATTTCTAAGTTACTTCCAATCATTATATAAAGTTAAAATAGTCTTAAATTATCATACTAAGGGCGAGATTCAAACGAAAGAGAGCGCGAACGTTTTTCCTTGCGAGCAGTCGAAACTTCGACCGATAGCTACGTTTCTTATTCAAAAGAAACAGCGCGAACGCTTTCTGATCACGTGACACCGCGAGTGGTTCTGCACGAACGGATTCCCTCAAAACGTACGTGTTTTTGGTTTGAGTTCCTCGGAAGGAAAAACATGGCCGACATATTGCTGATTAGACGGCGACGCAGATGAAGTATTCCAGTACCTCGTTATTTGAAAATATGAGGAAATCCACTGGATTTATCCGACCGAGAATTTTGTAGAAGATTTCGCCTGGACCGAGAGACATTTTTATTTCTCTGCGACATTCTGCAAGAAAAGATTCAGCTGGAGCCAAATGGATATCCCGTGGAGCTTCAGGTATGTTGACACTCTTTTAACAATTTCTTTATAGTACAGTGATTGTTTTTATTATTAAGATAGCATTGTAAGAAATGTAACAATTTTAAAGAGCTACTTTCGCGCTGATTAATGTTGATTTGTCTTTGTGAGGATGAGTAATATGTGTTTCCAACATGTTGGAAGATCGTCGGTAATTGTATGCTGCTTGTTTTCTGTGGAGATGTCTACAACTTTTAAAAATTGTTTGCATACAGTAGCTTACAGTTTTTTGTATGTGTTGCTGAATGTAATAGTACATTTTTAACTGATTTATGTGTCTAAATGAGAAATCATGTGTAGTACAATTTTTATACATATCAGTAATGTAGTGATTGTCATGGTTTTGCAGACATAATTAATTTCTTACTATTGAATTATGCAATAAGCAATCACATAGGCATAAACTGGCATGGAACATTGAGGATGCAAAATGTTTACTACTGTAGAAAATATCATTTTCAAAACGTTTATATCTCTTAGTATTATCTCTAAAGTATTATATTTTCTTGAATTTTAGGGGAGGGGGCAACTGTCCCCTCTTACCCAAAGTAAGTTATGCCAATGAGCAACGATGTGTAAAGAAAACACATGAATGATTTTAAAGGAGTGTTTTTGACCTTTTAAAATATTGTCTAATTTCATATAAGTGTATCTATTTTAATGTTTTTTGCGAGCTAGGATGCAGCCTTACTTGGAGAACTGCCCTTCTACTTTTGTTGCTATACGAAGTTTTGTGCATGGTTATAATAGCTAGATGTTGAAAAATTAACTTTTGTAAAAGTTAGATTTAAAGTAAAAAAAAAAAAAAAAAATACTTCTCTGGGAAGAAACAGTTCCTGTTTATATTTAATATTGTCAGTGAAAATGATGTTTTGTCTCATCTGTTCAGAGCTGACTCCTAAAGCATCTATTAAAATTATTTATTTATTTATTGTTTGTTTTGCTTTAACAAAACCAATAAAAGCGCCTTTCACATTAATTGATATTATGATATTAAGGCAAGGCTGATCAGCTACAGCAGTGTTCATTGGGCATTGACACACGACTTGCACACCGTGAGAAAATGCCACTGATTAGTGCATAGGCATAATTTACTAATGGTAAGAGGGAGCAATTTTCTCCCCCACCTTAAAATTTAAGACCATTCAGATATAACCAATTAAAAATTACATGTTCTACCCTAGGCAACATTTCCCCCCTCGCCCCATGTTATCTGCCACGTTATGCCAATGGATCAGTCAGGGCCGGCCCAAGGGGGTGGGAATGTAGGCGATCGCCTAAGGCCCTGCTCCTGGGCCATTTTATTGCTATCTCATAAGACATGATAGAGAAGAGGCCCCGCACTTGCACTTCGCCTGTGGCCCCGCATGCCCCTCGGGCTGTCTCTGGATCAGTACTAGTACATCGGCTTGTGCTGATTGAGTCATGATGTCTCACTCTACAGTGCAATGTTTATGCAGTATAGATAAGAAGGTGGCAATTTATGAATACGGCCATGAAACTCCTTGAAATTTAAAATGGAAGGATACCTAGCCTGTAAAATAGACCCATCTTTTGGAAACAAGAACAATTTATCCCCAATTCATTTGCTGCATTACGTTTGTGTGTACCATTGTATATTTATGCTGACATATGAATAAAATTGTGTTTTTTTCTGAATCCCTAGGTTTTGTCTACCTTGCGGTTTTTGGGAAGTGGCTCATTTTTTCTACATGTACCATATCAGCCTGAATCTAACATGATATTTTTTGACTAATGAATTCCTGTTACAGGGTGTCTACCGCTCCGGAAAGTCTGGAAAAAGCCGGGAAATTGGAAAATGGGTCCGGAAAGTCTGGAAAAAACCGGGAAATTGGGTAATGGGTCCGGAAAATTCACCAAAAGAATCAATTTTTTTTTTTAACCCTTCCTCTTTAATTGTCAGACTTGAACTGAAAGTAACTGCAACACATTTTTCGGACCGCGATAGCATCAAGCGATGTGTTTGTATAAGGAGGGAAAAATGGGGGCTCATTAATCGTGATGGGAGGGTAAAAGACAAATTATCTTACTTGGTAACTTATGGGTTAGTACCGTCTTTCCAAGAACAGTTCGTTAATTCTATCATAAATTGCGACTACTTCTGTTTCTTTTAATTGATGAAAGCTTAATCCTGTATTTCAAGAAGTTGTACAAAATATGCAAATATAAATACAAGGGAGAGGGCATTGTGCAATTCCCCAAAGTATAATGCATTGGTCAGGAATTTTTTTCCCGGGACCTCCCAAAAGTCAGGAAATTGACTATCAGAAATTTGGTAGACACCCTGTGTTAAAAAGTTGTACGTCAGGGATGGTCAACTTGTGACCCACGTGTCACAATGTGACACTCAAAGCAATTTTGTTACATTCAAGTTAAGCAGTACAGTGGGTGATCGGTTAATGAACAGTTCGGTTGGTTGGTTGGTTAGTTGGTGCTTAATGGCACAAGGTCCAGAAAGGACATACTGCGCCAGACTATGTGTATAAGTGTAAAAAGAGAGTTTACAGGTATAAAGGTGTTGCTTAAAACAAGTAAAATTAAAAACCATGAGGTCTAAAAACGATAAAAGCATGCTGTATAAAGGTTAAAAAGTACCTTAAAATAATATAAGGACATCTGGATGGGGGCCCCCATCCAGAAACCAGTCTGACAAATGTGCACACTTCACAATGAGTAAAAAAGATTGCTACGGCGAAGAAAGGCGAACAAATTACGGTGCGGGGTTTCACCCAAAATATCGTCAAGTTTGGGATAAGAACAGTTAAAAAGTGTTTGGTAAAAAGTAATAAAAGCAGTACATGAGGTTAAAACATGACGAATGGTGAGGTTGGTATGACAATGGGGGCACTCCGGGGAAGGTTCTCCCAGGAGTAAGTGCTTATGAGTGAGCCTCGTATGGCCAATGCGGAGACGTGTCAAGATGACATCCAGTCTCCGGTAGGGATGGGAAGACCAATGCTTGAGAGCTGGGCGTATAGAATGAAGTTTGTTCCCAGTTTCCCTGTCCCATTTATCAATCCAAGTACCTTCTATGATGTAAGAGATGCTAGACTTAATATCGTTGTAGGAAATGTTGCCGCAGTACGGGAGGGTCGCAAGCTTTGCAAGGGTGTCTGCTTTCTCGTTACCAGCAATTCCAATATGACTGGGTACCCAGCACAGGAGAATACTGTACCCACAGTTTTTAAGCTGTTCATACATACGTAATACTTTAATAATATAACTATGGGCAAGGGATCCAGATTTCAGATTTTCCAGGACACTGAGAGAGTCAGAATAGATTATATATTTCTTTGTGTTTTTTCTGGAGATGTACAGAAGGCTTTCATAAATGGCTAGTAATTCGGCTGTGAAGACAGAGCAAAACTGAGGGAGAGTGTAGCTGCAAGAATGATTATTATTCACGAAGGCAAAGCCAACGTGATTACCGGTTTTAGAGCCATCTGTGTAGAGGTCTACATAATTTTCATATTTATTTCTATGATCTAAGAACAGCTGTTGGTATATTTTGGGGTCAGTATCCTGTTTGATGAAGCCTTCATAGGGCTGAAGGTATGGGATCCGCATTTCAGTCCAGGGTGGGATTTCTTCAGAGAACAAGAAGAGACTATGACATCCTGCAACTGTGTACCGACTAGACTCCTACGGATCCTAAGTCCAAAGGGAGGGGTACATGAAGGGCGATGATTGTAAAATCTGTCCAGATGGGTGTCTATAAAAGGGTCCTTTAAAGGATGTGAGGGATGAGAGAGTATGCGAAAATATGTATTCAATGAAAGCTTGTGACGAGTGGGGGTGAGAGGTGGCTCATGACAGGTGATGTAAAGACTATGTACAGGTGAAGTTCTAAAAGCACCGGAGCAAATGCGTAGTGCACTATGATGCACAGTGTCAAGTTTTTTTAATATTGACTTGCATGTTGACCCATACGCACAGCATGCATAGTCCAATTTTGATCGGATGACAGCGCGGTAGATCCGCAGGAGAGCATCCCGGTCTGACCCCCATGAGGTGTTGGTTAGAACCTTTAAAATGTTAAGTTTTTTCTCACATTTACTGCGAATATCAGAGATATGTTTGGAAAATGTAAGTTTTTTATCAAAAGTCACCCCTAAAAATTTGACAAAGTCCTTGAGGGCAATGTTAGTATGACCCAGGTAAAGTTCTGGGTCCGGGTGGATCCCACGTTTACGGCAGAAATGTGTACACACTGTTTTTTCGGCAGATATAGTAAAACCGTTGATGTCCCACCATTTTAGAATACGATTGATGGCATTTTGAAGCTGCCGTTCGATCAGACGCATGTCTTTCCCCTGGCAGGATATTTGAAGATCATCTACATATAGGCTACCGGTGACTGTTGGAGGCAGTTGATTTAGAATATTATTTATTTTAATAGAGAAGAGGGTGACGCTAAGTACGGAGCCCTCGGGAACACCCTCTTCTAGTGAGAAATTGTCAGACAGAGTGTTGTTGATCCTTACACGGAAATTTCTGGGTGATAGATATTTTTTTATAAAAATTGGAAGATTGCCTCGAAAGCCTATATTGTAGAGGTCTTGAAGAATGCCATATCTCCATGTTCGGTCGTATGCCTTTTCTATGTCGAAGAACACTGACACTAAGTGATTCTTTCTGAGGAAAGCATTACGAATTTGTGTCTCTAAGTTTAAAATATTGTCAATGGTGGACCTGCCTTTGCGGAAGCCACTCTGAAGGGGATGTATATGGTCCCCAGTTTCTAAAATGTAGACAAGGCGAGCATTAACCATTTTTTCCATTAATTTACAAAGACAACTAGTAAGGGCTATGGGACGGTAGTTGCTAGGGTTAGATGTATCTTTACCAGGTTTCGAGAAAGGAATAACAATTGCATTGCTCCAGGCAGAGGGAAAGGTTTGTTCGTTCCAGATCCTATTGTATAGTTTTAACAGGTTTAGAAAAGAGTCATAGGCTAAGTGTTTCAGCATTTCATAAGTAATGCCGCCAGGACCAGGAGAAGTATTGGAGGATTCCCGGAGGTATTTGGTGAGTTCATTGATGGTAAAATCACTATTGTATGGAAAGTTTGAGGAGGTTTTAAATTTAAGTTTTTTTCGTTCAGATTGTTGTTTGTATGAGAAAAAGGGTTTGAGAAAGAAGTACTGCATGATATAGAAGCAAGAGTCTGACCGATGTTATTAGCTATTTCTTTTGTATCGGATATTATGTTGTTATTGATGGACAGACAGGATATTGAGGGGTTATCTCCAGGTAGATATATAGTATAGGTAGATATATAGCCAGGTAGTATAGGTAGATCTCCATGGCCCTTTTGGTTTTCAACCATAGCTCCTTACTAGTAGTGGTAGATGTTATGCTAGAGACGTATTTCACCCAGGATTGTTTTTGACATTGCCGCCTTATTTTCCTGGCATAAGCTTTAGTTTTTTTAAAAAGTATGAGGTTGTCGGTGGTAGGGTACCGCCGAAAAACACTCCAGGCTTTCTGCTGCTGTTTTTTTGCTAGTGTATAGGTTTCATTCCACCACGGTTTTTTATTGCACCGAGGTGTCGTGCCCGATTTTGGAATATTGGCATCAGCTGCTGTAATAATGACTGAAGTGACTTTAACCACAACCTCTTCAATAGTGCCTTCAAGGATGTTTGAGGTGATTTTGGATAATGCAGTAAAGTTAGGCCAATCTGCCTTACCATAAATATACCTAGGTGTGGTAAGGGTGCCTTTCGGTTTGTTTGTTTGTTTGTTTGTTTGTTTGTTTGTTTTTGGCACAAGGTCCAGAAAGGACATACTGCGCCAGACAATGAGTTAAAACCATATAAAGATGTATTCAGGTAAAAGGTGTCATAAAACTTAGTAGAAGCTAATAGGTAAAGAGTAAAAAGGTGAAAAGTAAAATTCAAAAGTGTTAAAAGTAGATAAAAAGTGAAAAAGGACGTCTGGATGGGGGCTCCCATCCAGATACCAGTCAGACAAAATTGGACATTTCACACTGAAAAAAGGATATTAGTACGTCTAAGAAAGGCAAACAGATTCCAATGTGGGTTTTCACCCAAAATATCGTCAAGTTTAGGATGAGAACTGTTAAAAAAAATTTGGTAAAACCTATTAAAAGCAGTGCATGAGGTTAAAAGATGACGAATGGTGAGTTGAGTATGACAATAGGAGCACTCTGGATCAGGCTCGCCCAGGAGGAGGTGTTTATGAGTGAGTCTGGTGTGTCCAATGCGGAGGCGTGTCAGAATGACGTCATGCTTGCGATTGGGATGGGGGGGCCAGTAGGTGAGAGTGGGGTGTATTTTATGCAGTTTATTTTCTGTTTCTGTATTCCAATCATTACACCAGTTGTCTTTTATTAAGTTAGAAATTTCGGATTTTATATCACTGTAAGGCACACAGCCTGTAAAAGGGATGGTAGAGTGCTTAGCTAGAGAGTCAGCCTCCTCATTGCCCTGAATCCCAATGTGACTGGGCACCCAGCAGTAAAGAATATTATATCCGCTATTTATAAGTTGCCAGTGCATATGTAAGACTTTACCAATATGACTATTAGAATGGGAACCAGATTTGAGATTTTCTAGAACACTTAAAGAGTCGGAATAAACTATAAAGTACTTTTTATTTGAGCTAGAAATAAACTGGAGGCTTTCATAAATGGCAAGGAGTTCTGCTGTAAAAACTGAAACAAAATTAGGGAGAGTGTAGCCACAAGCATAAGAACCACTAGTGTAGGCAAAGCCAACATGGTACTCCGACTTCGAGCCATCGGTATACAGGTATTCATAGTCATGATAGTGAGCTTTGTGGTCACGGAAGAGCTGATGATAGATTTCGGGATCTGTGTTCTGTTTTGTAAAGCCTTTGAATGGATTTAAGTAGGAGATGCCAGAGTTGTCCCATGGTGGAAAGTCAAGCGGAGAGCCAGTAGAGATTTTTACATCTGCTAAACAGGTGCCAGTAAGACTCCTGCGTGTTCTGAGCCCAAAAGGAGGAGTGCAAGTGGGGCGATTCTGATAAAAGCAATCCATATGAGTGTCGATAAAAGAATGTTTTAAAGGGTGCGAAGGATGGGAAAGGATGCGAAAGTAGGTGTTCAAAGAAAGCTTATGACGGATGTGGGTGAGGGATGGCTGATTGCATGTGACATACAGACTTTGTATAGGTGAGGTCCTAAAAGCTCCTGAACAAATACGTAGTGCAGTATGATGCACTGTGTCAAGTTTCCTTAAGATCGATTTGCAAGCAGATCCATACACACAGCAGGCATAGTCTATCCTAGAACGGATAACAGCACGGTATATCCGCAGCATGGCATCACGTTCTGCCCCCCATGAGGTATTAGAGAGAACCTTTAGAATGTTGAGATTTCTTTCGCATTTGTTGCGGATGTAAGATATATGATTACCAAAAGTGGCTTTCCTGTCAAAAATCACACCTAAGAATTTAGTGGAGTCATGTACTTCTATTTTGGTCTGACCGAGGTAAATTTCAGGATCCGGGTGAAGACCACGCTGCCGGCAAAAATGTATAGAGATGGTCTTCTCCGCAGAAAAATTGAAGCCATTGGTACTACACCATTTTAATATGCGAGTGATAGCGGTTTGCAGTTGCCGCTCAATGAAAGGCATGTCTTTCCCTTGGCAGGAAATCTGGAGGTCATCCACATAGAGGCTACCATGAACTGATGGAGGGAGCTGGTTTAAAATATTATTAATTTTTATTGAAAAAAGTGTCACGCTCAGGACAGAGCCCTGCGGTACCCCTTCTTCTTGTACGTAGGTATCCGAGAGAGTGCCGTTTATCCGTACTTTGAAATTACGAAGTGAAAGAAAGTTTTTTATGAAAATTGGTAGGTTGCCCCGGATGCCAAAGTTGTATAGATCACGGAGGATACCATATCGCCAGGTCTTATCGTAAGCTTTCTCTATGTCAAAAAAAATTGAGACTAAATGATTTTTCCTTAAAAAGGCATTACGAATTTGAGTCTCTAAGTTGAGGATATTGTCGATGGTCGACCTGCCTTTGCGAAAGCCACTTTGGAGAGGGTGCAAATAGCCCTCTGCCTCTAGGATATATATAAGGCGAGCATTTATCATTTTCTCCAGAAGCTTACATAAACAGCTAGTGAGAGCTATGGGTCGATAGTTTTTCGGATTTGAGGTATCTTTGTTAGGTTTGGGAAAGGGAATGATTACAGCATTTCTCCAGGAGGAGGGAAAAGTATGTTCATTCCAGATTCTATTGTAGAGTTTCAGAAGGTTAAGTAAGGAGTCATGTGAAAGATGTTTTATCATTTCATAGGTAATATTGTCTGGGCCTGGAGAAGTATTGGGTGATTGTCGTAGGCATTTTGTGAGTTCATTGAAAGTTAAGGTGCTATTGTAGGAGAAGTAGGAGGAGGTTTTAAAATTTAAGTTTTGCCGTTCAGACTGTTTTTTGTATGTAAGGAAGGTGTTTGGATAAGAAGTATTGCAGGAAGTGGAGGCAAGGGTTTGGCCAATAGTATTTGCAATGCCTTTTGTGTCGGAAATAATATTGTTATTGATGGAGAGACAGGATATTGTGTGATTGGAGTATATGCCCATGGCCCTTCGAGTTTTCGACCATAGCTCTTTACTGGAGGTAGAGGCAGAGATACTGGATACATATTGTATCCAAGACTCTTTCTGACTTTGCCGTCTAGTTTTACGTGCACTGGCTTTTGCCTTTTTAAAGTTGATGAGATTTTCGGTTGTGGGGTACCGCCGAAAGAGGCCCCATGCTTTTTGCTGTTGCTTCTTGGCAAGGGTGCATTTCTCGTTCCACCACGGTTTTTTATTCTTACTGAGACTCTTGCAAGACCTGGGAATGCTGGCATCTGCAGCTTTAAGGATGATGAGAGTAATGTTACGAACGACCTCGTCAATATTGCCTTCAGTTAGAATAGAGGGAATAGTAGACAATGAGGTGAACTTTTGCCAGTCGGCCCTATCATAGATATAGCGAGGGATGGTATAGTTGGGAACAGAATTTTTAGACAAAGGTGAGAGGAAAATCGGGAAATGATCACTATTATGTAGGTCACTGGAGACAGAGAAATTATACAAGGGAAGAATTGATGGAGAGCAAATTGCAAGGTCTATGGCGTGGAAGGATTTAGTCGGATAGTGGAAGTAAGTATTATCTCCGTTATTCATACTGCATAGGGTGAAATCTGTAAGGAGTTGTTCAATTTGCTGTCCTCTATTGTTTATTTTTTTGCTGCCCCACAGAGGGCTATGAGCGTTCATGTCACCTAGGAGGATGAAGGGTGGAGGAAGTTGTTGGATAAGATTATTGAGTGAGTTTGTGCAGATGGTTTCATTGGGTGGTAGATAGATGCTGCAGATTGTAGTGAGTTGATTAAGGTGGATACGTGCAGCTACTGCTTGGAGATTGCTATTAAGATTAACTGTTTGAGAGGGAAAGTTATTGTTAATTAGTAGGGCAACTCCACCGGAGGCCCTTTCATTACACTCATAGTCTTTCCGAAGAATAGTATAGTTGCGTATGGTAGTTTTTATTTTACTTTTGAGGTAAGTTTCCTGTAGGGCAAGACAGGCGGGATTATGGTTGTAAATAAGTAATTTGAGATCGTCGTTTTTACTTAGGAAGCCGTGGCAGTTCCAAGAAAGCAACAGGGCCATAATCAGGTTGTATTAGGGATGATGGACAGTTTACTCTTAGTCCCTGAAGGTTTCAGTAAGGTGCTAGGAATAACATCATCATCCATTGCATTATCTGTTATATCAGAGTCAGAGGGTTCCAAATTTAGGATGGAGTCATCAATGGATCGTTGAGGAAGGATGCGTTTATGTCTAGATTTGTTGTATTTTGATTTATAAGCAGCAGTTTTTTTAATTTGTGGTCTATTGTGTGTAGAGTTATTGCTTTGAGGTTTTTTCTTGGAGGTGCTTTTTTGAGGCACTATGAAAGAATTATGTGGTGTTGTAGTTGTATGTTTAGCAGTGGTAGTGGAACGAGATGGAGAGACTGGTAGAATTTTTGGTGGGTCGGTTTGGGTACCTATTGATTTAACAGGTTTGGTTGCTGCAGAATAAGACAGACCGGGTTTCGGTGTACGTGAGTTAATTATTTTACGGGCTTCTGGGTAAGGCAGTCCTTGTGTGGCACGCAAGGACTGAATTTCTTTTTCATAAGACCATTTAGGACAGGAACGTGAATAGGATGGATGATCTTGTTGACAGTTAACACATTTCGGTGGATTAGAGCAGGTGTCACTTTCGTGGCCAGGAGTCCCACAACGGGCACAAGTTGGGGAACCACGGCAGGAGGTTTTGGTATGGCCAAACCTTTGGCACTGAAAGCAACGGGTAGGATTTGGAATATAAGGTCTAACAGCACATGAAAGATAGCCGGCTTTGATATGAGAGGGGAGTTTAGGAGACTGGAAAGTCAGTATAATGTGTTTTGTGTCCAGTATTTGGTTATTGCGGCGGATGGTGATTCTTCTAACTGCGCAGACATTTTGAGATTGAAGATTTTCTAGAATTTCAGCTTCAGAACAATGGATTAGATCTGGCTCGGATATTACGCCTTTTGATGTATTGAGGGTACTATGGGGTGATACTGTGACAGATTTTGGACCCAGATTTTTTAATTGCATGATGCTGTGAGCTTGTTTGTTATTAGCTACTTCCACTAAGAGGTCTCCAGATCTTATTTTTTTTATTTTGACAACTTCTCCAACATTAGCTATTATGCACTTGTGTATAAGAAACGGGGATGTTTGGCCAAAGTTTCCTTCCTCACATTTAACAAGAAAAAATTTTGCATTAACACCTCCTGGAGAAGGAGGTTTCGGATCAATGACATGTGACAATGAAAGTGTCGAATCCATATTGGGGAATGGAGGTTCAGACCCGACCGCACCACCCACCACGGAGCCCAACAAGGGGATGCACAAACGTGCACCAGTGCTAGTCGGGGCTATACGCGCACAGTACATCCCTTAGGCAGCGTCCACCCTTAACGACGTGCCCAGTAGATGTCCGTTTGCTTGATCCCTAGCAGTTGACCGAAATCAGTACCACCAGCCGGTTGATACACAGGGGAACGCTGTGCACCTCCCGTTTACCCGAAGCCGAGGCCAAAGCAATGTGTTGGAGAAAACCCCTCAATTACCAGGATCCCCATTTCCGGGGACACGGGTCTCCACGCACGGCAAACACGTGGGCAGTTTACCCGCCAACAGAAGCTGACGGTACAGAGCGACCACAGCTTCTGAAGGGGGGCCCTCACTTCAAGAGAAGAAACCACATCGAGGGAGAAGGGGAAGGAAACAGCAGGAGGAGAGAGGAGGGTAAAAAACCAGAGGAGCGAAAGATCGCTGGGGCCCCGGGATTGCGACACCCGTGAAAACCTAAAGAAGGTTTTCCCCCTGAGGGGAGGGTGCCTTTCGGATTGTAGTAAATCGGTGAGAGAAAAATTGGAAAGTGATCGCTGTTATGTAAGTCACTGGAGACTGAAAAGTTATATAGTGGTAGGATAGATGGAGAACAAATAGCAAGATCTATGGCATGAAAGGATTTAGTTGGGTAGTGGAAGTAGGTGTTGTCGCCGTTATTCATAACGCAAAGGGAAAAGTTGGTCAACAGTTGTTCAATTAGTAGGCCTCTATTGTTTGTATCAGTGCTGCCCTATAAGGGACTATGACCGTTCATATCCCCCAGGAGGATAAAAGGAGGAGGAAGTTGTTGGATAAGTCTATTGAGAGATGTTTGGCTGATGGTTTCCGTAGGATGGAGATAAGTGCAGCAGATGGTAGTTAGCTGTTTTAATTTGACACGAGCGGCGACTGCTTGTAGGTTGGTATGCAGATTGACTATTATGTGAGGATAGTTATTGTTGATTAACAGGGCCACACCACCAGAGGCCCTATCTCCGAGTTCGTAGTCTTTCCGAAGTATTGTATAATTGTGGATAGTGTGATATTTATTGGCTTTGAGATAAGTTTCTTGTAGTGCGAAGCAGATAGGATTGTGGTTGTAGATAAGTGTTTTAAGGTCGTCACTTTTATTCTGAAAACCGTGGCAGTTCCAAGAAAGCAGCAGAGCCATGATCAAGTGATGTTAGGGATGATTGAGAGCTTGCTTTTAGTCCCCGTAGGTGTAAGTGGGGTGCTAGGGATGTCATCATCATCCATGATATTGTCGGAAATGTCAGAGTCGGTAGGATCTAAATGCAGTATTGAGTCATCAATAGGCTTTTGTGGAAGGATCTTTTTTCTGGACTTACTGTATTTTGCCTTATAGGCTGCAGTTTTTTTTATTAGAGGTCTATTTTGAGTGGAGTTGTTGCTTTCAGATTTGTTCTTTGATGTGTTTTTTTGTAGAGCTATGGTAGAATTATTTTGGGTAGAGGTTGAGTGTTTAGTTTTAGTAGTGGAAGTAGGTATAGAGGCGGGCACAGATTTTGGTGGCTCGGTTTGTATGGCAATTGATTTAACAGATTTGACTATTGCAGCATAAGACTGACCGGGTTTGGGTGTACGGGAGTTCATTACTTTACGGGCTTCTGGATATGACAGTCCTTGTGTGGCACGCAAGGACTGGATTTCTTTTTCGTACGACCATTTCGGGCATGAGCGGGAATAGGAAGGATGATCCTGTTTGCAGTTCACGCATTTAGGCGGATTAGAGCAGGTGTCACTGTCGTGGCCAGAGATACCACAACGGGCACAGGTTGGGGAACCACGACAGGAAGGTTTGGTATGGCCGAACTTTTGACATTGAAAGCATCGTGTAGGATTAGGTATATATGGTCTAACAGCACATGAGAGGTATCCTGCTTTGATATGGGAAGGAAGTTTAGGTGATTGAAAAGTCAAAATTATATGCTTTGTGTTTAGTGTTTGGTTATTGCGTCGAATAGAGATTCTGCGAACTGCACAAACATTTTGAGATTTAAGATTTTCGAGGATTTCGGCCTCGGAGCAGTGTAATAGGTCAGGTTCAGATATAACGCCTCTTGATGAATTAAGTGTGCTATGGGGTGATACAGTGACAGGGTTTGCACCGATAGTTTGTAATTGCATGATGTTGATTGCCTGTGTACTATTGGTTACTTCCACTAAGATGTCTCCTGATTGTATTTTTTTTATTTTAGCGACTTCTCCAACATTACTAGTTATGCACTTATGTATTAAGAAAGGGGAGGTTTGGCTAAAGTTTCCTTCCTGACGCTTCACAATAAAGAATTTGGCATGACCATCTCCTTGATTAGGAGACTTCGGAACGTTGACGTGAGACGAAGATAACGTCGAATCCATATTGGGGATTGGAAATTTCGGACCCGACCGCACCACCCACCACGGAGCCCAACAAGGGGATGCACAAAAGTGCACCAGTGCTAGTCGGGTCTATACGTGCACAGTACATCCCTTAGGCAGCGTCTACCCTTAACGACGTGCCCAGTAGATGTCCGTTTGCTTGATCCCTAGCAGTTGACCGAAATCAGTACCACCAGCCAGTTGATACACAGGGGAACACTGTGCACCTCCTGTTTACCCGAAGCTGATGCCAAAGCAATGTGTTGGAGAAAACCCCTCAATTACCAGGATCCCCATTTCCGGGGACACGGGTCTCCACGCATGGCAAACA
The DNA here is from genome assembly GCA_038373885.1 of Cheiracanthium punctorium. NCBI lineage: Eukaryota > Metazoa > Arthropoda > Arachnida > Araneae > Cheiracanthiidae > Cheiracanthium > Cheiracanthium punctorium. The sequence goes on along the minus strand of JAWZYV010013247.1, from coordinate 160,652 downwards.
CGTGGGCAGTTTACCTGCCAACAGAAGCTGACGGTACAGAGCGACCACAGCTTCTGAAGGGGGGCCCTCACTTCAAGAGAAGGAACCACATCGAGGGAGAAGGGGAAGGAAACAGCAGAAGGAGAGAGGAGGGTAAAAAAAACAGAGGAGCGAAAGATCGCTGGGGCCCCGGGATTGCGACACCCGTGAAAACCTAAAGAAGGTTTTCCTCCTGAGGGGATGAACAGTTCGGACTGTGAACAAATTGGACAACAAACACATTCACAAAAGATTTTTGTGTTCGGATAACGAACTAAAATAAATTTTGTTGAACACTTGTCGGCTATCGTATTATAATGTGCAAGGTTGCCAAACCCAACGGACCAAAAATTGTTTTTCATCTCTTTTGAATTATGTTGCTTGCCTTGTCACTTTTTTCCAATATAGAACTTCAAAGTTCCATATTGGAATTTTTTTTTTCTTTTTTCCAAGTGGAATATTTATATCCAAAGTAGTCCATCAATTTTGGTTTTGATTTCATTCAAAACTGAAATTGATATCATTTTGAGCCCCCCCATCCCAACCTGGATTATTCACCATCTCATACATAGTCTTGAATGACGAATTTCAGACGGCAGACTTCTTTCCTCTCATGGTGAAACAATATGCGGACTATATGTATGTATTACTTCTTTTTATAAGCTTGCTAAGAAATTATAGATCATTTTTTAAATTTAATTTTTAGGGTCTCCAGAACGAATTAATCAATTTCATAAAAAAATTATAGTAAATTGATGATCGGTTATCGAACATAGTCTTGTAACAGATTATGTTCGTTAACCGATCGCCCACTGTTGTTGTTGTTGTTGTTTGGTTGGTATTTTTGGCACAAGGTCCAGAAAGGACATACTGCGCCAGACGTTGAGTTAAGTCAAATAAAGATGTGTTCAGTATAAAAGGTGTCATAAAACCCAGTAAAAGCTAAAATGTAAAGGTGATAAAGGAGACAAGTAAATTTCAAAAGTAGATAAAAGAGGTAAAACCAAAGGCATGTGGATGGGGGCTCCCATCCAGATGCCAGTCAGGCAAAAGTGGACATTTCAAACTGAATAAAATATGTTTGTGCGCCGAAGAAAGGCAAACAAGTTATGGTGTGGGATATCATCCAATATGTCGTCAAGTTTGGGATGAGAAGAGCTAAAAAATATTTGGTAAAGATCATTAAAAGCAGAGCAAGAGGTTAAAAGATGATGTATGCTAAGTTGAGTATGACAATGTGGGCATTCAGGAGCAGGTTCACCCAAAAGGAGGTACTTATGGGTTAGTCTTGTATGGCCAATGCGAAGGCGAGTGAGAGTGACATCGTGCTTGCGGTACGGTTGAGTGGACCAGTGGGTAAGGGCTGGCCGGATAGAGTGAAGTTTGTTTTGGGTTTCACAGTCCCATATGTGATTCCAAGTGCCTTTTGTTAGGGAAGAGATGCCAGACTTTATATCAATATAGGGCAGATCACAGGTATATGGGACGGTAGAATGCCTGGCCAAAGAATCTGCTTTTTCGTTTCCGGGAATGCCAATATGGCTAGGTACCCAGCAGTAGAGGATAATGTATCCACGGTTCATGAGTCTCTTGTGCATGCGTAAGACTTTCAAAATATAACTATGAGAGAGGGAGCCGGATTTCAGATTCTCCAAGACACTTAATGAGTCAGAGTAAAGGATGAAATGTTTGGTATTTGTTCTCGAGATGTAAAGAAGGCTTTCATAAATAGCTATTAATTCGGCTGTAAATATGGAACAAAATGAAGGTAGGGTGTAGTTGTCAGAATGATTATGATGTACATAAGCAAAGCCAACGTGATTATGAGATTTTGAGCCGTCAGTATACAGTTCTTCGAAGTTTTGATATTTGCTTTTATGGTCTAGAAATAACTGTTTATATATTATGGGGTCAGTGTTTGGTTTTGTGAAGCCTTCGAATGGTTGTAGGTAGGGAATCTGCAATTCGGTCCATGGTGGGACTTCATGAAATGAACAAGTAGATACATTAAGATCCTCCAATTGGGTACCGACTACACTCCTACGGATCCTAAGTCCGAAGGGGGGAGTGCAGGAAGGGCGATTTGCAGAAAACTGGTCCAGTTGGGTATCTATGAAAGAATCTGTTAAGGGATGTGAAGAATGAGATAAGATGCGAAAATAGGTATTTAATGATAGTTTCTGACGTATGAGAGTGAGGGATGGTTCATGACAGGTGATGTAAAGGCTATGGATAGGTGATGTCCTAAAAGCACCAGAACATATGCGTAGTGCAGTATGATGCACTGTGTCAAGTTTTTTTAGCGTAGATTTAGAAGCTGATGCATAGATGCAGCTTGCATAGTCCATTTTAGAACGGATGACAGCGCGGTAGATCCGCATCAGAGCATCCCGCTCGGCCCAACAAGAGGTATTGGTTAAAACCTTTAAAATGTTCAGTTTTTTTTCGCATTTTCTACGAATGTCAGAAATATGATTAGCGAACGTAAGTTTTTTGTCAAAAGTTAGGCCTAAAAATTTAAAAGAGTCCTTGATAATGATTTTCGTACGATGGAGGTAACGTTCTGGATCTGGGTGGATCCCACGCTTCCGGCAGAAGTGAATGCAAGTTGTTTTTTCTGCAGAAATATTATACCCATTGGTATTGCACCATTTTTGGATGTGATTGATAGTGGTCTGAAGCTGCCGTTCTATGTAACACATGTCTTGCCCCTGACAGGAGATCTGTAGGTCATCAACATATAGGCTACCGTGTACTGTCGGAGGGAGCTGGTTGAGGATATTGTTGATTTTTATTGAAAAGAGGGTGACGCTAAGGACAGAGCCTTGTGGTACACCCTCTTCTTGTATAAAGTTATCAGAAAGGGTGTCTTTGATGCGTACTTTGAAGTTCTGGAGTGAGAGAAAATTCTTGATAAATATAGGTAGGTTTCCACGGAAGCCCATATTGAAGAGATCACGCAGTATGCCATATCTCCAAGTGTGGTCATAAGCTTTTTCGATATCAAAGAAAATTGATACAAGGTGGTTCTTTCTTAAGAATGCGTTACGGATTTGAGTTTCTAAATATAAGATATTATCGACTGTGCTTCTGCCTTTGCGGAAACCACTCTGGAAAGGGTGTATATGGCCCTCAGTTTCTAAAACGTATACTAGACGCGTATTAATCATTCGCTCCAGTAGTTTGCACAGACAACTAGTTAGGGCTATGGGACGATAGTTATTGGGATTAGTGGTGTCTTTTCCAGGTTTGGGTAAGGGAATGATCATTGCATTTCTCCACTCCAAGGGAAACGCATGCTCATTCCATATTCTATTGTATAGCTGTAAAAGACTAATTAAGGAATCATGGGAGAGGTGTTTAAGCATATCATTAGTGATGCCATCAGGGCCAGGGGATGTACTTGATGACTGTCTTAAACTGTTGCGTAGTTCATTCATAGTGAAAGGACTATTGTAGGAGAAGTTCGAGGAAGTTTTGAAGTTTAATTTGTGGCGTTCGGATTGTTCCTTGTATGGAAGAAAGGTGCTAGAATACGAGGTTTTGCAGGATGTGAATGCTAGAGATTGACCTATTGTATTTGCAATTCTTTTTGTATCTGAAATAATTTGGTTATTGATGGATAGGCAGGATATGGAGTGATTACTGTAGATGCCCATGATTCTTTTAGTTTTGTCCCATAGTTCCTTACTGGAGGTAGAAGTTGAGATACTGGAGACGTATTTAATCCAGGATTCTCTCTGGGAACGTCTCCTTATTTTGCGTGCATTTGCACGAGCTTTTTTAAAGGTTATAAGGTTTTCAGTGGTGGGGCACCGCCGAAAATTAACCCACGCTTTCTTCTGCTGTTTTTTAGCGAGGGTGCAAGCCTCGTTCCACCACGGCTTTTTAATTCTATGGTTGCTTTTAACAGATTTTGGAATGCTCGCGTCGGTTGCATTTATGATAATGGAGGTGACATTCCTAACGACCTCGTCTATGTTTCCTTCAATAATGTTTGGTAATATGGTAGATAGCAAAGAAAAAGTCTGCGAGTCTGCTTTATTATGAATGTATCTGGGTATGTTAGTGGTTTGGTTGACATTCTGATATAAGGGCGAGAGAATGATCGGAAAGTGATCGCTGTTATGCAAGTCGCCAGAAACTGAGAAATTATAGAGGGGGAGAATTGAAGGAGAACAGATGGCAAGGTCGATGGCATGAAAGGATTTAGTTGGCTGATGGAAGTAAGTATTGTCGCCGTTATTCATAATACATAGAGTGAAATGAGTAGTAATTTGTTCAATTTGTTCACCTCTAGTATTGGTATCTTTGCTGCCCCATAATGGGCTATGGCCATTCATGTCACCAAGGAGTATAAAGGGTGTTGGAAGTTCATGAATAAGATTATTGAGATATGTTTGGCTGATTGTTTCGTTTGGAGGGAGATAAATGCAGTAAATGGTAGTGAGCTGTTTTAATTTGACACGAGCGGCAACTGGTTGGAGATTGGTATTCAGATTGACTATTATGTAGGGATAGTTATTGTTGACTAACAGGGCCACACCACCAGAGGCCCTGTCCCTGAGTTCATAGTCTTTCCGAAGCATTGTATATTTGTGGATGGTCGGATGTTTATCAGCTTTGAGATAAGTTTCTTGAAGAGCAAAGCAGGCGGGATTGAGGTCATAGAGAAGTGTTTTAAGGTCATCCATTTTATTCTGAAAGCCATGGCAGTTCCATGAGAGCAACAATGCCATAATTATGTAATGTTATAGGCATTGTGCGTCTCCTTTGTAATCCCTGCAGAGATATCAGGCGGTTTTACTTCTTCCTGTTCCATTGATTCTTCATCACTGATTCTGATGGGGCAAGTCTTAAAATTGTGTCATCAATATGTGGCTGTGGAGGTACTTTTTTCTTGCTAAATTTGTTATATTTTAATTTGTAAGTAGCTGTTTTACTAAGCTGCGGTCTGATTTGGGTAGAGCTATTACTTGTTACCTTTTTCTTTGGTGGAGATTTTGGAGATGTAGAGCAAGGTTTGTTTTGTTTAAGAGTACTTTGTTTACTTGTTAAGATATTGATGGTGGAAATATTTGATGGAGAGTCGGTTTGAATGGCTATTGATTTCGTAGGTTTTACTATTGTTGCATAGGATAGGCCAGGTTTTGGTGTGCGAGCTTCTATTATTTTACGAGCTTCAGGGTATGAGATTCTTTGTGTAGCACGAATTGATTGGATTTCTTTTTCAAATGCCCATTTAGGGCATGACTTGGAATATGATGGGTGTTCCTGTTTACAGTTGACACATTTAGCAGCTGCAGAGCAGGTGTCACTGTCGTGGTCAGAGGCACCACAACGAGCGCAGGCCGGTGACCCACGACAGGAGGTTTTAGTATGACCGAACTTTTGACACTGGAAGCAACGGATAGGATTTGGTATGTATAGTCTTACGGGACATAATAGATAGCCAGCTTTGATATGGGTTGGAATAGTGGGTGACTGAAAAGTTAGGACAATATGTTTAGTGTTGATTGTTTGATTATTGCGTCGGATAGTTATTCGGCGCACAGCACATACTTTTTCGTCTCTGAGATTTTCTAATATTTCAGCTTCAGAGCAGTGCAAAAGTTCGGGTTCTGATACGACTCCTCGCGAGATGTTTAGGGATGTGTGGGGTGTCACTGTAACAGGTTTTAGGCCAAAGTTTTTAATCTTCATTATTTTGGATGCTTGTCTATTGCTTGATACTTCAACTAATAGGTCTCCAGATCGTAATTTTTTAAATTTTTTGACTTCTCCTACATTGTCTGTGATACATTTGTGTATTAAGAATGGTGATGTTTCATTAAAGGTACCTTCAACATAGTGGATGATGAAGAATCGAGCGTTCATATGTGAAAGTTGTGCATCAGTGTTTTCATTAGGAGTGGACAGTGGATTTAAGGTATGCGGAACATTGACGTTTGATAAAGAATTTTTTAATCCATGTTGGGGGAATTGATATTCGGACCCGACCGCACCACCCACCACGGAGCCCAACGAGGGGGTGTGCAATTGCACACCAGTGCTAATCGGGTCTATACGCGCTCAGTACATCCCTTAGGCAGCGTCCACCCTTAACGACGTGCCCAGTAGATGTCCGATTGCTTGATCCCTAGCAGTTGATCGAAATCTGTACCACCAGCCGATTGATATACAGGGGAACGCTGTATACCTCCCGTTTACCCGTAGCCGAGGCCAAAGCAATGTGTTGAGGTTTCTCCCGTGTCTGTGGAAATTCCGTAATGATGATTTCCTTTACGGGAACACCCCTCAATTACCAGGATCCCCATTTCCGGGGACACGGGTCTCCACGCACGGCCAACACGTGGGTAGTTTTCCGCCAATAGAAGCTGACAGCACAGGGCGACCGCAGCTTCTAAAGGGGGGCCCTCACCTCCACAGAGGAAACTACACTGAGGGGGAAAAGGAAGGAGATAGCTAAGAGAAGAGGAGGGTAGGACATAGAAAAGCGAAAGATCGCTGGGGCCCCGGGATTGCGACACCCGTAAAAACCTAAAGTAGGTTTTTCCCCTGAGGGGCGATCGCCCACTGTATCTTACATTGTAAATTACCTTGTGTGAAAACTCATTTAAACTGTGAGTACATGTTTAAAACTTTTAGGGCTTGCTGTAATATTGGGGAAAAGTTCATTAGCAAGAGCAACTTTTCTTGTTGTTGCCAGCGTGTTTCTTGATCCTTCCCCCCCCACCCCCCCCAAATTGGAATTTGTGAAATGTACCATTAAAATAAATAAGAAATCAATTGCAAAATACATTTACCTTAAAACTTTGAATCATTAAAAATGTATCCTACACGATCTTTCAAAATGAAAAAAAGAAAACTGTTACTTATGGTTTATCAGGGGTGCAGAATATGCCCAAAAGCATGAACAAGGTTCAGGGGAAATTCTAGGGAGATTTTTTGTCACTAGTGTATTGAAAGAAAAGAAAAAAAAAAAACATTTTTGCAGAGATGGACTTTTTATTAAAAGAAACTAACTATAGACAGTCCTTAAAAATAATTAAAATAAGTTTTAAGTTTTGGAAAAATTTTGGACAAAACGAATTGTATTCTGGAGATGTATTGGACCCAGAGACATAGCCAGGGGGGGGGGGGGTTTGCCATAGAAAATGTATATTCTTCAATCACTTATCACACACACACGTATACATATATAGGTAAGCTGCAGTAACACCCCCCCCCACACACACACACACGAAAAATTTCTGGCTACGTCACTGATTGGACCCTAAACATTTTCTGCACCTCTTTGTATTATCCTCGTGGTCTGTTAAGACAAGCAATTTTTCTCTAAGATAAATGCTGGTCACAGGTTACACATGCTGCCATGGTTTCAGTTACGATTGCCAAACTTCGTCTGAAAAAATAATTTGGCAGGAATTACCATTGGGATATTATATAAATACTGAAAAACTTCACTGGGATACATACATTTAAGTTCTAAATTTTCAGTTAAAATACTTTATTTTGTGATTCTTAACATTATAATGTCTCTTTGTATAGGTTTGTGATGTAAGGACCAAAATCCTTGACATAGTGGCAAGGTGGCCTGGCAGCACACATTATGCCAGCATATGGAGCATGTGTGGCCTACGTCAGATTTTGGAAGCAGAAGATAACGGCAGTAATGTGCTTCATCAGTCAAGTTTCTTGCTGGGTGATAGTGGATATCCACTAGAGCCTTGGCTGATGAAGCCATACAGTGATGAAGAAAATCAACAACAGAGAGTCTTTAACAGGAAGTTCCGTTTTGCACATTCAACTATTGAATGTTGCAACGGGGTTTTAAAATCTCGCTTCCGGTGTTTGCATGAGACGGGTGGCTGTCTTGTGTATACACCGGAAAAAGTTTGTAAAATAATTATGTCTGCAGCAGTGCTGCACAACATATGTATTACAAGAAACGCACCGATACCCGATGATGAGGAGGTGGACTTCACAGAAGATGACGACACAGACTCCGATTATTGTACTATTGTACAATCATCAAATTTATTAAATAGGGCTAAATTGATTAGGGATGCCCTAGCCGTACACATATTAACAGCAGCGTAAATATCTACCTTTTTTTTAAAATTAATGGCACGCCCAGACTTTTTTTTCATATTTGTTTTGTTTTTACCTGATGGTTGTTTTTTAGCAGTATCCCTAAATTCCCTATTTCTTTGGTCCCTAATTCCAATCAAAAATCCATGTTCTTTCTTTAATTGTAAATTTTATTATATATATATATATATATATATATATATATATATATATATTTATATATTTTTTTTTTTTTTTTTTTTTTTTTTGGTGTGTGAAAATTTGTCCTAAATTTAAGAATTTTTCCCAAAATTTTGGGATTTCTCCCAAAATATATTGAAAGTTTTACATTTCCTTTCACTTTAGAAAATTTTCTCAGAGTTTACAGATTTTTTTATGCATAGAGAATTTTTTTGCTCACATGATCACAAAAATTTAACAAGGACATTTGGCAATTCAATTTAATCTTGTATGGCTCTTATTTGAAGAGACATCCTCAGATATTAGATTCGATTTCCTATGAATTAATCTAATATGAAATTATATTCTTAAATAAATTAATAAAAGTTAAAACTACTGAACGAGCAGCTATTAAAGATCTTCCAAATAATTTAATATTTTTATACTGATATATTTACAGAAAAAAAAAGTACTATTTTTAAGGAGAGAAAACTCTGTATTTTTTTAAGTTTTCAAATTTTCCCCCTAAATGTTAAAGTTACATTTAAAAATTCGTCTGCCTAAAGGACACAATTTTTAAGGTTTTTTTGTGCTTTTTTTTCTAATTATTATTGTTTTTCAAAATTTATGTTTCACTGCTAATGTTTTAGAAAAATTTCACTGTATGCCTTGTTTACTTCAATGTACCAAATGCTTGTTTTTTTTTTTAATGAAATCCTTATTTTTGACTCTAAAATGCTAAAAATCCTTAAGTTTTCATTGTCGGGGGATAGCAGTTCTGAAAGATTTGTTTACTTGTGATATATATATATATTATGGCTGGAATAAACATGCTTTTTAATGCTACTACTGTGTCTGTGACTCTTACAATATCATACATTTTAACCTGTTTACAGCCTGTAGGTAGAAACTATTCAATCTCACATAGTCAGAAGAAAAGAGAGAAAAAAAAAAAAAATAGCCTGTCTGAAATGTAAATGGTTTCAAATGTTAGTATTACTGCTTATGTTCTGTAACAGCACTTATTTTTTTCCAAAAATGAAAACGTTGGTGATTTCACAAGCTCAGAATTTTGCTGATTTTATAGGAATGACATTGAAAGTTGAAAAATTCTTGAAGTTCTCAAATATAGAATCCCTTTTGCAGCATTTTAAGAAAGTTCCTTTTTTTTTTGTGTGTGTGTGTGGAGAGGGGGGGGGGGGAATTTCAAAAAGAGCATTTTGGGGTTCCATAAGAATGTATAGGTAGATAACATAAAGAAACTGGTTAGAAATTATCCGATCCCCAAAACTTTAACATGTAGAGTTGTAATATGTGTTCTTACTTACAATGCATAGTTAGATTATTTCCAATTTGTCTTCATTTGTTCCCCCCCTTCTTTTGGAGAAAATATCCTGTAGAAGTAAGTGTAAGAGAAATAGGAAAAAGGATTTGTTGATAATATTTTGTGAATAAAAATGTGAATTAAATTTGTACAAAACTAGAAGTTTTTGATTAAAAAAAAAGTTTTAATATAAGTAATTTTGAATTTTCTGCTTAATTTTCCCCCCCTCCAAATTACGTGACGTACATGTTTATTATTTATAAGAGTAATACATTTATTTAAGAAGGTTTCAGAATTTTTTAGCCAGACATGTTTTGTTAGGTTGTAGGGGGAAGGCAGAGGGACTGTAAATTTTTGTTCCTCAATTTTATCACACTATCACTACTGGACACAATTACTGAATCGCATTCATATACGATATTTCACCTATATTGGTACAAACTTTTAAACAGTAAAGGACTGTCAGTGTAAGTGGATTAGGACAGATGTGTTTAGCATGTTTTCAATCAGCATAAAATAATTAATCAAATATTTTTAACCGGCTTAAAATAATAAAAATAATTAACAGCCTGTTGCCAAAAGTACTTAAATTATATATTAAAAAACCTTCCAGAATTATTATTATTTTTTTTTTTTAGTTTTTAAAGACTGAAAATAAGCTTAAATTGATGACAGTTTGTTTTACGAATAACCTAGCTGTTAACTTATGACACAATTTGTTTTCTGAAGAGATTCTTACAAAGAAATAGCTTTCTTTTGCTTTTATTTTTTTCTTCATTCATTAAAATGTTGAGAATTTAAAAAAAATAAGGAGATATATAATATGAATATTTAGAATACCATATCTTTGATTTACTAAATTCTGCAGTTACTCCACTTTTATATAATTAAAACTGTGGTGTAATAAGAGGGGAGAGGGGGGTCCGCCCGGGCGACAAGATAAAAACAAAGATGATGGGCAGCAGGACACTTTTAAAATAATATGGTGGAAAGCTAAAGAAATGGAATGGGTCGGCAAACTAAAGGACTGCACTGGGCACCAATACCCTAGCGCTATACTGCTAAAGAAAAATATCATTATTATGCTCTTATTTTGGTCAAAGCATAATGTGTTTCAATTGCTATATTCGCAAAATGTCATTCATTTTTAACAAGTGCTATGGAACTGTGATATTTTCTCGTTATAATAGAGTACTCATAAAAAACGTGTTTGCCAAATAATGTGAAAAATCCATGGATACTTACAATCTTATGTAAGAAAATCCGAGAGTAAAAGTATGTAGCGGACTGGCTATATATGTGGGTAGGTTTGTAATCTGACCTACATAATTTTGTATACGACTTCACTAGGACATGTCCTAACATATCACAGAGAGATTTTTTCAAAAATCGGACCAGAAATGTTTAATGCAATTTTTGGCATTTTTTCTCACTTAATACGTAATAATGCCGGTAATTACACTCGCAGGAAAACGTATTTGCATCATCAGATAGAGGAGAAAATTTTCTTTTAAAAACTGTTTGTTTGGACTGTGTAACAGAATTTGCTGATTTTCGGGCATTTTCCAAATGAAATTAAGGGCCCAATTCAAACGAAACAGAGTTCTATCGTTTTCCGTTGTGATCGCGGAAATTTTCGAGAACATGGCGGATCGATCGGCGGCTGGTTGATAAGAAGATTACAACAACAATGAAGACTCGTTATTTAAAATTACGAAGCAATCCGCAGGAATTATCAGACAGGGAATTCTGCAAAAGATTTAGGTCTGCGGAAAGCTGAATGTTCTCGCAGAACAGAATTTCTGTAGGGTTTATTTTCTGTCGGCCTTCGAGTTCCACTCTAGCAGACACTACGATGCAGGCGCCATCTATAGTAATTATTTTAAATCGTTTATTGCTCGTTAAATTTTATGTTTGAAACAGCGTGAAAAAATACATGAATAATTTCTCGAATAATTTCTCGCTAAAATAAGCATCTTAGCAACCCTCCTAAACAAATACAAATATTCATACCACTATATTAAGGATGTCTTTGATTGTTAATTATATATCAGAACATAAAATATATAGTAATTCTACCCCTCCATTATAATTATAAACAGCTTCTCTGCTACAGAAAAATAAAATGTAGTAGGCAAACTAGAGAACAATTATTATTCAATAATTCGAACAATTCGACATGATAATTATGAGGAACAATACTATTATTAATAATTTTCTAAAAAAAAATCTTCATAAATTAAAAATGTATTTCCATGATTATAAACATACAAAAAATATTAACCTAAACCAGTTAAAATTTTAAAACATTAACCTACAATACTGTTGGGGAAAAAAATTAAGACACAGCCTGTTGTCCGTTGCAGCTCAAACATAAATAAATAAACAGTTAGTCGTCGCCATTAAGTTAAAAGTTTTTTCCAGAGAAAGATGCGATTTTTTTATTGGTTAACAGCGACTTTCTACGTCACCGGAAGTTGCGTTTTCACTCTGTGGCGATAAAGTTTCGATCTAGCAAACCTGTAAGTTCGATCGCCTATTTTGTTTCACTTTGAATACACTTTTGCGATTGCTTGTAAAAGCGATCGAACTTCCAGAGAGAAAACGATCGTTTTGGAGACGACCGATCGCGTTTCGTTTGAATCGGGCCCTAAATTAGACACTGCCTTTCGTAAAATATTTTTTTAAATGCTGCATCTTGATTTCTATCCGTCATAACTTTTTGATATTTTGGCATATGACTGAGCATACATTTCGCCAGGGGCCCCGGGTATTGATGAATTGCGAATGACACCGATATAGTTTTTTGTGTCCTAATATTAACAATGGTCTCAGGTCAGTACTTATACTAATTTTACGAATAACTAATGAGTAACTTTACGCCAAGGGTCAAATCATTTTGCTTATTATTATTTGATTCCAAATCACTGGAATCAATTCAAATTACACATGGAATAAAAAGTTTTGTTCCGTGCCATCCGGGGAACGGGTATGCAGATAGTGTTTTCTTTGTGTACGGTACAAAACAAATTGGTTAATATGGTTTGACTTTCTTATTGTACATTAGAAGAAGACTCGAACATAAAATCATGATAAGTTACAGCCCCACATTGTAAAGAACTGAAAATTATCCTGCACACTCAGCTTGATAGATGTTCATGTACAAGACTTTCACTGTAAACAGAATGCACACAAAACATGCACTTAGGGGAGCAGTATATGTGTTATCGAAATTCAGTAGTTGTACACCCTTCAGATTTTATTTCCTTTTTAATAACGGGCAAGCACTTACTGATTAGTCATTTGTGACAACAAAGGCCTGAGGGTATTGGTCATTCTATTATGTGATCACCAAATGGACAAAACAGCATTAACCTCTATGAAGAGACAGATGAGTTAACGCCTAAGCCGGGTCCTTTTTTTTGGGGGGGGGGGGGAGCTAAAGGGGGAAAGCGGCACCCCGAGAGGTGGGAACTTTTCTGTTTCATGCAACTACATACCCAATCAATGTTTTCCTCAACTTTCAAATCTGTATAATTTTTTTCCTACATTTTGTCGTACTTTGACGCGCACTGTAGTTTTCATTCGAATTTGCTAAATTTATTGAAAATTTCAAATTGCAATAATTTTTGATCATTAAAGATAAAGTTACAAATAATAACTCACTTTAAAGGTAATTGAGTACTCTACAACTTTGTTTCGAAAACAATTCCTATAAAACTGAGGTTTGAAGAGCTATAAGACAAAATTGGTTAAAAATCGGGATAAAAAGAAGCGTTTTCCAAAAATATGCGATTTTGTTTAAAACATATCTTGAAAGCTACTGCATATAGAAAAAAATAACCAATTACAATCTTCTAGGAAATTTTATCATCTTTCATTTTGTAATTGACATTTTTTTTGCTAACACGAACTGTTTTTGAGATAGAAGGGAAAATCTAAAAAAGTGACCTTTTGGGGGGCCAAAGGGGGGGGACGCAGCACCTCGAGAGAGGGGAACTTTGTAGTTTCATACAACTACATACCCAATTAGGGTTTTCCCCAAGTTTCAAAAATATATAAATTTTTTCCCCCATTTGCTGTTTTTTGGCCTAATTTGCCTGGAATATTATAAAGACCCCCTGAAATATTTGCTTACCTTTTTTTTTCTTTATTAGAAACATTATTGCATAAGCCCCATAAATCAGTCCCTGTTTCTGTGGTGCAAAATAAATAATGCTGTTCTATTTGAAAATATAAAATGCTATTCATCTGTTTAAACTATTTATATTTTATGTAAACAAAAGTGCCTTGATTAAATAATTTATTTTCTGAGATTAACATTTAAGTGAGTTTTAAATCTAATCTTCTTGGATTTTTTACCAGTTCATCTAAAATATCTTCCGCACATGGTGTATGTTTGCAATGAATATTTAGAAGAGCTAATCCATTCAATCTTCTTTCGCCCATAGTGCTTCGTAGATATGTTTTTAGTCTACGTAAGGTCGAGAACGACCGTTCACTTTCACATGTTGTGACTGGTAATGTGGTCGGGAGCAGTAGCGGATCCAGAAATTATTTTTGGGAGGGGCTAAATTTTGAAAAAAGCTTATTTCACCCAAACAAAACGTACAATGAAGCAAAATTTTAGTATAAAGTAATGTAAAACTTTTTGGGAGGGCTAAGTTATAAAAAAAGATCATTTTATATACTTAAAGTGTATAATAAAGCAGAATGTTACCCTTTAGCAAACTTTTGGGGGTGGCTGAAGCCCCCTAGCCCCTCCCCTGGATCCGCTACTGGTCGGGAGGTGCAACAATGTTTTAATATTTGGCAGTGAATTATCTTTGCTGAGTCTGAGTCCGTCCAATGCAGTAGTTGGCCATTCGAATTTTTCCATGCGAGAAATCCGTCTATACCACAATTTCAATTCTGAAGCGATTTTTTCAGAATTCAAATTGTTGTACTATTCTGTCTGACAGAGAAATTTATGATGGTGGACTATGAGTTTGACGGTATGGTATGGTATCAATAGGGTTGACTCATTCTAGGCATAGATCACCTACGGGGGGGAAGGGGTAGACAAGTACTAGGGATGGATAAAACTTTCAGACAGGCAGGAGCTGGCCCCCAGGCCATAGTTTGCCCACCCCCTGGTTTTAAGCAATTTTTTTTTTCTAGGTTTGAGACTTTTTGTTCGACACTGCAATGCCTTTACTGAGTGCAAATGTCCTATAAATTTTTGCACCTGCGGAATGAAGCTGAACTTCCACATCCGTATTGGGCAGTTTTAGATAGTTCCCTAAGATTGTAGGAGACTTTTCCATATTTCAAGTGCAAAATAAAAATTTATAATTGATTATTCTTTAAATTTTTACATTTGTTCTCAGAAAGTTTGGCTTGAAAATTGTGCAAAAATGCAATTTCTTGTTCAGAAATAAGACTGTTTTAGAAGAAAACTAATTTAATTCTACCCAATTTTTTAAAACCTTCATCAAGGAATATTTCTTTGATTGATTCTATAAGTCCTCCAACCAAGGCATCCTCCATCCTAGGCAGATTGCCCAAATGTAGCATTGCAACACAACATTGATTGATTCTGTAAAAAACACTTTGGGATGGGTTGTATCAATATTGTATGATGCTAAATTTTCAACAAATAGTCATTTTAATTATGACTATAAATTAGCTGATAGTATTACAGAGAACTTCTTAATGTATTCTTTTCTGTTTTTATACTTGTAGATCTGACAGTAATTTCCAACTGGCAGAGGAGGAGGCACAAGAAACCAGCATTCTAGATATTAGTGATGATGAGAGCACCATCAATTTAATTCCAGACACTCCTCCAAACCCCACCAAACTTTCTACAAAGAGAAAACGAGAATATGGAACTGAACTATTAGATGAAATCAAAAGAACTAATGATGTTCTTTTCTCTGAAAAGAGAGACGAGAATAAAACCTTCGGGGAAATTGTTGCCCTGAAATTGGACGCTTTAGATGAGAGAACATGCTCTGAAGCAAAAATTCATATACTGCAGTATCTGCATGAACTAAAATTTGGAAATTCTCAATAAAAGATTGTTTTTCTGATGTTTTGTGTGTGTTACTTTTACATTTTCATCTTTCCATAGCTGAATTATGTTGTAAAGTTGATTGATATCATTGTAATACTTAAACATAAAAGTCTGTTTATTAACATTTCGAAAAACAGTGCTTTTAAATTTTGATTGATTCGATAATGCAACAGGGGGAAAAAAACCCTGAAAATTTAATGCTAACAATGTTATAAATGATCTATTTTTGTAAAAATAAATTAGTATGGGACATAGAGTTGTGCACAGACAAAAAATAAAGTATTCATATGCACTTTAATAAATAACGAAACAATCAATATTTTTTTTTGTCATTTTCTTCGCTACCAAATTTTATACTTTTTTAAGCGATCACCTCTCTAAACCATCTTAATACCGCTGGAAGCATGGCGAATCTGAAATGCATCTTTCCAGCTTCATGAAATTTAATACTTTTGTATCAACTTCAGCGAGAGTAGATGTTCTTTGATTCCCAGTGGAAAAAGAAAATTGCGTTACATAATGAAAAAGTAAAAAATAAAAAAAAAAATCGAGAAATATTGAAGAGGATTATTAATGCCCCTTGCCCTATAATGCTATAATTCTTGGCCCAGTAAGCACACCCTAAGACCTAATTTAAGGAGCAACGCTGAGCACTGAGGGAATCTTCATCGCTGTATGTTCCCAAAAATGGGAATGAGCAGGTTAACCCTGAGCTCACCCCCTCCCACCTCTTTCATCACATTTCTGCCCTTTTTAAAAACGGCCACAGGGCTAATACAGTTTTCAACGCCCTAAGTTTAAAGTCACGAGACACCACTGTCTGTCACATGTACAAAGTGACCCCAGTGGCAGAATTTTGTCATGCTTTCTGCGACAAGCTGCAGAAATGTTTCTGCAGCACAATATATGTATTTATGCATGCATGTACACATAAAGATGTGGGTGCATTTAAACATTGTTAATTGAAAATTACAATTACATGAAAGTGGTCTGCAGCGCATTTTTCAACTCCGTTAAAGTCAATTTGTCTGCCGAGGATTGTTCTGTTTCTGCCATGGAAAGTGACGCTTCTAATCTATGATACATTGTTTGAAAACAATTTGTAGTAACAAAAAACTTGTGTTTATCATATTTTCTTGTTTGTTTCTATACATGACACTGTTAATAAAAACATATTACTGACATTGTTACAAATTAAATACAGTAAACTCCCGATTATCTGCGGAATAGGGTGGCACCATAACCGCCGATAAGCGAATTTTGTGGATAATCTGCAAAATAACTAAAAAAAGACAAAAAATGCATTAATCCATTTTTAATAATTAAAATAGTCATAGTACATACTTACAAACACAGAGTGGTGACTTCCTTAAATTTTTACAAAAAAGTCGGTTAATTTTTTAAATTTTTTTGTTTCCAAGCTCCTCTTCTTTATTTGCGATTGAAGCTTTTTTAACAGCATCTTGTTGCAAAGTGATGAATCATCTTGCTCCTCTATGTATTTAATGATTCCATTAACGTGAATTAGTGCTTCTTCGTGGCTCATTTTCTTCTGCATCCCTTCTCCCTCGTCTTCTTCATCACTCTCAGCCGAAAGCACACCTTTTTCTCCGCCTATGATTTCTTCATCGGTAAGGTGTTCGAAGCCTGGATCGTTTGCGTCACAATTGATCCACTCAGCAATATTATCTTCATCTATGTCACTTCCTCCAGGAACAGATCTTGCCAAATCAGATGCAGTAACATCCTTGTCTTCTTCTTCCTGTGAAGACTAACGATTTTTCCACATTTGGCAAAATTTTCCTCCAGGACTTTACTATAATCGTTGACCTCATTCCAAGCTGTGTTAATATCATAAATGCTGTCAATAATCGTGTAGTCTTTCCAGAAGCCCTGGAGATCGCCGCCGCCGCCTTCTTCAATTCGCTTTTTCAATAAGTTCGTTCGATACCTCTTCTTCATAGAAGCAATAACACCCTGGTCCATGGGCTGGATAGGTGCCGTGACGTTGGTGGCAAAAACTCGACAAAAAAATTTCCATCTTCGGATTTCAGAACACTTACCCCTGGGCGAGCCGAGCCGTTGTCAAGCAACAATACGGCTTTTTTGGGTAAATTTTTAGACCTGAGATGCTCTCTCACTTGGGGTATGAATTTGTTTTCGAACCATTCTTGAAATATTTCTTGATTCATCCAGGCTTTTCTTTCGTTAAAATAATGAACTGGAGGATTTTCAGCTCGTGTACCTTTAAAGGATCTTGGTTTCTTTGTTATCTCAATCGAGTCTTAGTTTGTGTGTTCCTGTGGCATTGCTGCAAGACATTATCGTCACTCTTTCTTTACTGGTTTTATGTCCTGGTGCTTGAAGCTCTCTTTCAAATGCCAGTGTACGCGTCGGCAAACATTTCCAATA
Source organism: Cheiracanthium punctorium (assembly GCA_038373885.1). NCBI lineage: Eukaryota > Metazoa > Arthropoda > Arachnida > Araneae > Cheiracanthiidae > Cheiracanthium > Cheiracanthium punctorium. Next base: position 142,587 of record JAWZYV010013247.1, on the reverse strand, counting down.
CAGTCCAGACTCGTCAGCATTGTACACTTGTTCGTACGAAAGTTCTTCTGATTTTAAAAATTCCTGAAAATAATTTTTAAAGTCCTTTGCTGCCTGAGTATCGCAACTTAATTTGTCACCGTGAAGTCCGATTTCTCTAATCCCATGGCGTTGTTTGAATCTTGTTAACCATCCCGATGACGCATCAAAAGTCCCTTCTAATCCAAGCTTTTCAAAAAATTGCTTAGCTTTTGCAGCAATAATGGGTCCTGAAATGGGTGTATTCTCACTTCTTACTTGATTTACCCATTTTAATAAAGTCGTGTCTAACTCTTCAAAGGTGCTTGTTTTCATCGTTTTCTTTTTCTTCATGGAAGATGAGTTGTCCGATGCAGAAGCAAATTGTATCTTTTTGCTTTATAATGCCTCTAACTGTAGAGTCTCCAATGCTGTACTTCAAGCCGTACTTTCAAGGGGTGGGGGGTGGAATAGGAGGTGGTAAATAGAAATAGGAGCAGCCCGATTGTTGCTCTAAAAATAGATTTTGCATTGGTTGATCATAAAAGGCATGCGTTTATTTATCTACATTCTGTAAATAACCATTACTGGGAAGAAAAAAAAAACTGAGCAAGACTGCAGATAATCGGGAGTTTACTGTAAATGAATAAAAATAAAACATCCACAAGATGAACATTTTTTTTGTTGGGTTATTACATGCATATATATATGTATATATATATATATATATATATATATATATATAATATTCCCATGATGTATATGTAGAAAATGAAACTTCTTGAGCATCATACTGCATACAAGTAATGTAATACATTTTTTAGTGACACAGTTACAAACAGTACTTTGATTATAAAAAAATCTATTTTTACAATAAAAAAAGTTTTCAAACAAATTTAAAGATTTAAAAGGCTACTGGTAATTTCAAAATTATACAGATTTATTTCACAATGTATTTCAAGAACAATCTCATTAATTAGATGGAATTAAAAAATTTTCGAATATAATCTATATACCTGCACAGATACAAAATGTTAAAAGAACAAAAAATGTACTCAAACTTGTCAATATTCCCCCCCCCCTTAAAAAATGTTGAAAATAACATGAAGCAAAACATATGTAAAAAATACTGGTGAGGAAAAATACTTTTTAATTTACTTGAATTACTACTATTTTAATAGAGTAATAAAATGTTTAATACATTAAAAAATAATCAAAATTAATAAAATGAACCCCTATTTACTATATCATACTCCCAAGGAGTTTCCAAGGTACCTTCTTCTGAATTAAAACATTCAGAAAATTTGTTTCTGACAGCAGCAGAATGCAATGAGTAATTCCAGATAGTACAACCAACTAGTGGTTGCAATCCAGTATCATCACTGATTGGTTGGTTGGGGTTTAACGGCACAAGGTCCAGAAAGGACATACTGCGCCAGACTATGTGTATTTAGAATAAAATAACGCTTTCGCGTAAAAGCTGTTGTATAAAACATGTAAAGCTAAAATCCGTAAGGTCTAAAACTGATAAAATCTAATTGTAGAAAGGTAAAAAGTAGATAAAAGTGAGCCAAGGACGTCTGGATGGGGGCTCTTATCCAGAAACCAGTCAGAGAAAGGTGTATATTTCACACTGAGTAAAACAGATTGATACGTCGAAGAAATGAAAATAAATTACAGTGAGGGGTTTCACCCAATATATCGTCAAGTTTGGGATGAGAACAGTTAAAAAATATTTGGTAAAAATTATTAAAAGCTGTACAAGAAGTTAAAATGTGACGAATGGTAAGGTGAGTATGACAATGTGAACACTCTGGAGCAGGTACACCCAGGAGTAGGTGTCTGTGGGTGAGTCTCGTGTGACCAATGCGGAGACGAGTTAATATAATATCCTGCTTTCGATATGAAAGGGATGGCCAATGAGTGAGATCAGTTCGGATAGAATGCAGTTTGTTTTCGGTTTCACCTGCCCATTTATTGATCCAACTGCTTTTTATTATGCTAGAAATGCCAGACTTTATATCCTCGTATGCGAGATAGCCAGTATACGGGATTGTAGCATGCCTGGCTAATGTGTCCGCCTTATCATTACCCGGTATCCCAGTATGACTGGGTACCCAGCAGAGGAGAATGTCGTACCCACGGTTTGTCAGCTGTTCGTGCATGTGTAGCACTTTGCGAATATAGCTATGAGTAGTGGAGCCTGATTGTAGATTTTCTAGTACACTGAGGGAGTCTGAGTAGATGATAATTCTGTTGGTCTTCATTCTAGAAATGTATAAAAGGCTTTCATGGATGGCCAGTAATTCAGCTGTAAATATGGAACAGAACGGAGGAAGAGTATAGCTGCAGGTATGGTTATTTTCGACAAAGGCAAAGCCAACATAATTATCAGATTTTGAACCATCAGTGTATATTTCTTTATATTTCTTATATATGTTTTGGTGATCTTGGAATAACTGTTGATAAATTTTTGGGTCTGTATCCTGTTTTGTGAAGCCATTGAATGGTTGGAGGTACGACGTCTGCAGTGTAGTCCATGGCGGAATTTCATGAAGGGAACAAGGAGAGACTTTGACATTCTCCAGTTGGGTACCAACAAGGCTCCTACGCATTCTTAGTCCAAAGGGAGGAGTACATGAGGGCCGATTTCCGTACAGACGGTCCAGGCGAGTGTCCAAAATAGAGTCCTTCAATGGGTGGGATGGATGAGAAAGGATGCGAAAATAGTTGTTTAATGACAGCTTGTGACGGATGTGGGTGAGAGAAGGCTCATGACAAGTGATAAAAAGACTTTGTATGGGTGATGTTCTAAAAGCTCCGGAACAAATGCGTAGTGCGGTGCGATGCACTGTGTCAAGTTTTTTTATTGTTGACCTGCAAGCAGTTCCATATATACCACAGGCGTAATCGATTTTGGAACGAATTACTGAACGGTAGATCCGCAACAGGGCGTCACGCTCCGCTCCCCAAGAAGTGTTGGTTAATACCTTTAGGATATTTAGGTTCTTTTCACACTTGTTGCGGATATATGAGATATGATTTGTGAATGTCAGTTTCTTATCGAAGTATATCCCTAAAAATTTTGTGGAGTCGCGTATTTCTAGTTTTGAGCTAACCACATAGAGCTCAGGATCGGGATGGATCCCACGTAAACGACAAAAGTGCGTGCTGACAGTCTTTTCTGCTGAAATGTTAAACCCGTTTGTGGTACACCATTTTAGGATGCGATTGATGGTGTTTTGGAGCTGACGCTCAATGTAACGCATGTCCTTTCCTTGACAAGAAATTTGAAGGTCATCGACGTATAGGCTTCCGTGTACAGATGGAGGTAGTTAAGTGAGAATGTTATTGATTTTTATTGAAAAGAGGGTAACACTTAAGACTGAGCCCTGAGGGACGCCCTCTTCTTGGACGAAACTATTAGATTGAATGCAATTTATTTGTACTCTGAAATTTCGAAGTGAAAGGAAGTTCTGGATAAAGATTGGAAGGTTGCCACGGAAGCCTAGATTATGGAGATCCCGGAGGATACCATATCTCCAGGTCTTGTGGTATGTGTTTTCTATGTCAAAAAAAATAGATATTAAGTGGTTCCATCGTAAGAAAGCGTTACGAATTTGAGTTTCTAGATATAGTATGTTGTCAACAGTTGATCTGCCCCTGCGGAAGCCACTTTGGTAGGGGTGTATATGGCCCTCTGTTTCTAAAACGTAAACTAATCGTGCATTGATCATTTTCTCCAGCAGTTTGCAAAGGCAACTAGTAAGGGCTATGGGTCTGTAGTTATTAGGATTGGAAGTGTCTTTTCCGGGTTTTGGAAAGGGTATGACTATGGCGTTTCTCCAGGAGGAAGGAAAGGTATGTTCGTTCCAGATTCTATTAAAAAGCTTAAGTTGATTTGCAAGGGAATCATGAGAAAGGTGTTTTAGCATTTCATATGTGAAACCATCGGGACCAGGAGAAGTATTCAGTAACTGTCTGAGTTGATTGGTGAGTTCATGGATTGTAAAGATACTATTGTAGGAGAGCTGCGAGGAGGTTTTAAAATTTAGTTTTTGCCGTTCAGATTGCAGTTTATGGGTATAAAAGGTATTTGAGTAAGAGGTACTGCAAGAGGATAGAGCCAAAGTTTCGCCGATGGTGTTTGCAATGTCTGTGGTATGAGATAATTTTGTTATTGATGGAAAGGCAGGGTATTGTATGGTTGTTGTATATTCCCATAGCTCTTTTTGTTTTGGTCCATAGCTCCTTACTAGAAATTGATGTTGTAATGCTGGAGACATATTGCATCCATGATTCCTTTTGAGATTGCCGCCTCACCTTGCGGGCGACTGCTTTTGCTTTTTTAAAAGCAAGAAGATTTTCTGTTGTGGGATATCGTCGGAAGGTACCCCAGGCTTTCTGCTGCTGCTTTTTTGATAGGGTGCATGCCTCGTTCCACCACGGTTTTTTATTTCTGCGACAGCTTGTGCCCGATTTCGGAATACTATGGTCTGCTGCCTTAATGATGGTGGTAGTTATTGTTTCAACGACCTCATCAATAGTGCCTTCTATGATATTTGGGGATATTGTTGACAGTGAGGTGAAAGCCTGCCAATCTGCTTTGTCATGAATGTATCTCGGTATTTTTGAAGTTTGGTTTGGATTCTGATACAAAGGTGAGAGAATAATCGGAAAATGATCACTGTTATGTAAATCACCAGATACAGAGAAGTTATACAGCGGGAGGATTGGAGGAGAGCAGATGGCAAGGTCTATTGCATGGAAAGTTTTAGTTGGGTAGTGAAAGTAAGTATTGTCGCCATTATTCATGCAGCAAAGGGAGAAGTCAGTGAGAAGTTGCTCTATTTGAAGGCCTCTATTGTTGGTGTCCTTGCTTCCCCACAAAGGACTATGAGCGTTCATGTCACCAAGGAGGATGAAAGGAGGAGGAAGTTGCTGGATGAGACTATTGAGGGATGTTTGGCTTATTACTTCACTAGGAGGGAGGTATATACTGCATACTGTTGTGAGTTGTTTTAATTGAATACGAGTGGCGACTGCTTGGAGATTTGTGTTAAGATTGACCATAGTGTGAGGATAGCTATTGTTAATTAATAGGGCAACTCCACCTGTGGCCTTATCATTGATTTCATTGTCCTTGCGAAGGATGGTGTAGTTACGGATGTTTGTGTGTCTATTAGTTTTAAGGAAAGTTTCCTGCAGTGCAATACAAGCGGGATTGTGATCGTAAATTAATGTTTTGAGGTCATCGTTTTTATTTAGGAAACCGTGGCAGTTCCAGGATAGCAGCAGAGCCATAATCATGTATTTGGGATGATGCTCATCTTGCTCTTAATCCCCGTAGGCTTGAGAGGGGTGCTAGGAATGTCGTCATCATCCATGGGAAGATCTGACATTTCTGAGTCAGAAGGGTCCAAGTGTAGGATAGTGTCATCTATAGGGCGTTGTGGTGGGACATGTTTGATTTTGGGTTTGTTGTACTTTGTTCGGTAGACAGAAGACTTTTTTATTTGTGGTCGGGTGGAGGTAACATTTTGAGAGTTTTTCTTTGATATATGTTTTTGTGGAGCTGTGGAGGATTTATTTTGATTAGAGATGGATTGTTTAGGTATTTGGGCTTTTGCAGAAAGAAAGGAGACCGGTACGGATTTTGGTAACTCAGTTTGAGTTGCTATTGTTTTAGTTGATTTTGTTGCAGCTGCATAAGATAAACCAGGTGTTGGTGTCCGGCTTTCTATTATCTTACGGGCTTCCGGATATGAGAGTCTTTGAGAGGCACGTAGGGACTGAATTTCTTTTTCAAACGCCCATTTCGGGCAAGATCTGAAATATGAAGGATGTTCCTCTTTACAGTTTACACACTTTGGAGCTGCAGAGCAGGACTCACTGTCGTGGTCAGAAGCACCACAGCGAGCACAGGCAGGTGATCCACGACAGGAGGTTTTAGTATGGCCGAACTTTTGACACTGGAAGCAACGGGTTGGATTTGGTACATATGGTCTCATGGGGCATAATAAATAGCCGGCTTTAATATGAGATGGAATAGTGGGTGACTGAAAAGTTAAGATAATATGTTTAGTTTTGATTATTTGATTATTGCGTCGAATAGTGATTCGACGAACGGCACTTACTTTGTCATCTGTTAGGTTTTCTAATATTTCAGCTTCAGAGCAGTGTAAAAGTTCGGGTTCCGATACGACCCCTCGTGAGATGTTTAAGATGTATGAGAGGTCACTGTAACAGTTTTTAGGCCGAAATTTTTAATTTTCATTATTTTGGAAGCTTGTCTATTGTTTGATACTTGTACTAACAGGTCTCCAGATCTTAATTTTTTTACTTTTTTTACTTCTCCTACATTGTCGGTGATACATTTATGTATTAAAAAAGGGGATGTTTCATTAAAATTACCTTCAACGTAGTGAACGATGAAGAATCGAGCGTTCATGTGTACTAATTGTGAATCGATGTTTTCATTAGAAGTTGACAGCGGAGCATTGACGATAGACGAAGAATTTTTCATAGCCATGTTGGGGGAATTGAAATTCGGACCCGACTACACCACCCACCACGGAGCCCAACGAGGGGATGTGCATTTGCACACCAGTGCTAGTCGGGTCTATACGCTCACAGTACATCCCTTAGGCAGCGTCCACCCTTAACGACGTGCCCAGTAGATGTCCGATTGCTTGATCCCTAGCAGTTGATCGAAATCAGTACCACCAGCCGATTGATACACAGGGGAACGCTGTGTACCTCCCGTTTACCCGAAGCCGAGGCCAAAGCAATGTGTTGGAGAAAAGACCCCTCAATTACCAGGATCCCCATTTCCGGGGACACGGGTCTCCACGCACGGCAAACACGTGGGTAGTTTTCCGCCAATAGAAGCTGACGGCACAGGGCGGCTGCAGCTTCTAAAGGGGGGCCCTCACCTCCAAAGAGGAAACTACGCCGAGGGGGAATGTGAAGGATACAGCTAAGAGGAGAGGAGGGTATAACAAAGAATAGCGAAAGATCGCTGGGGCCCCGGGATTGCGACACCCGTAAAGACCTAAAGTAGGTCTTCCCCCTGAGGGGTATCATCACTGACTTCCGCTCGCCAACTGCCAGGGACAAACCACCTTTGGTAAATTTATCACCTTCGTAATCTTTGCCTTTCAACATTTTATAATTGTGCAGTATGCAGCATGCTTTTACGATGCTATCGATAGTAGAAACTTTAGCCAGGATTGGCTTTCGTAGAATGCGCCAACGAGCGCTTAATATGCCAAAGGCATTTTCTATGACTCGGCGGGCTTAAATATTTTGCTTTTAAGATTCAAATCCTTCCCAGAATATGGATGCATTAAATATGGCTTCAGAGGAAAAGCCTCATCGGCAACAAAATGATACAGCAGTTTAACCTCTGAGCCTGGTATTTCACTCACTGCAGGTAAGACAATTCTACCCGAATACAGTGCATTACCAAATGGTGATTGGCCAAAAACTCCACCATCACTGTTATGGCCGTAATCACATATTTATAATGGTGAAAGTATATTTGGCGTCACACATTGCCATTAAAACTATACTATAAAAATTTCTTTAATTATAGAATAAAGTTCCAGAATTGTTTGGTTGGTTGGTTAGTTGTGTTTTGTGTTTAATGGCACAAGGTCCAGAAAGGACATACTGCGCCAGACTATTTATGTAGATAGTAAAAACGATTTTTCCGGGTAAGAGGATGTTGCTTAAAACAAGAAAAGCTAAAAACTATGAAGTCTAAAAAGGATAAAATCAAATTGTAGAAAGGTAAAAAGTAGATTAAAATTAACACAAAGACATCTGGATGGGGCACCCATCCAGATACCAGTCACACAAAGGTTGACTCTTCACACAGAGTAAAAAAGATTAGTACGCCGAAGGAAAGCGAACAAATTACGGTGTGGGGTTTCACCCAAAATTTCGCCAGGTTCGGGATAAGCACAGTTAAAAAATTTATGGTAAAAATCACTAAAAGCAGTGCATGAGGTTAAAAGATGGCGAATGGTGAGATAAGTATGACAATGGGGGCACTCCGGAGCAGGTTCACCCAGGAGTAAGTCCTTATGGGTAAGCCTCGTATGACCTATACGGAGACGTGTCAAAATGACATCAAGTCTGCGATATGGATAAGATGACCAATGAGCGAGAGTTGGGCAGATCGAATGAAGTTTGTTTCCTGTTTCACCATTTATCAATCCAGATTCCTTTTATTATGGAAGAGATGCTAGCCTTAATATCATTGTAGGATAGATCACCGGTGTATGGAATGGTAGCATACTTGGCTAGTGTGTCGGCTTTCTCATTGCCAGTGATCCCAGTATGACTGGGTACCCAACAGAGTAGTATGCTGTACCCACGGTTTACAAGTTGTTCATAGGTATGCAAGACTTTGATCATATGGCTATGTGTTACAGCACCAGATTTCAAATTCTCTAATACACTAAGAGAGTCCGAGTAGATGATATATCTTTTTTTTCTCATTCTAGAAATGCAGCGAAGGCTTTCATAGATGGCTAGGAGTTCAGCTGTAAAAATAGAGCAAAATGAGGGGAGAGTATAGCTGCAGGCATGATTACGAGTTATAAATGCAAAACCGACGTGATTGGGAGATTTTGAGCCATCTGTATATAGGTCTTCGTAGTTTTGATATTTGTTTTTCTGGTCTAGAAATAGCTGTTGATACACTTTAGGGTCAGTGACTGGTTTAGGAAAGCCTTCAAAAGGTTGTAGATAAGAGTTCTGCAACAGATTCCATGGTGATATTTTATGAAAAAAACCTGCGTATACATGCACATCGTCCAGTTGGGTACCGATAAGACTCCTACGAATCCTTAGTCCAAAAGGAGGAGTACAGGAAGGACGGTTGTCATAAAGGCGGTCCAGATGGGTGTCTAATAATGAATTCTTTAAGGGATGTGAGGGATGAGAAAGGATAAGAAAATATGTATTTAAAGAAAGTTTTTGGTCGGTTGGGGTTAATGGCACAAGGTCCAGAAAGGACATACTGCGCCAGACCATGTGTATACATAGTAAAATATAAAGTTTTCAAGTAAAAATGCGTTGTATAAGACAGGTAAAGCTAAAATCTGTGAGGTCTAAAAACAATAAAAGCAAACCGTAGAGAGGTAAAAAGGAGATAAAAATAAGTCAAGGACATCTGGATGGAGGCTCCCATCCAGATACCAGTCAGAGAAAAGTGTATACTTTACACCGAGTAAAAAATATTGATACGTCGAAGAAATGCAAACAAATTACGGTGCGGGGTTTCACCCAATATATCGTCAAGTTTGGGATGAGAACAGTTAAAAAGTATTTGGTAAAAATGATGAAAAGTAGTGCATGAGGTTAAAAGATGACGAACAGTGAGGCAAGTATGACAGTGGGAGCACTCTGGAGCAGGCTCACCAAACAGTAGGTGTGTATGAGTCAATCTGGTATGACCAATCCGGAGGCGTGTCAATATGACATCTTGTTTGCGATAATGTGGACCAATGAGTGATAGATGGGTGAATATTGTGAAGTTTATTGTCTGTCTGGCCGTTCCAGTCATTCGTCCAGCTGTTTTTAATTATACAGAAGACACCAGATTTTACATCATTAATGGGGATTTTACCAGGGTAAGGAACTGTAGCACCTCTGGCGAAAAGGTCAGCCTCCTCATTGCCAGGGATTCCAATGTGGCCTGGAACCCAGCAGAAGAGGACCTCAAAACCCCGTCTCATCAGCTGTGCATGCAACTGCAGAATCTTGACAAGATAGCCATGGGTGATTGTATAGGATTTAAGGCTTTCTAGAACACTGAGCGAATCTGTATATAAAATGGTATGTTTTTGGTTCCTTTTACTGATATAAGAAAGGCCCTCGTAGATGGCAAGCAGTTCAGCTGTGAATACGGAGCAAAACTTGGGAAGAGTATAACTGCAGGTTAGGGTATGATTTGTGTATGCAAAGCCAACATGATCTGCAGACCTGGAGCCGTCTGTATATAAGTCTTCATAGTTTTGGTAAGTGTCCCTATGATGACGGAAGAGTCGTTGGTAAATATGGGCGTGAGTATTCTCTTTCTTATATCCTTTAAAGGGCTGCAAAATAACGATTTGATGGGCATTCCAGGGTGGTATCTCATTTGGAGAATGAGAATAAATGTCGATCTGACTTAGGTGGGTGTCAGCGATGTTCCTACGAGCCCTCAGTCCAAACGGAGGTATACAGGATGGACGGTTTTGGTAAAGACGATCCTGCTGGTTTTCTAAAAGCGCAGCCTTTAAAGGGTGTGCGGCATGAGAAATGATACGGTAATATATTAATGGATAGCCCATGGCGAATGTATGTGAGGGATGGTTCATGACAGGTGATTTACAAACTCTGTTTAGGGGAGGTCCTAAAAGCTCCTGAACAAATACATAGTGCAGAGTGATGCACCGTGTCAAGTTTTCTTAAAATAGATTTGCTGGCAGACTCATAAGCACAGCACCCATAGTCATTTTCGAGCGAATGACGGCTCGATAAATGCGTAAAAGGGCATCACGGTCAGCTCCCCAAGAAGTATTTGTAAGGACTTTTAAGATGTTTAAATTCTTTTCGCATTTGTTGCGGATGTATGAAATATGTGTAGCAAAAGTTAGTTTCTTGTCAAAATGGATACCTAAAAATTTAGTAGAGTCTTTAACTTCAATTTTTGTGCGACCAAGATACAGGTCAGGGTCCGGATGGATCCCTCGTCTTCGACAGAAGTGTACAGAGACAGTTTTTTCGGCAGAGATGTTGAATCCATTTGTGTTGCACCACTTTAAAATGCGATTAACAGTGTTCTGTAGTTGGCGCTCTACATAGCGCATGTCCTTCCCCTGACAAGAAATCTGGAGGTCATCTACATACAGGCTACCTTGGACTGTTGCAGGGACTTGTTTAAGGATGTCATTTATTTTTATTGAAAAAAGGGTAACGCTTAGGATGGAGCCCTGAGGTACGCCTTCCTCCTGTATAAAGTTATTGGATAAAGTGTTGTTTATCCGTACTCTAAAGTTCCGAAGGGATAAAAAGTTCTTGATAAAAATGGGAAGGTTGCCACGTAAACCAAAGTTATGTAAGTCACGGAGAATACCGTATCTCCAAGTCCGGTCATAAGCTTTCTCTATGTCAAAGAAAATGGAAACTAAGTGGTTTTTTCTCAAGAAAGCATTTCGAATTTGTGTCTCCAGGTAGAGAATATTGTCTATAGTAGATCTGCCTTTACGGAAGCCACTTTAAAAAGGGTGTAAATGGTTGTCAGTTTCTAAAATATAAACTAGGCAGGCATTAATCATCCTCTCCATTAGTTTGCATAAGCAGCTAGTAAGGGCTATGGGACGGTAGTTATTGGGGTTGGACGGATATTTTCCAGGTTTGGGAAAAGGAACGACTATGGCATTTCTCCATGAAGAAGGGAATTTATGCTCATTCCAGATTCTGTTGTATAAATGGAGTAGGTTTAGTAATGAGTCATGGGAAAGGTGTTTCAGCATTTCGTAGGTTATGTTATCTGGTCCAGGAGAAGTATTTGTGATGTGAGAGGAAGTATGAAAGTGTAATTTATGCCGTTAAGATTGCTGTTCATAGGGAAGGAAGGCGTTGGAGTAAGAGTAACTGGAGGAGTTTGATGAAAGTGTTAGGCCAATAGTGTTTGCTACTTCTTGCGTATTTGAGATAATGTTATTATTAAGAGATAAACAGGATACAAAGTGGTTAGTATATATACCAGTGGCTCTTTTTATTTTTGCCCATAGTTCCTTACTAGTGGTAGATGTAGAGATGCTGGAGACGTAGTTAATCCATGATTCTCTCTGAGAATGACGCCTCACTCTCCGTGCATGAGCTTTTGCTTTTTTAAAACTTAGGAGATTTGCAGTGGTAGGGCACCGCCAAAAGATGCCCCAAGCCCTCTGTTGTTTTTTTGCAAGGGTACATTTTTCATTCCACCACGGTTTTTTATTTTTCCTATCGATCATATGTGATTTTGGGATGCTTGCATTGGCAGCTTCAATAATGATGGAAGTAACGGTTTCGACGACCTTGTCAATATTTCCCTCAATCATATTAGATGATATGCTACAAAGTGAGGTAAAAGTTTGCCAGTCTGCTTTATTGTGAATGTATCTGGGGAAGGTAGATTTTTGAGTGAAATTCTGGTACAGGGGGGAGAGTATAACTGGAAAATGGTCACTATTATGTAAATCACCGGAGACCGAGAAGTCATATAACGGAAGGATTGATGGGGAACAAATAGCAAGATCTATGGCATGGAAAGATTTTGTAGGAGAGTGGAAGTATGTATTATCACCATTATTCATAACGCATAGGGAAATATCAGCTATTAATTGTTCTATTTGTCGGCCTCTATTGTTTGTGTCTTTGCTGCCCCACAAGGGACTATGAGCATTCATATCTCCAAGAAATATGAAGGGCGGCGGAAGTTGCTGTACGAGGCTATTGGGTGAAATTAAGCTGATGGTTTCATTGGGAGGTAGATAAATACTGCAAACGGTGGTGAACTGTTTCAGTTGGATGCGTGCGGCAACAGCTTGGATGCTGGTATTGAGGTTTAGGGCTTGATAAGGATATTGATTGTTTATTAATAAAGCAACACCGCCTGAAGCCCTTTCCCCAAGCTCGTAGTCTTTGCGGAGGATGGTGTATTTCTGGATGGTAGGTTGTTTATTGGATTTGAGATATGTTTCTTGCAGTGCAAAGCAGGCAGGATTGTGGTCATAGATAATGGTTTTAAGGTCGTCAATGTTATTCTGAAAACCGTGGCAGTTCCAAGAGAGCAATAATGCCATAATTAAGTGAGGTTATGGTCATCTTGCATACTCTTGGTAGTAATCCCTGCAGAGATGTCTGGAGGTTTGGTTTCTTCTTGTTCCATCGATTCTTCATCACTGATTTCAGATCCTGATGGGTCTAGTCTTAGAATTGTGTCATCTATTGGTGGTTGTGGAGGTACTTTTTTTGTGCTAAATTTACTGTATTTTGATTTGTAGGAAGCTGTTTTACTGAGCAGCGGTCGTACTTCAGTGGAACTATTGCTTGGTGTCTTTTTCTTGGGAGGATTTTTCTGGAATATGGGGCAAGATTTAGTTTGTTTAGGTGCTGTTTGTTTACTTATTTGGGTGGTGGTAGTACTTGTTGGTGGATCTGTCTGAGTAGCTATTGATTTGGTAGATTTTACTACAGCAGCATAGGAGAGGCCTGGTTTTGGTGTACCAGCTTCTGTTATTTTACGAGTTTCTGGGTATGAAAGTCTTTGTGTGGCTCGTATAGATTGGATGTCTTTTTCCAGGATCCACTTTGGGCATGATTTTGAATATGAGGGATGGTCCTGTTGACAGTTTACACATTTTGCTGGTGCACTGCAGGTGTCACTGTCGTGTCCAGATGCACCACAATGGGCACATGCAGGTTTGCCACGACAGGAGGTTTTAGTGTGGCCGAACTTTTGACACTGGAAGCAACGGATTGGATTTGGTATATATATGCAAGTCGCCAGAAACTGAGAAATTATAGAGGGGGAGGATTGAAGGAGAACAGATGGCAAGGTCGATGGCTTGAAAGGATTTAGTTGGCTGATGGAAGTAAGTATTGTCGCCGTTATTCATAATACATAGAGTGAAATCAGTAGGTATTTGTTCTTTTTGTTCACCTCTAGTATTGGTATCTTTGCTGCCCCATAATGGGCTATGGCCATTCATGTCACCAGGAGTATAAAGGGTGTTGGAAATTCATGAATAAGATTATTGAGAGATGTTTGGCTGATTGTTTCATTGGGAGGGAGATAAATGCAGCAGATGGTAGTGAGCTGTTTTAATTTAACACGAGCGGCAACTGCTTGGAGATTGGTATTCAGATTGACTATTATGTAGGGATAGTTATTGTTGACTAACAGGGCCACACCACCAGAGGCCCTGTCCCTGAGTTCATAGTCTTTCCAAAGCATTGTATATTTGTGGATGGTCGGATGTTTATCGAGTTTGAGATAAGTTTCTTGAAGAGCAAAGCAGGCGGGATTGAGGTCATAGAGAAGTGTTTTAAGGTCATCCATTTTATTCTGAAAGCCGTGGTAGTTCCATGAGAGCAACAATGTCATAATTATGTAATGTTATGGGCATTGTGCGTCTCCTTTGTAATCCCTGCAGAGATATCAAGCAGTTTTATTTCTTCCTGTTCCATCGATTCTTCATCACTAATGTCTGATTCTGATGGGGCAAGTCTTAAAATTGTGTCATCAATATGTGGCTGTGGAGGTACTTTTTTCTTGCTAAATTTGTTATATTTTAATTTGTAAGTAGCTGTTTTACTAAGCTGTGGTCTGATTTGGGTAGAGCTATTACTTGTTACCTTTTTCCTTGGTGGAGATTTTGGGGATGTAGAGCAGGGTTTGTTTTGTTTAAGAGTACTTTGTTTACTTGTTAAGGATTTGATGGAGAGTCGGTTTGAATGGCTATTGATTTCGTAGATTTTACTATTGTTGCATAGGATAGGCCAGGTTTTGGTGTGCGAGCTTCTAGTATTTTACGAGCTTCAGGGTATGAGATTCTTTGTGTAACACAAATTGATTGGATTTCTTTTTCAAATGCCCATTTAGGGCATGACTTGGTATATGATGGATGTTCCTGTTTACAGTTGACACATTTAGCAGCTGCAGAGCAGGTGTCACTGTCGTGGTCAGAGGCACCACAACGAGCGCAGGCCGGTGACCCACGACAGGAGGTTTTAGTATGACCGAACTTTTGACACTGGAAGCAACGGATAGGATTTGGTATGTATGGTCTTACGGGACATAATAGATAGCCAGCTTTGGTTGGTTGGTTTGTGTTTAATGGCACAAGGTCCAAAAAGGACATACTGCGCCAGACAATGAGTTAAAACCATAAATGATGTATTCAGGTAAAAGGTGTCACGAAACTTAGTAGAAGCTAGCGTCCACCCTTAACGACATGCCCAGTAGATTTCCGATAGCTTGATCCCTAGCAGTTGATCGAAATCAGTACCACCAGCCGATTGATATACAAGGGAACACTGTATACCTCCCCGATGGTTGGTTGGTTGGTAGGTTTTTAATGGCACAAGGTCCAGAAAGGACATACTGCGCCAGACAAGTAGTTAAAATCGTGTCATGATGTATTCAGGTAATGGGTACACAGAACCGAGTAAAAGCTAAAATTCAAAAATGTACTAAAGTGTACTAAAATGTGAAATGTAGAATTCAAAAGGGTTAAAAGTAGATAAAAAGTGAGGAAATCTGGGTGGGGCTCCCATCCAGATACCAGTCAGACAGAAGTGAACACTTTACACTGAATAAAAAATATTGATTCGTTTAAGAAAAGCGAATAGATTTCGATGTGGGGTTTCACCCAAAATATCTTCAAGTTTAGGATGAGAACAGTTAAAAAGTATTTGGTAAAAACTATTAAAAGCAGTGCACGACGTTAAGAGATGACGAATGGTGAGTTGAGTATGACAGTGAGGGCACTCCGGAGGAGGTTCGCCCAGAAGTAAGTGCATATGTGTAATTCGCGTATGTCCAATGCGAAGACGAGTCAGAAGGACATCGTGCTTGCGGTATGGATGAGTGGACCAGTGGGTAAGGGCTGGCCGGATAGAACGAAGTTTGTTTTGGGTTTCACAGTCCCATATGTGGATCCAGGTGCCTTTTATTAAGGAAGAGATGCCAGATTTTATATCACAATAGGGTGGGTGGAGATTATATGGGACAGTAGAATGCCTGGCCAAAGAATCAGCCCTTTCGTTGCCGGGAATCCCTATATGGCTAGGTACCCAGCAGTAGAGGATGTTGTATCCACGGTTCATGAGGCATTTGTGCATGTGTAGGACTTTAAGAATATAGCTATGAGTTAGGGAACCAGATCCCAGATTTTCCAAAACGCTTAATGAGTCAGAGTAGATGATGAATTGTTTGGTTGTTACTCTAGAGATGTAAATAAGACTTTCATAAATAGCTATTAATTCGGCTGTAAATACGGAGCAAAACGAAGGTAGGGTGTAGTTGCAAGAATGATTACGATGTACATAAGCAAAGCCTACATGATTATGGGATTTTGAGCCGTCAGTATATAGTTCTTCAAAGTTTCGATATTTGCTTTTATGGTCTAGAAATAGCTGTTGATATATTATGGGATCAGTGTTTGGTTTTGTGAAGCCTTCGAATGGTTGTAGGTAGGAAATCTGCAATTTAGTCCATGGTGGGACTTCATGAAGTGAACAAGTAGACACATTTACATCCTCAAATTGGGTACCGACTACACTCCTACGGATCCGAAGTCCGAAAGGGGGAGTGCAGGAAGGGCGATTTGCATAAAACTGGTCCAGTTGGGTGTCTATAAAAGAATGCTTTAAGGGATGTAGAGGATGGGAAAGGATGCGAAAATAGGTATTTAATGATAATTTCTGACGTATGAGAGTGAGAGATCGTTCATGACAGGTGATGTAAAGGCTATGGACAGGCGATGTCCTAAAAGCACCGGAACATATGCGTAGTGCAGTATGATGCACAGTGTCAAGTTTTTTTAGCATTGATTTAGAAGCTGATCCATAGATGCAGCTTGCATAGTCCATTTTAGAACGGATGATAGCACAGTAGATGCGCAAGAGAGCATCACGGTCTGCCCCCCAAGAGGTATTTGTTAAAACCTTTAAAATGTTAAGTTTTTTCTCGCATTTATTGCGGATGTCTGAGATATGTTTAGCAAATATAAGTTTCTTGTCAAAATGTAAACATAAAAATTTAACAGAATCTTTTACAGCAATATTAATATGGCCCAGATAAAGTTCCGGATCCGGGTGAATCCCACGCTTCCGGCAAAAATGGGTACAGATTGTTTTCTCTGCTGATATCTTAAAACCGTTTCTGTCACACCACTTTAAGATGCGGTTGATGGCATTCTGAAGCTGGCGTTCTATCAGGCGCATGTCCTTTCCCTGACAGGAGATGTGCAGGTCATCTACATATAGACTACCGTAGACAGTCGAAGGCAGTTGGTTCAGGATGTTATTAATTTTTATTGAGAAGAGGGTGACACTGAGTACGGAGCCCTGTGGAACACCCTCCTCTTGAACAAAGTTATTGGATAGCATGCCATTAATCTGGACCCGGAAATTTCGGAGTGACAGAAAGTTTTTTATAAAAATGGGTAGGTTGCCTCGAAATCCTATATTATGAAGGTCTAGGAGGATCCCGTACCTCCACGTTCGGTCATATGCCTTTTCAATGTCAAAGAAAACTGACACTAAGTGGTTTTTTCTAAGGAAGGCATTACGAATTTGGGACTCTAAATTAATAATGTTATCTATGGTGGATCTGCCCTTCCGGAAGCCACTCTGGAAGGGATGTATATGGTCCCCTGTTTCTAAAATGTAAACAAGCCGGCTATTGATAATTTTCTCCATTACCGTATTTTATGGAAGAAACGCCGCGGCGTTTACGAGTATAAAAGTTTAAAAATATTAAGTGCGGCGTTTACGCCGGGTGCGGCGTTTACGATAATTTTTTATAAATTTCTTCAAAGTATCGCCGATCTTTTAAAAAAAAGTAAATAAAACACGATTTTAGAAATTACTAATAATTGTCTCAAAAGATGGCGCCACCATTCACAGTTTTAGAATCGATTATTCAAAATGACTGACCTACCTGACTATGTCAGCAGACTGAAATCAGTGTTAGGTCGAGCACTTGCTTGAAGTATAGTCTATAGTACAGATTAACCAATGAGAGAACAGCCCGCTCCCATAAAAGAGAGGCCTGATCCAGGAAATACACACGGACACGTTCGATTATTAACCGATTATGACTGAAGCTTCCGAAATTTTTATTCTTATTTTAAAAAGTCATCTGGCAACACTCGTCGTGAGCACACGTGTGTCCGTCTGTCCAGCATCCATTTCACATGCAGATTTGGTAGTTTGTGCTTTGCCTCGTGTAAAATTTCCGATCTTGAATTTTTTTTATCGTTACTTTATTATTTTTTCTATCGTTGCTTTTTTGTTGTTGTTGTTTTTGTTAGTTTTTTTTTTATTTATTTATTTATTTTTTTTTTATTGATTATTTTGATTTAAAATCAAATGGCTCCCAAGCGGCATAAAAGCTATACTGCAGCTTTTAAATTGCAAGTGGTTGAGAAAGCGGAATCCATCGGGAATCGTGCAGCAGCGAGGGAGTTTGCCATCGATGAAAGATGTGTTCGTCGCTGGCGATCAGAAAAAGCCGAACTACAATGTATGCCGAAAACCAAGCGAGCGAGGAGAAGTGGGATCGCACATTGGCCTGAGCTCGAAGATAAGTTGGAGAAGTGGGTTTTGGAGAGAAGAGAGAGGGGACTTCCTGTCTCAACAGTCACCATCCGTCTCGAGGCCAGGAATATAGCATCCAGCATGGGTATTTCCAATTTTAATGGAAACCCTAACTGGTGCTTTCGATTTATGGCGCGGAAGAAATTATCTGTCCGTGCTAGAACTACAGTTGGCCAAAATCTTCCAGATGATTGGGAAGAAAAAAAAAGTTCTTTTCTGGAGTATGTGAACGCCATCGTCACAGAAAAAAAGTTCAAGGCGGCACAAATTATAAACATGGACGAAGTGCCTCTAACTTTTGATTGTCCTCCAAACAGAACAGTTTGTAAAACTGGTGAAAAAACTGTTTCTGTCGTGACGTCAGGCCATGAAAAGATGTCCTTTACATGTGTCCTCGCTTGTGCGGCTGATGGAGAAAAATTAAAGCCTCTGCTAATATTCAAAAGAAAGACGCTGCCCCACGGAAACTTTCCACCTGAAGTTATAATCCGATGTAATAAAAAAGGGTGGATGTGTGAAAAGATCATGCTAGATTGGATCAACGAAGTCTGGCGAAAAAGAAAAGGTGCGTTTTTCCAACCTAGTGGAGTGCTTATCATGGATTCTATGAGAGCTCATCTACTAGAATCTGTGAAAGTGGCGGCAAAAAAGGCTTCTGCTACCCTTGCTGTGATTCCTGGTGGCCTCACAAAAATTTTACAGCCACTTGATTTAACCATCAACAAAAGTTTTAAAGGCAAGGTGCGTAAGCAGTGGGAAGAGTGGATAGCGCAGGAAAACCACAATTACACCAAAGGCGGCAAGATAAAAAGAGCGTCTTACGAAGAAGTCGCCAAGTGGGTTTCCGAAGCCTGGAAAGCCGTCTCTGTTAACACAGTTAAATCTGGGTTTTCTCAGGCGGAAGTAGTTGCTTATGAAGAAGCCATTTCGGATGATGATGATGAGGAGGAGGAGGAAGATGATGATCTAGTTTTGGATGAAGAGCTACTTCGACTGTTTCAGTCAGACAGTGAAAGTAGCGATTTTGATGGTTTTGAATAGATTTTAAAGTGGATGCGACCCACTAAAAAAAGCGTGCTAAGTGGATGCGACCCACTTAAAAAAAGCGTGCCAAGTGGATGCGACCCACTTTAAAAAAGCGTGCCAAGTGGATGACAACCACGTTAAAAAACGTGGAGCGCCGTGAGGAGAAGGGTCCACGTCCCGCGCTCTGGATGGATAAATAAATCCAACCGATGTCTCCTCAAATAGTAAGTAAAAAGTTAGAGAAATGATTTAAAGTATATCGTAAAATACGGCTTAAGTGCCCCTAAATCATACCAAATAAAAAATAAAAATCGGAATGCAATAACTTCTTTTTCTTCCCTTCTCATAAATTATCTAAAAGTATTTATCGCTAATTTAGGAAGCTTACAAATCTTTCTATTCGAATCGTCTGCCGCGCGCTGTTAAAGTGGGTCAGGTTCTTGTTAAAATAAACAGATCTCGGCCGGGCAGCTGTTTTGCTGATAACATAATATGAGCAGCGTACTCTGAGAATAATTGTTTATTCTACGCTTCGAATACAGTTGTGATATCTCCAGTGTTTTTCTTACTTTATACTCGTAATTTACTTTACAACATTCAGCAGATTCTCAGCACGTCAATTGAGCTTTTACTGTAGCATAAAGGGGAGTTTATTTGATATTTAATAAGTAAAATTTCAGGCAAAAAGCGGAGGGGGGGGGGGACACAACTTTCGAGGTATTTAACGGTAATTAAATTTTAAGTTTTTTAGTTTGATAATATATGTAATTTAGTTTAAATAGGAGTTTAAATTCTGATGAACGATACTAGCGTTATTGTTTCAGTACGTTTAGTACAGTGTTTATAATGATATTAAGGTTGATTAAAATAATTATCGGGAGTGCGGCGTTTACGATAATTTTCTTGTCATTAAGCTGATAATCAGGAGTGCGGCGTTTACGCCGGGTGCGGCGTTTCTTCCATAAAATACGGTAATTTACATAAGCAACTAGTAAGGGCTATGGGACGGTAGTTATTAGGGTTAGACATATCTTTTCCTGGTTTGGGGAAGGGAATAACTATTGCATTTCTCCAGGAGGTGGGAAAGGTCTGTTCATTCCAGATTCTATTGTAGATTTTCAAAAGATTGAGCAAGGAGTCATGGGATAAGTGTTTCAGCATGTCATATGTAATACCATCGGGACCCGGAGATGTGTTTGAGGACTGTCTTAAGTGTTGGGTAAGTTCATCAATGGTAAGATCACTATTGTAGGTAAAGTGTAAGGAGGTTTTGAAATTTATTTTTTGTCGTTCTGATTGTTGTTTATACGGGAGGAAAGAATTTGAGTAGGAGGTACTGCACGAGATGCAAGCAAGGGTTTCACCAATGCTATTTGCTATTTCTTTTGTATCGGATATAATGCTGTTATTTATGGTTAGACAGGAAATTGGCTGATTAGTATAAATGCCCATGGCTCTTTTTGTTTTCGTCCATAGCTCCTTACTAGAAGTAGAGGCTGTTATGCTGGAGATATATTTGACCCAGGATTCCTTTTGGCACTGACGTCGGATCCTACGTGCATATGCTCTAGCTTTCTTAAAGAGGGTGAGATTTTCGGTGGTGGGGTACCGCCGAAAAGTGCTCCAGGCTTTCTGCTGCTTCTTTTTAGCGAGGTTGCATTTTTCGTTCCACCACGGTTTTTTATTACGTCGATGTTTGATGCCCGATTTTGGAATGCCAGCATCAGCAGCTTGGATGATAATTGAGGTAATGTTTTGTACGACCTCGTCTATGGGGCCTTCAACAGCATCAGAGGTGATGGCAGACAGGGAAGTGAAGATGAACCAATCTGCCTTATCATGAATGTATCTAGGTACTGAAATAGGTTGGGGATTCTGGTACAGAGGTGACAAAAGAATCGGAAAATGATCACTGTTGTGGAGATCACTGGATACAGAAAAATTATATATGGGAAGGAGTGATGGAGAACAGATGGCAAGGTCTATTGCATGGAAAGTTTTAGTTGGATAGAGGAAGTAAGTATTGTCACCATTATTCATGCAGCAAAGGGAGAAATCAGTGAGAAGTTTTTCGATTTGAAGGCCTCTATTGTTGGTGTCCTTGCTTCCCCACAAGGGACTATGAGCGTTCATGTCACCGAGGAGGATGAAAGGAGGAGGAAGCTGCTGAATGAGACTATTGAGGGATGTTTGGCAGATTGCTTCACTTGGAGGGAGGTATATGCTGACGACAGTTGTGAGTTGTTTTAATTGGATACGAGTGGCGACTGCTTGGAGATTTGTGTTAAGATTGACTATAGTGTGAGGATAGCTATTGTTGATTAATAGGGCAACTCCACCAGTGGCCCTATCATTGAGCTCATTGTCCTTGCGAAGGACAGTGTAATTGTGGATTTTAGTAGGTCTATTGGTTTTGAGGAAAGTTTCCTGAAGGGCGAGGCAAGCGGGGTTATGATCATAAATCAGTATTTTGAGGTCGTCGTTTTTATTAAGGAAACTGTGGCAGTTCCAGGATAGCAGCAGAGCCATTATCATGTTGTGTTGGGGATGATGCTCATCTTGCTCGGAGTCCCCGTAGGCTTGAGAGGATTGCTAGGGATGTCGTCATCATCCATGGGGAGGTCTGACATTTCAGAGTCCGAAGGGTCCAAATGTAGGATACTGTCATCTATAGGGCGTTGTGGAGGAACATGTTTGATTTTGGGTTTGTTATATTTAGTTCTGTAGACAGAAGACTTTTTTATTTGTGGTCGGGTTGAGTTAACACTTTGAGAATTTTTCTTCAGTGTATTTTTTTTTTTTTTTTTTTTTTTTGTGAAGCTGTGGAGGATTTATTTTGATTAGAAGTTGATTGTTTAGATATTTGTGCTGTTGCAGAATGAAAGGAGACAGGTACAGATTTTGGTGGTTCGGTTTGGGTTGCTATTGTTTTGGTTAATTTTGTTGCAGCTGCATAAGATAAACCAGGTTTTGGTGTCCTGCTTTCTATTAACTTACGGGCTTCGGGATATGAGATTCTTTGAGAGGCACGTAGGGACTGGATTTCTTTTTCAAACGCCCATTTCGGGCAAGATCTGGAGTATGAGGGATGTTCCTCTTTACAATTGACACATTTAGGAGCTGCAGAGCAGGACTCACTGTCGTGGCCAGAAGCACCACAACGCGCACAGGCAGGTGACCCACGACAGGAGGTTTTAGTATGGCCGAACTTTTGGCACTGGAAGCAACGGATGGGATTTGGTATATATGGTCTGACAGGACATAATAGGTAGCCGGCTTTAATATGAGATGGAATAGTGGGAGACTGAAAAGTTAGGATAATATGTTTAGTATTGATTATTTGAGTATTGCGCCGAATAGTGATTCGACGCACAGCGCATACTTTTTCATCTGTTAGGTTTTCAAGTATTTCAGCTTCAGAGCAGTGCAAAAGGTCGGGTTCTGATACGACTTCTCGGGAGATGTTTAGGGAGGTATGAGGTGTCACTGTAACTGTTTTTAGGCCAAGGTTTTTTATTTTCATTGTTTTGCAAGCTTGTCTATTGTTGGATACTTCTACTAATAGGTCTCCAGATCTTAATTTTTTAACTTTTTTGACTTCTCCTACATTGTCAGTGATACATTTGTGAATTAAAAATGGCGATGTTTCATTAAGTTTACCTTCAGCAGAGTGGATAAGGAAGAATCGGGCATTCATGTGTGCAAATTGTGTATCGGTGTGTTCATTAGCGGTTGACAGCGGAACGTTGACGATTGATGAAGAATTTTTCATATCCATGTTGGGGAAAATTGAGATTCGGACCCGACCGCACCACCCACCACGGAGCCCAACAAAGGGATGTGCAATTGCACACCAGTGCTAGTCGGGTCTATACGCTCACAGTACATCCCTTAGGCAGCATCCACCCTTAACGACGTGCCCAGTAGATGTCCGATTGCTTGATCCCTAGCAGTTGATCGAAATCAGTACCACCAGCCGATTGATACACAGGGGAATGCTGTGTACCTCCCGTTTACCCGAAGCCGAGGCCAAAGCAATGTGTTGAGGTTTCTCCCGTGTCTGTGGAAATTCCGTAATGATGATTTCCTTTACGGGAACACCCCTCAATTACCAGGATCCCCATTTCCGGGTACACGGGTCTCCACGCACGGCCAACACGTGGGTAGTTTTCCGCCAATAGAAGCTGACGGCACAGGGCGACCGCAGCTTCTAAAGGGGGGCCCTCACCTCCACAGAGGAAACTACACTGAGGGGGAAAAGGAAGGAGATAGCTAAGAGAAGAGGAGGGTAGGACAAAGAAAAGCGAAAGATCGCTGGGGCCCCGGGAATGCGACACCCGTAAAAACCTAAAGTAAGTTTTTCCCCTGAGGGCGAATATAATACGGATATTGATTATTTATTAAAAGGGCAACTCCACCGGAGGCCCTTTCCCCGAGCTCATAGTCTTTTCTAAGGATGGTATAATTAAGAATTTGTGTTTGTTTATTGGTTTTCAGATAAGTTTCCTGAAGGGCAAGACATGCAGGGTTATAATCATAAATTAGGGTTTTGAGGTCATCAATTTTATTGTGAAAACCGTGGCAGTTCCAAGAAAGCAGCACAGCCATGATCAAGTGATGTTAGGGATGATTGAGAGCTTGCTTTTAGTCCCCGTAGGTGTAAGTGCGGTACTATTGCATCAGGTAAAGATTCTGCGAACTGCACAAACATTTTGGGATTTCAGATTTCAAGGATTTCAGCCTCGGAGCAGTGTAATAGGTCAGGTTAGAATATGACGCCTCTTGATGAATTAAGTGTTCTATGAGGTGATACAGTGACAGGTTTAAGGCCGATAGTTTATAATTGCATAATATTGTTTTCCTGTTTGTTATTAGTTACTTCTATTAAGATGTCGCCAGAGCGTATTTTTTAAATTTTAGCAACTTCTCCAACATTAGCAAGTATGGTTTTATGGATTAGAAACGGGGATGTTTGGCTAAAGTTTCCGTCCTGACATTTTACGAGAAAGAATTTTGCGGTAATAGCTCCCTTTGTGAGAGAGTTCGGAACTTGGACATTAGATAAGGAAAGCGTCGAATCCATATTGGGGATTGACATTCGTACCTGACCGCACCGCCCACCACGGAGCCCAACAAGGGGATGCATGTACATGCACCAGTGCTAGTCGGGTCTATACGCACACAGTACATCCCTTAAGCAGCAACTACCCTTAACGATGCGCCCAGTAGATGTCCGTTTGCTTGAACCCTAGCAGTTGGCTGAACCAGTACAACCAGCCGATTGATACACAGGGGAATGCTGTGTACCTCCCATTTACCCGAAGCCGAGGCCGAAGCAATGTGTTGGAGAAAGTACCCCTCAATTACCAGGATCCTCCATTTCCGGGGACATGGGTCTCCACGCACGGCAAACACATGGGCAGTTTAACCGCCAATAGAAGCTGACGGCACAGAGCGACCGCAGCTTCTAAAGGGTCGCCCTCGCCTCCAAGGAGGAAACTACACTGAGGGAGAAAGCGAAGGTGAAAGCAAAGTAGAGAGGAGGGTAAACAAAAGAGTGAAGGATCGCTGGGGCCCCGGGATTGCGACACCCGTGAAAACCTAAAGAAGGTGTTCCCCCTGAGGGGGTGATGCAGTTAAATGTTTTTTAAACATTTATACCAATTAGTGGACACTCTTCTGAATACTTGGCACAAACTGTTACTAACTACATTGGTGAAATAGGATTACATATTAGTGATTGTTGCGGGCAGACTTATTGCAACGCTAGTTATTTGTAAGGGAAATATACAGGTTTGCAAGCAAAAATTAAGCTGCTAAATCCATTAGCAGAATTCGTACCATGTTCTGCACATTCACTTAATTTAGTAGTAGTGAAAGGTGTAGAGAGTAATGGAAAAGTACTGCATTTCTTTACCTTCTTGCAGGAACTTTACAATTTTTTCTGAAGATCCACTTACTGTTGGAATCTGCTCACTTCCAAAATGAATGAAGGAAGAGATTATTTTACCCTGAAGTCAAGAGCAAATACTAGGTGGTGTGCTAATGCTGCAGCAACGAAAGCAGTAAGGCGCAATTACACAGCAATAATGAAAGTTCTATGTGAACTAAATTTAAGTGCAGATCAAGATGAAACTACAAAAAAAACAAGCAGGTCAGTTACATAAAAAAATGCAAAAACTGGAAATTGCTATATCTGCTGTAACTTGGGATTCAGTGCTGCAGTGAATTGATGGTATAAATAAAGTACTACAGAATCCTTCTATTGATCTATCACAGGTTCCCAAATTTTTTACATCATTGATTGAGTTTGTTTCTACTTGCCGCATGAATTATGAAATGTATGAAAAAGAGGCATGTGCATTAGTTGGACACACGCAGTACAATGTAAAAAGACAGACCACAACACCAGTATTCATTTTGTTTATTTGAAAAGGATAAACAAAAAATATATACAAATGACAAAATACTTCAAGAGTTATATTTTTGTGATTTAGAAGAAGCTTTTGAAGATGAATTTATAGATGCATGCTCTATTCTTGAAAACCAAAGTTCTCTTACTGAGAAGCTTAAAAAAATTCATAAACTTGGAACAATAGATACATTTACCAATGTAGATACTGCCTTAAAGTTGTTTTTAACACTGCCTATCTCAAATGCAAGTGGAGAAAGGTCATTTTCTTCACTCAAAAGGATTAAATCTCCACTTTGTAATTGTAGGTCTGATAGTAAGCTCAATTCATTAGCTCTTTTGGCAATAGAAGGAGATGTAACTGTTAAATTAGATTATGAGGATATCATAAGTATGTTTACTGCAAAAAAAATGAGAAGAAAAAACAAAAAATCACTGATGCTTTTTGAGTTTGATATTTTGTCTAATTGTATTATATTTTAATAATCATGTGCTTATTAGAATTATCAGCCTTAAGGTGTTATATTTATGCTAGATAAGTTGTTATAATTATTATCAAGGAAGCCTTAGTTTTGAAACCATATAAATTAAGGATAAATTTGATTTGTTTTTGGGTAAGTTATGCATTGTATATTTTAATAATCATGCTTATTAGACTTATCTACCTTAAGTTGTTAGTTGTTATCCTACTATTTACACTAAGTGAATTGGTATGATTAATATTAATCAAGTCTTATTATTAAATGCATATGAATTGATATTTGACTTTGTTTTTCTTGCTCTTTTCTCACAGGTATTCTTAGTTTGACTCGAGAAAATGACTGTATTATCGTTAAAGTCAGATACTGTACGTAGATTGCACAGACATCTTTAATATGTTTGGAGTTACAGTAAATACACTCAAAATACTGGTGTTAAAAAGATAAAACAATCAAAACTTTGTAAATAAACACTCATCAAATACCTTTTTTTGCAGGAAGCGCGTTTTCGTACTGAAAATTTCAGTACCTCCTTAGCCTAAAATTGTGAACCTTTAGACTGAGGATATATTGAAATTTTCACTACGAAAACGCATTTTCTGCAAAAAAGGTATCATTTTATGAGTGCTTATTTACAAAGTTTTCATTGTTTTATGTTTGGAGTTAGTTTAGTGGAATTCTAAAATTAAAAAAAAAATTCTTTCATTAGATTCACAAAATGCTTTGCTTATGTATACCTGTCAAAGGTATGTAAACTCATAGAAGCCTATAAAATAAAATCACTCTTGTATTCAGGGAAGGTAAGATGTATGGGGGCCCCCATATTAAGTTTTGGCCTGGGGCCTCCAGGGGTATAAATCGGGCCCTGTTTGCTAGTATCAAAGATTCCCAAAACTGGAGCACTGGAAACTAACCCTTCTAACTTTGCGAAAGCTGCAGAGTGAACTTGCAACCACAACCATTCTACTTTATTTTTTAAAAGCTCCCTTACCGCTGCAGTCTTGTCAGAAAAATTAGGCACAAATCGTCATTTAACTCAGTAATAGCTTTAGTTCTCTCAGGATCAGTTCGCATGCCTGATGCACTAAATAAGTGCCCCAGATATTTAACTTCACTCACTCTGTATTGAAATTTCTGTTTATTAAATTTAATATTCAATTATTTTGTTCGGCTGATGACTTGGTCTAAAATTCTGTCATGTTTTTGCACTGAGCTGGCAGCAATAAGGATGTCATCAAAATAAATCAACACCCCTGGTATATCCCCAAAGTTCTCAAAATTTCACTTCTGAAAAATTTCTGGGGCACAAGAAACGCCCATTGGAAGCCTAAAAAATTTATAGCATCCAAATGGTGTGCTGAAAGTTCAAAGATTACTACTATTTTCATCTAACGCAATTTGAAAAAATCCATCTTTC
Organism: Cheiracanthium punctorium; assembly: GCA_038373885.1. Classification (NCBI taxonomy): domain Eukaryota; kingdom Metazoa; phylum Arthropoda; class Arachnida; order Araneae; family Cheiracanthiidae; genus Cheiracanthium; species Cheiracanthium punctorium. The sequence goes on along the minus strand of JAWZYV010013247.1, from coordinate 114,887 downwards.
AAGTCTAGCACAGAGTAAACCGATTTGTTACATAGTTTTGGCAAGATTTCTTTAATGGTAGGAATTGGAACCCATTCTCGTTTAATAGCTTTGTACATATCATGAGGATCAAGATATATTCTCAATGAACAATTACTTTTTTCAATTATCACAAGATTACTTACCCATCCTGAAGGTTCATCTACTTTTGTAATTATACCTTGACCCTCAAGTTCTTTTCAAGTTTAGGTCTCAAGTTTCAACTCAAGTTTAGGTTTTAAACTCAATGGTACTCTACTTGGTGGTCTTACAACAGGATCAACCTGTTCATCAATTATAAATTTATATTTCCCCACACCTTCAAAAACTTCTAACCTGTTGTGAATAAACTGATCTTTAGAAAGATCTATACTCCTATAATGATCTAACTTATCTTTATTTGGAACTTCAATAATCCTAACATATTGAATGAGGTTTAATTTGATACAAGCTTCTAGTCCCAATAATGGGTGTGACTGAGTATTAGATACGAAGAGAAATTTAAATATGTGATCCTCACCACCCAAAGCACAATGTAACTCTACAGATCCAATAGGTTTGACCTTAGATCCCCCAAATGCTTGTACCGTAATTTATGGAAGAAACGTCGTGGCGTTTACGTGTTTAAAATGTTTGAGTTCGGCATTTACAGCAGGTGTGACATTTACCAAATTTTTTTTACATAATTTGCTTGTTTACTATTAAAAATTTCCGAAAAAGTAATAAAATCGGTAATGTTTATGAATTACGACAGCAGATGGCGCCACCATTCAATCTTCAGTACTTCAGCTGGATTTGTTCCATGAATTCATACTGCCCCATGCATCCCCATAATGACATCAATATTCACAGCAGCCTAGCAGTTTTTGCATACAGAATACGACGCTGCATGGCATTCCAACTCAACTCCGTATGAAAGTGGAAGTTAGCTGCTTTGATCCAGTTAACTGTGTGGGTGATATATATCTATTGCATGCTTTTTCTTTCTCACATGTTTCACGTTGCAACTCGCTTGTCGACTTTTCTTTGATAGCGCTACAATGTTTTCTTGTTTAATATTTATTTCTTTTGCACATGGCTCCAAAGCGACATTCAAGCTATACTACTCCTTTTAAACTGCAAGCAGTGGAAAGAGCTGAAGTTGTCGGAAATCGTGCAACAGCACGGGAATTAGGAGTGGACGAACGATGTATTCGGCGATAGCGGTCGGAAAAGGAAGATTTGAAAATCATGCCGAAAGCAAAGCGGGTTAGAAGAAGTGGTGTTGTGTGTTCGCTTCAAGTTCAGGCCGTGTTGTTCCAATGGGTCGAAGAACAGAGGGAGAAAGGGCTTCCCGTTTCAACAGTCAACATTCGTTTACAAGCTCGCAAGATTGCCTCTAGTAGTTTAAATATGTGATCCTCACCACCCAAAGCACAATGTAACTCTACAGATCCAATAGGTTTGACCTTAGATCTCCCAAATGCTTGTAATACAACATTAGATTTTTTAATCATGCTATTAGAGTTCAACATTTTAAATTTGTTTAAGGGTAAAGCATTCACTTCAGTGTCCAATTTGAAAATTACAGGTTTCCCTGCCACAATTACACTTATAGTCCATTCTTTAATGGTGGAGGCTGAATTAACACATTTAATATTTGCTACACTTAAGGAGTTAACAAAAAATAATTCTTCATAGTCACTCTCTTCAGTATTCTGTTTACTTCCTGTACAGATTTAAATTTACATGCACTGGAAAAATGATTTTTCCTGCGACACTGGAAACATTGTTTCCCAAATGCTGGACAATGATTCTTCCGATGTTTCCGATTGCATTTTCTGCACAAGAAGATTTCACTCCCAGAGCTTTCATTCCTTGTCTTTCTGTCTGTCATCACTGATGGTCTGGATACCACATTGCTGGCTCCTTTAACTTGGGTCCTTTTTTGTGCACCATGTCAACATTATGGCCCTGCACTGTCAGAGCTCTTTGCCGGCTCAACTCAGCCATTTGCCAATGTCAACAGCTTTAACTAAGGTTAGATCTGTCTCCTGTAGCATTCTCTCTTGAAGGCTTTCATCGGCCAAACCGAGCACAATACGATCGCATACTACAGAATCTGCTTGATCACCACACTCGCAGAATTTCACAAGTTTTTTAAAATCAGTTATGAAAGAGTCAAAAGTTTTACTTTCTTGTTGCTTCCTATTGTTAAATATAAATCGTTCAACTACTATGTTCTTTCTCACAGTCGTGTACAGCTCGAATTTTGTGATCACAGCATCGTAATTCTTTTGATCTTCATCAGATAGGTTAAACGTATTAAAAATTTCTACCGCTTCCTCACCAGTGGCATTTAGGTTGGTTGGTTGGTTGGTTGATTTTTATTGGCACAAGGTCCAAACAGGAGATACTGTGCCAGACTATGTATAAAATTAGGTAAAGTAGGTAAAGGCTTACAAGTAAAAAAGAGCATAAAACCGGTAAATGCTAAAAATTTGAAAGATCTAAAAAGTTAAAAAGCAAACTGCCAAGGAGTAAAAGGTAGGTAAAAGTAAGTGAGACATCTGGATGGGGGCTCCCCATCCAGATGCCAGTCAGATAACAGCATATGCTTCACACTGAGAAGAGAATACCAATGTGTTGAAGAAACAAAAACAAATTATGGTGTGGGGTTTCACCCAATAAGTCGTCAAGTCTGGGATGAGAGCAGTTAAAATAGGTCTGGTAAAAATTATTCAAAGCTGTGCAAGAGGTTAAAAGATGAAGAATGGTGAGATGAGTATGACATTGGGGGCACTCCGGAGCAGGTGCCTATGGGTAAGCCTGGTATGACCGATTCGGAGACGGGTCAAAATGACATCGTGTCTTCGGTTAGGATGAGAGGGCCAGCAGGTAAGAGTGGGGTGTATATTACGGAGTTTATTTTCTGTTGCACATCTCTATTCACTGATCCAATTGTCTCTGATTAGATTGGAAATCCCGAATTTTATATCTTTGTAAGACAAAGGGCAGGGATAAGGAAGAGTGGCATGTTTAGCGAGATAGTCTGCTTCCTCATTGCCCTGAATCCCGATGTGGCTCGGAACCCAGCACTACAGAATATCATAGCCTTTATTGGTAAGTTGTCTATGTATATGTAGGGCTTTACTGATATAACTATTAGAAGAAGAGCCAGAATGGAGGTTTTCTAAAACGCTTAAGGAATCTGTATGAATTTTAAAGCATTTTTTGTCGGAAGTAGAGATGAACCTGAGGCTTTCATAAACAGCAAGAAGTTCGGCAGTGAATATAGAGCAAAAGGTAGGGAGAGTGTAGCTGCATGCAAAAGAACAATTTGTATAGGCAAAGCCAACATGGCCCTCAGACTTTGAACCATCAGTATAGAGATTTTCATAGTTATAGTACTTGGCTTCATGGTCATGGAATAGTTGTTGATATATTTGAGGATCTGTGTTTTGTTTCGAAAAGCCCTTGAATGGTTGTAAGTAAGTAATGTTTGAGGCATCCCAGGGAGGAGACTTTAATATCCTCTAAGCAAGTACCACTAATGCTCCGGCGATTTCTGAGTCCGAAATGGGGAGTGCAAGATGGGCGGTTCTGATAAAGTCGATCCAAGTGAGTATCTAAAAATTGGCGTCGTAAAGGGTGTGAAGGATGAGAAAGTATCCGGAAAAATGTGTTAAGGGAAATCTGATGGCGAGAGTGAACGAGCGATGGCTCATGACAAATGGTGTAAAGACTCTGAATAGGTGAAGTTCTAAAAGCTCCAGAACATATACATAATGCGGTATGATGCATAGTGTCTAGTCTTTTTAAAATTGAGGTGCTGGCAGACCCATAAGTGCTGCATGCATAGTCCATTTTGGACCGAATAACTGCTCGATAAATACGTAACATCGCGCAGCGTTCGGCCCCCCACAAGGTATTGGAAAGCACCTTTAAAATATTCAAATTCCTTTCGCATTTGCTGCGAAGATAAGAAATATGTTTAGCAAAAGTGAGTTTTTTGTCAAAGTATATTCCTAAAAACTTGGCAGAATCATGGACTTCTATTTTTGATTGGCCTAAGTAAAGCTCTGGATCTAGATGCATACCACGCTTCCTGCAAAAGTGGATAGATGTAGTCTTATTTCTAGATATGTTGTAACCATTTATGCTACACCACTTAAGGATACAGTTGATGGTAGTCTGAAGTTGGCGTTCAACAAAGCGCATATCCTTGCCCTGACAGGATACTTGGAGATCATCCACGTATAAGCTTCCATGTACGGTCGTAGGGAGCTGATTCAGTATATCATTAATCTTAAGGGAGAAGAGGGTGACGCTAAGGACAGAACCTTGGGGTACTCCCTCTTCTTGCACAAAGTTACTAGACAGGGTGTTATTTATCCGTACCTTAAAATTACGGAGTGAAAGGAAGTTCTGTATAAAAAGCGGGAGGTTGCCACGAAAACCTAGATTATGGAGGTCTTTGAGGATACCTTATCTCCATGTCCGATCGTACGCTTTTTCTATATCAAAAAGGATAGTAACTAAATGGTTTCTTTTCAGGAAGGCATGGCGAATATGGGACTCTAAATGTATGATATTATATATAGTGGACCTGCCTTTACGGAAGCCACTCTGAAAAGGGTGTATATGGCCCTGAGTTTCTAATATATAAACTAGACGAGCATTAACCATTTTTTCCATCAGTTTGCACAGGCAACTTGTAAGGGTTATGGGGCGGTAATTATTGGGATCAGATGTATCTTTTCCAGGTTTAGGAAAGGGGATGACCATAGCATTCCTCCAAGCAGAAGGAAATGCATGCTCATTCCAGATTCTATTGTATACATGCAGAAGATTAAGTAAAGAGTGGTAGGATAGGTGCTTTAACATTTCATAGGTGATGCCATCTGGACCAGGGGATGTATTTAAGGACTGCTTTAAGTATTTCAGGAGTTCTTTGATAGTAAACATATTATTGTAAGGTAAGCGGGAGGAGGTATTAAAGTTTAATTTATGTCGTTCAGACTGTTGTTTATATGGAAGGAAGGTGTTCGAATAGGACGTGCTGCTGGATGTGAAAGCCAGAGATTGAGCAATAGTGTCAGCGATCTCTTTTGTGTCAGATATGGTGTGGTTATTGACCGAGAGGCAGGATATAGAATGGTTATTATAGATCCCCATGGTTCTTTTAATTTTTCCCCATAGCTCCTTACTAGAAGTGGAAGTGGTGATGGTCGAGACATATTTAGTCCATGATTCTTTTTGTGCGTGTCGCCTTATTTTTCTTGCGTAGGCTCTCGCTTTTTTATAAAGAAGGAGGTTTTCAGTAGTAGGGTACCGACGAAAGATACCCCACGCTTTCTGTTGCTGTTTTTTGGCAATGGAACATTCCTCATTCCACCACGGTTTTTTGTTTTTGCGCAGCATGTTGCTCCTTTTTTGAATTGTCGCATCCGCTGCTTTAATTATTGTACAAGTTATTTTTTTGACTACCTCATCAATTGTACCTTCAACATCTTCAGATGATATCACGGACAGCTCAGTGAAGGTGTCCCAATCTGCTTTTTCTTGTATATAATAGGAGATGGTAAGGTTATGGCTAGGGTTCTGATATAAAGGCGAGAGAATTATTGGAAAATGATCGCTATTGTGAAGGCCACTAGAAACAGAGAAATTGGACAAGGGCATGATGGAGGGAGAGCAGAGTGCAATATCTATGGCATGGAAGAATTTAGTTTCAGGGTTGTACTTGGGAGCTTTTATGGGAATGTGGCTTCCATCTATAGCTCCCAGTACTTCCGGAAAACCACAAATATCTCGGAAATTTTGTTCTTCCATAAGTAGGTCAGCAGGCCAGTTTATAAATTTCAGTGCATTTTCTACCAGCAAACTGCAAACTCCTTTTACATTTTCATGGAGCATCCCTTTGCTCAGATTAAAACGATCTGCTACAGACCTAAAACACAAAATATATAATTAGATGTGTAACCTTCATGATAACAACAAGCAATCATACAAAATGATACACTATAAAAGGTTGATTCCTAATTTTATGCCCCCCACTCTAGCCAATAATTGGACATATGCAGTTACCAGGGGCGTAGCCAGATATTTTTCATGGGGGGCGGTTACAACTACTACATCTCAATATATATGTATACGTGTGTGTGATAATGTAGTGAAGAATATACATTTTGTATGGCAAAACATTCACCATTGGGGGGGGGAGGGGGTTATGACCACCCCCCCTTGGATACGCCCCTGGTTCTACTGTATTTAAAAAAATTTATTTGATGATTTTCAGGGGGGTTTTTTTTGGAGGGGGGGGGGGGTGCAAGAAAACACTTATCACAATATGCCAAAGATACATAAATAGGCTGTCTAGTTTGCATTTATACCAAGAAAATTCTTTTTCCTCCTCAATTTTTATTTTATTATTTGCTTTGCTGCCCTTGAAACAGAAGAACGCACATTTTTCTGAATTCAATTGCTGCAACTCATCTATTTGAAAACAACAAGACATTTATACGAATTGCTTAAACAAATTGCAAATATATTTTTTTAAAAATTACCGAAACGATTCTTGGTTGCCCAGCAGCCAAAGAACACTGAGCAATTTCTTTTTGGTGTCCATAGGTGGTCTTCCAGTCGTTTTATACATCCTTTCTCTAACAACTGACTCCAACAGCTCGAATGTTGATCTCTGGAGTCGGAAATGGGCTTTGAAATCATCATTAGGGTATCTTTCCACCGTGGCTTCCACGTAATCTTGAATGCAAACCCTTTGTTTTTTTAAAGGGGGAAGCAGATGGTCTGTTAACAAACATAATTGAGTTTCATCATCTTCATGCTCATCAATTAGCAAATCTCTTGCTTTACCTACAATTCCCAGAATGACAGTTTTTTTTTGAGGATCCATTTTTTTTATTTTTGGCGAGGGGGGTCAAAAAACCAAGCTTATCAGGAGCACGAGGCAACAACCAAAAAAACTACTAACGCACGTTGGTCCGTGAACTAACAGGAGATCCGGAAGGAACAATCGAGACGCGAGTCCCCTGGCTAAGAGTCTCAATACCAACCAACCACTAACGGGATGGGATTGAAAACAATTTGAAAATAAGAACAAAAAGGAAAAGAAATTTAATTTTTCGTATTAAAATAAAAATGGAAAAAAAAAAACGCCACTAAATCCATGAATAATGCGTTTGTTTGGAAGACACGTTTGTTTACATCATCACCTAGGCAACGAAACGAATAAACCGAAGCCGTTCGGAAACGCCTGTTGCAACTAACTGCACTAAACAGGTTTGTTTACGTTTCGGACGGTTTACTTAGTGCAAACCGTCGGCCGTTTACGAACTCTACCAAAGGACTTCAAAAATGCAACTAACTTTTCTTTATTAGTATAAACACATCTTTATGAACAATTGGTTAAATGGATTAAAAACTAAAAAAAAATGTATAATAAAATGACTGTCTTCCATAAACCATTAGTAACAGTTCTGATAACAACAGCAGCAAACATCTAACAAAGAGTGGAAGACAGCCTTCCATCTATGAAGCACATTTCTATGTATCAGCACACTGAAACCATTCTATTATATATTAAACAGAAAAGGTTAATTTAACAGTTACTGCAAATTATGCATGCAGAGCTACTCAAAATAATTTGCATAAAGAAAACAAGGTCTGAAATTTACCTGACACTAAGAACATGAATGAAAAGCATTACCAGGAATTATAGCTTATAGTCTTAAAGCAAAATAAAATAAGGTCAGAAAATTATCTATAGGTTTGCACAATTAAAGGTCAGAAATTTACCTGTAGTTATTTAATTTTCAAGTCTAGAATCAAGGTCAGCAGTTTGCCTATAGGTTTATGCAATTTGCCTGTCAATCTCTGGTATTTAATCAGAAGCTGAACTATGAAACAACTCAACTCTACCTTATGTTTAAGAAGGAAAAATCTAGTTTAAGAGGTAGATTTAATTTATGATGTTTACACCAAAGCTAAAGGTACATTTAAATTTTAAGAAACTTTACTACTTTTAGATAGCTCTGCTTTTTTTCAACACTTAAATAAAATAAAAACTTTGGATATTACAAAGTTTTCAAAAACAAAGTAAGGCCTCAGCTGGCCTTTATTTGTTGGATGACACAAAGCCTGGGAAAAACACTGGGCAGGCAACCATTTACTTTTTTAAAATTTATGTTTTAATCTTTAGAACAATTTTATTAGAAACTGACTTTTATCACACTGACCCAACAACACACGCACATACTCATCCAAGAAAATAAACCTCTTCAATATTATGCGCATTTTTCCGGTGCGCTTTTTTCCGCGCACCAGGTAAGAGACGGGTGTATGCTGCGAAGTTTGTTGTCAATTTGGCTGTTCAAGTCCTTCATCCAGCTATTTTTTATCACACAAGAGACAACAGATTTTATGTCATTATAGGGAAGTTGACCTGAGTAAGGATGAGTTGACCTGAGTAAACCTGATTTTTCTTATCGAGGACTTCAAAATGTGTAAATTTAGAAAAAAAAACTCCTTCAAAAATTTGATTCTAAAACTGTACTTTTCTACCATATTTAAGTAGGGAAAACAGGGACTGACTGAAATAAACTCTAATTTTTTTTACCAGATATCGTATTTTAGTCAGTTTCCCAATAGAGGAAGGGCAAACAGAGCAATTACCTAGGACCCGCATATTTTTAGACCCCTCCCCCTCCCCCACAAAAGGCTCATATTTTCTTCATTTTTGAATTTTACAATAAAATTACAAAAATTCATAAAGGCTTGCAATATTTTCGAAATATGAACAAGTGAAAATAATTTACACTTGTATGAACCGAAAACTATGGAACTTAAAAAGTAAATTTAATCTTATTAAATTAATAAAATAATGTAATTAATTTCCTATGTCGTTATTAATAAATTTAACGTGAATATTTTTCTGGTTTTATATACTTTACCCTTTTCAGTTAAAGGTAAATATGTTTTTTTTTCTTTTTTTAAAGACGAAAAAATGAAAGCATTTACAATTAAAAAAAATACATTCATTAAAATATTCTGGGTTTTTTAAATGGTCGAAGCTATTAAAGTTAGAATATACAACGCAAAGCCCTAAAAAAGTAAAAATACGCGATTACTAGCACCACACAGGAGCCGTCTTATGGTAAAAAACAACAAACAAAATAAGACTTTTTTTGTTTCTTTTTTCAAAGCGAAATGGATTTTAATTACATCGATTTTACCTTTATGGAATAAAATAAAACAAACAAACAAAAAGCTATCAGGTATATTTTTGGAGTTTTTGTATTTTTGAGTTCGATATGGCGTTCTCCGAAGACGGCGCACGTCCTGATGGCATACTTTGCCTTGTTGGGTCCGTGGATGAAATGCCAAGTATGTCATGAAAATGACCCACAGTTTGAGTTGTACCACTAGAGTTGAAGGCTTTAAAAATTAACGACACTTTATATTTTCTCTACTTAAATTTATTTAAACATTGCACAAAAAGAACACTTACAAAACAAAAAAATTTAAAAACAATTTCAGATTTTAAGATAAACCAGGCCATCTGCAATAAATTAAAATGGAAAAATTTCCAGTTCCAATGCAAGCCTTTTATAAAATATCTGGCAGAAATACATCATGCCCTTCCCATGACTAGGGCAACCTTCTAGCTGTATCAGCAACCTGGCCTGTGTGTTTTCTCATAAAGCAGACACTTTATATACTATATAAAACAGGTTAATTTTACAGTTACAGCATAAAAAAGTATGCAACATTTGCATAAAATAAAGGTTCAATAAATTTGCATATTGAAAACAACCTCAGAAAATTGCCTTTCACTTCAGGCTTTTCACTCTTCACCCATGGTTTAAACATTAGTTAAAAGTCCTACCCTAACCAGAACTAATTCTCTTACCCCCGTGATTCTTTAGAGAACCTAAGCATCTATTTGTCAAAAGGAAGACCCTTATTTTTCAGGAAGCATTACATCATTAAACTACTGGGCCATAGTTCAGAGGCTATTTCCATCCAGCAGCAGTAGTCAACAACTAAACATAACAACTTTATTAAATCTTGAGCTTAGGTTTTTAAACTTTACTTTGAAGTTGTCTTGGGTCTTCAATGAATAAAAAGTATATTATTTCAATTTTATTTATTTAATTAAATTTTTTTTTTTCCAATAAGAAGTAGGGGTTTTATTTTGTTTACATTTTTAACATATTAGAGATACTACTATTTAGGGTTATGAAGCAGTTTAAAACCATTTAAATTTTATTTTTAAACTGATGTTAATTACTTTTAGTTGAACTTTCATACAATTAAGATAGGTTTAACCCATGGGTGAATAGAATGTAGGAAAAAACGCCGCCGGAAAAAACGCCACCGGTAAAAACGCCGCCGGAAAAAACGCCACCTGGAAAAAACGCCACCGGATAAAACGCCACCTGGAAAAAACGCCGCCGGATAAAACGCCGCCGGAAAAAACGCCACCTGAAAAGATATTTGTGTAATAATTTAATTAAATACTTGAAATAAATTTCTTTTGTTTTGCAGAAAATAGGGGGGGTGGAATGGGGTATTCAGTTGAATTATGAGGTTTAATGTACTTTGTTTTCCAGAAGTGGGGGAAAGCACATGTCTAATTCAATAAGTCAATTTGGGCATAATTCGGTAGGCGCTAAGGAGGGGTGGGGGAAGACTTTCCTAGAAAGCTTTTGGTTTCCGTTAAAAAAAAAAAAAGATTGCCAATTACTTAATAGTAAATGAAGCTTTCAGGGGGCTATGACCCCAAAACTGCATGCAGGTACTCTGATGACATGGAAGTGTTAAGATATCAAAGAAATAAAATCCCTAACAGGGATTTTAATTAACACATAGGTGTGTGTGGGGGGGGGATAAGGATTTATTTTTTTCATATTTTAATGGATTTTATTTTTTTTTTATTTTTTATTTTTGCATATAAAAGACAGGCAAGGGAAAGAGCTTTATAAGATATAAATTTATCTTATAAAGCTTTAAAAATTATTTTTAACCTTTTGCATTATAATATAAATACTTTCTACTAATTTCCTGACAATTGGGTAAAGGGCTGAGGTGTGTAGGTCTAGGGTTCTGGCCTACGGCGCGACTGTTTTCTCCAGTTGTATCTTGAATAAGCGTTAGAGCCCCTCAAAAAGTTCTCCGCCCAAGGCATGCCTTAATTAAGCAGACAGCCCTCGTTCATATCTTCCTTAATTTAAGGACCTTAAACACAAAATCAAAATAACTTATTTCATCATAATTTACACTGAAGATAAAAAGTTTTATATTTTTAATATTAATCAGAAATCATAATTCCTTCCAATTCCTATTAGAGAGGTTGTCTTAAAAGCACTGATCTACGGTTTTCATTGATCTTATATAATATATAATTAATTACATATATAATTAATTATATATAATTATAGAAAATATTATTATTAGACATATATAATTAATTACAAAGTTACTTTATGGTGTCGAATAAAATTTTCAGGAAATTAAATGTAAATAAATGCAAACTTTTACTTCTTATACAGCCCTCCTGCAGAAATTCCCAATAAGTAAAATATACTCCCTTGCATTATGAGGTGATGTAGAAAGTTTAAGATTTCTCATAAGAAGGCTTACAGTTCAAAGTCTGTGAGGGGGAATAAGCTTTTCAGTATAAAAAATAGTAAACATATAATTATTAAAACTATTCTAACAAAACTAATTAATTATTCTAACAAAACTAATTAACTATTAATTTTAATCACAGTTATACATAGCCAATATTTACATTTTGAGAAATGAGTTTTAAATCATTTTAAACCAGTTTCCTTTAAAAAGTTATTGTTTTTTTCAGCATTTAAAAATTTGTTTAAAAACATTACAATTAGACTAACATTTAATTTAAAGAAGATTTTTTAAAACTTGTTTTTGACTTATTAATAGAATAATTTAATTTTTAAAAAGACATCTTTAAAATAAGAGTACCAATATTCAAATTGAATATTTTCGAAAATAGAAATATTTATATATCAATATATATACGTATAAATCTTCCTTATTCTAAAACTTATTATTTAAAAACAAAGAGCCAACAAGATAAATTACCATGAATCAGAATAAACTCTTGCACTTATAAAAAGAAAACCAGTAATAATAAGCCATAGCTCAACTCTAGGTCTCCCCATTTCCCGATAGGGGCGCAGTAGCGTAGTGATTCAGTAGGTTTGGGGGGGGGTTCTATCATCCTCCAAAGGTATGGGGGGGTCGAGCCACAAAGCCTCCCCCCCCTTTCCTACGTCACTGCAGGAGCGTAACCAGGGAGTGGGATATCGGGATATATCCCCCTATTTATTAAGAGCTTTCAGATTTTTGTCGTTAATAAGAAATTAAGTTTATCAATATAAAATCATATCTCATACAACCCCCCCCTCCCCGAAAAAAAAATTCTGGCTACGCTCCTTTCCTCATCGATTAGCATATAACGACTATGTTACATCATAAAACTATTAAAAGTGGCGTTTTTTCCGGCGGCGTTTTTACCAGGTGGCGTTTTTTCCGGCGCCGTTTTTTCCGGTGGCGTTATTTCCGGCGGCGTTTTTTCTGGCGGCGTTTTTTCCGCTCACCGGGTGAATAACATAAACAAAACTTAAGCCTAATTGGCACATGGAAAAAAAACTTGATGAAATAGGTGGCTGATGCAAGGCCAGGGGAAAACAATTGGGCAAAATAAATTTTTAGCATCTTAAATTTGAATTCAGTTAAATATATTTAGTTTAATAAAAATTATTTAGCTCCAACATGCCTTGCTTAGGGCCGCCCCTAACTGCTTTTGCGCATTTGCACATCCTGTTTTTTTAGCTGCGTGTTGATACATGTACCACCAGTTATCTTACGTGAGTTGGGACACGTGTGTCCAGTTGACGTCTGCATATAATTAGTTTTGTGATAAATATTAGTTTTATATATTGGTTTTGCATAATAGTTTAGTTTTGATAAATATCTGTGATATTAGAGTAAATATGTTTTCTAAACCTTCTGGATGTCAAAATACAAAGCAGAAAGCAAAATCCTTAAAAGAAGCCAAAGCCAGTGCTGAATTATTATGTAGGTTTTTATCGAAACCACAAAACACAGTCTCTAGTGCAGAAAATGTAACTGCAAATGATGTAACCCTAACTAACGAGCTTGACTACAGTGAAAATAGCAAATGCTCTAAAGAAGTGCAACTATCAGAGTGTAGAGATAGTTTACAAACTGAAACTCGTATTCATGAAATATTAAATATAAGTGATGAAACTTTTCAAGCCCAAGAACCCATAACTGTAACTTATTTATTGGAAAAGCAAGAAAATAGTGGCCCCAGTTCGGAAAACATTACAGTTTCATTTCCGTTAAAAGATCCTGCCTGCTACATGGCCTACTCATCTTACTTCAAACGATCGTGATTGCATTATAGCTGAAGGGCCATTTTCGCCATATTTAGAGATATCCAAAAGATGGAACAAATCGATCGTTTTCTAATGTATATTACTATCGGCTGGTTTCAAATGGGGAAAAAGTTAAGAGGTGTTGGCTATTGTATTCTCAACAAAACAATAGTGTTTACTGTTTCTGTTGTAAGGTATTTAGTACTGCAAATTCCAATAAAACTTTATCGGATCAAAGTGGCAACTGTGACTGGAGGCACATTGGAACTATACTGAATTGTCATGAAACTTCTTCTACTCACCTAAAATGCTATGAAAAATGGGTAGAGGCAGAAAAGAGACTGAGAACAGGTAGAACAATCGGTGATAAAAACGAGAAAATAATTGCCCGAGAAAAAGAACGATGGCAAAATGTTCTTAAACGACTTCTTGCCATAACACAATTTCTTGCCCAGAAGCAAATGGCTTTCCAAGGGACAAATAAAACTTTGTACAAAAAAAAAAAAAAAAAAAAAAAAAAAAAAGGAAATTATTTAGGACTTGTTGAACTATAATTGCTCAATTTGATCCTGTGATGAAAAAACACGTATCTATAGTATTGGCAAATGAAAAACAAAGGTGTCTGTCATACTTAGAAAAAAACATACAAAACGAATTATTGACTCTGATTGGAGATAAAGTAAGAGAAGAAATAGTATGTAGAATTAAAACAGCCAAATACTATGCATTGATTCTCGACTGCACACGCAATTTAAGTAGGAAAGAACAACTTTCTGTTGTTTTGAGGTATGTTTATGAAACAAAAGAGCAAAAAGTTGAAATTTGCAAAAAAGTTTCCTAGATTTCATTGAAATAACAGATACCTCAGGAAAAGGAATGTCGGAAACCGTCTTAAAAAAACTACGGGAGTACGACTTGGATATTTCTAATTGCAGGGCCCAAGGGTATGATAATGTGGCAAATATGAAAGGTAAAAACTCCAGACTGCAAAAAAAATTTTTAGAAAAAAATAAGAGAGCCTTTTTTGTACCATGCACCTGTCATAGCCTAAACTTGGTACAGAACGATGCCGCAAAATCCTCAGTACCAACAGTTACTCTTTTTGGAACAATTCAGCGATTGTTTGTGTTTTTTAGCTCATCGGCAAAACATTGGAGTAAATTGTTAGAGAGACTGTCGCAGTCAGATGACGTTTCATCATTATTTGGGCCTTCTCTTACATTAAAAGAACTTTGTGCAACTTGCTGGGAGGCACGAATTGAATCGCTGAAAGCCATAAGATATAAGATTGTGCAAATACGACAGTAGGGTGGTCCAAAATATTGAAGTTTTGAATTTTCATGTTCTCACCCTCAAAATTTGTTTCAATATATCTAAAAGTAATTATAGCAAAATTTAATCACTAACAAACAATATTTAGAGGTAGCTCAAGGAAGCTAAAGTTTCATACTTTGAGGTCATTTTGTTGTTTTTTGCTTTTCTTATTTAGAAAAACATCTCTCATCTCAATATATAAAAATTATTTTAATGTATTTAAAACTTGTTTGTATATATTACACAAAAAATTATATTATTTATAAATCAATAGTTTGTTTAAAAGTATTTTTAGCACTTACAGTAGATAATATCTGTTATATTCCAGTAATCCACTTAACTCTCATAGATGGCAGCACCAGACTTTGAGAACAGTTTTTTTTTTATTATTTTTTTTTTTTTTTTGCTTTCAGTTGGTGGTAGTTGTAAATTATTTTTTGGTCTTTAAATTATAATATTTAGTATTTTTAAAGTTACTTTTATTAAGTTTTACTACAACTGTATTTTTAGATTTAACTAACCCCTATAATCTGTAACCATGCAACTTTAACTGCAACCATCTGATTTAGGTTTATTTAGTTTTGTTCTTAGTTTGGCTGTTCTGTGTTAGAAACATGGAAACAAGATCTAAAAATGAAGTTTACCTTCTCGGAAATACTCTGAATAAACTTAGCGGTAATAAATTGCCTTCAATAGGTATGTCATTGAAATTTTTTCTTCACCACCATATTGAGTTGAAAGCTACAGTGCAAGAAGCATCTAAGGCAACAATAGCAGAGATTGCAAAGTTTTGGGTGAAAGCAGAATTCCCATGCGGGATCCACAGCATTGTCAAACAAAATTAGAAAAACTGTTTGAAGAATGGAGATTGTTAAAAAAGAACAAAGGACGTAAAACACCCAATCAAAAGACTAAAGAGAGTGTATTCTCTTCAAAATTAAATAATTTATTTGATATTGCCCATGCCAATGCATTTGACATAATAAAAATAGCTGAGGATAGAGATTTCTTGCTAGCTCAGCGGGAAGATGGAAGACGAGGATCCATGATTAGTGTTGATAGAAATCTTTTTCAGAAAGAAAAATTTGCTGATGAAAAAAAAAGCCTTCTGAACAAGAAATTACAGAACATGAGAGATTTGCAGGAAACAGCATTAGATTTTATAAATAACTCAGATGAAGATGAAAATCATACTGAAAAGGCAGTAGAATTGTTTGAAGATGACAGAGCAACACCGGGTCCTGGTTCATCAAAAGTTAAAAAAAGACGGTACAACATTATAACACCAGAATTAACAGCAGCTCTAGATAGGACAAAAGTATCTGACAGAAAAGCTATGTTTGTGGTTGCAGAAACTGCCAAGAGTTTGGGTATCGATGTGAGAGATGTCAGCCTAAGCAGAAGTTCAATTTGCCGACAGAGAATCAGAAATAGAATTGAACAAGCCAACAAAATAAAATCACAACTACAAAGTAATGTTCCTCTAATTATACACTGGGATGGAAAACTGTTACCAGAACTAACTTTAACTACCAAAAAGAAAACAGACAGACTGCCAATTTTAGTGTCTGGAAATGGGGTTTTGCAGTTAATCTCAGTTGCTAAACTTCCTTCAGGAACAGGTGAAGCACAAGCCCATGCAGTTTACGAAGCTCTGAAAGAATGGAATATTGCTGACAAAGTATTTGGAATGAGCTTTGATACAACTTCCGCAAATAGTGGAAAGGGTAAAGGTGCTTGTGTTCTTTTAGAGAAAAAGTTGGGAAAGAAACTTTTTTCTTTTGCCTGCCATCATCATATTATGGAGCTTATCATTGGAAAAGTTTTTCATATTGCTTTAGGAACTTCTTCATGCCCAGAAGTACCTTTATTCAAACGTTTCAAAGATTTGTGGCAGGTCCTAAATAGAGACAAATTTGAAGCAAGTGTGAAAGATGATAATATTTTATCCCTTGTGCAAGATGTAAAAGAGAGATTATCAAGAATTTCTAGAACTTGTTGTTATTTTCCTTGGAGGGATACCTGCCAGAGGAATTAGTTTCAGGCATCCAGGAGCAATGCACCATGCTCGTTGGATGTCTGTGATATATTCTTTGAAGATATATATCTTTAAATCCCAATTCAAACTCACAAAAAAGGAAGAATGTGGTCTACGTGATGTCTGTGTTTTTATTGTCAGAGTGTACTTTAAAGCGTGGATGACTGCTTCAGTTACTGAAGCCTCGCCATACAATGATTTTCAAATGATGAATAGTTTGTTAGACTATTCCAAGATTCATCAAGGAATTGCAAAAGCTGCATCAGAAAAGTTTGCAAAACATCTGTGGTATTTGTCTGAAGATCTTTCTGCACTGTCTCTTTTTGACAGCCAGTTACGTCTTTCGACAAAAAAACGGGTCGTTGAAGCCCAAAAAATCAAAAAGGCACGAAGAATCCTGAGAAAAGGATAAGTTTCCCTTGAAACTTTCCATGAAAGGAAGTTTGAGGAATTTATAACCCAACAGTCTTTCGAGCTCTTCAAAGTAATGAATATACCACATGGATTCCTCCAAGTAGACCCTGAACACTGGAACTCTGATTTCGATTACTGCACTGCCTTAAAATGTGTTCAGGCTATAAATGTTGTAAATGATCATGCTGAGAGAGGTATTGCTTTGGTAAAAGAATATACTGGACTTCTTACACGAAGCGAACCTCAATTTCAGGTTTTGATGAAAGTTGTCGATGATCACCGAAAAGCCTATCCTCATAGCAGAAAAAAGGACTTGACAAATTGAAGTGTACTCAAATTAAAATTAGTATTTTACTTTATATATGTGCAGATGTATGCATTTGTGTTAATTAAAATTTAATCGATGAATTTAATATTAAAATTCTGTCATTTTGGTATCATCAGTATTAACGCAATTTTACATGCAACTGTGCAACTTCAACCGCCTTGAGCTACCTTTAAATATTTTTTTTTTCATTCAAACTTTTCCAACATTGTTTTCTACTGTAAAGGAACAAATTTAGAGGGTGAGACTGGAAAAAATAAATAAAAAGTTAAAATCGGCCTTTTTTGGACCACCCTAATACGACAGGCACTTTGGGACCTGCATGAGGATGTATCATTTGAAGATGAAGTTAGAAGTGAGGCAAATTCCTTATCCGAAGCTATAGAAGATTTTGCCTTCTTAGTATCACTGATTGCATGGTATGATGTCTTGTTTGAAATAAACATCGCTAGCAAAATACTGCAATCAAAGAACATGAATTTACCCCAAGCTGTATCTGTTTTGAAGTCTGTTGGGGACTTTTTGGCGGATTTCCGCGAAAACGGCTTTTTTAGTTGTTTAGTGAAAGCGAAAGAGTTGGCTGAAGATTTAGAAGTGGAAGGAAAATTCAAAACACCGCGGGTTAGAAGGAAGAAGAAGCAGTTTGATTATGAGGCCGATGACGAAGCACCGATTGATCCCCAAGAGCATTTCAGAGTTGATTTTTTTTTACCACTTGTTGAAACAGCTCAAATGGATGTTCAAGAGAGATTCGAATAACTCAAGGACAAGATATCAAATTTTAATTTTCTTTTTAAACTTGATGAGTTACCCAACAGAGATGACCTGTTACTTAAATGCAAAGACTTAAAAGATCTCTTTTCGGATGGGGATGACAGTGACATCAAAGGAGTTGAGTTATGTGAAGAGCTGATCTCTATCAAGAACTTCATTCGAAATAAAGGTAAGTAACACTTTTACGCTTTAGGTATTCAGATTTTAACAGCTTGATTTAATGTTCAGTTAGTTAATTCATTATGGTTTTGGTATCCAACAGGTTATTTTTTTCAGAATTAAAAACAGTTTTTTTTTCTCTTTGTTTGATTTTAGTCGAGAAAACGTCTCGGAACGTGCTGAACTTTTTGTTGGAAACTGGATCTGCAGACGCTTATGTAAATGTGTGGGTTGCCTTACGAATACTTCTGACAATGCCGTCGTCGGTAGCTTCGGCTGAGCGAAGTTTTTCTAAATTAAGAATAATAAAAACTTACCTAAGATCTACTATTTCTGAAGAAAGACTGAACAATCTTTCAATTTTGTCCATTGAAAATGACATTTCATCATCATTAGATGATACTACAAATTTTTTCGGATGCTAAAGCTAGGAAGGTTAAATGCTAAGAGTATAATAAATTATTTTAATCGATTTTCCGTAACACTTTTTTTGATTTTTCTCACTACTACTACCATTTATAATTATATTAATAGCCGACGCTACCGACGTCGGCATTGTCAGAGGTATTCGTACCTTTTGTAGAAAAGTGAAAGCCAAAGTTTATATATATCAACATTTTTGTACGTTCTTTAGTGTGCTGATTGTTTTAAATGAAATAAAACTTCTGCTATAGTTAAAAATGTGTCTGTCAATTTCTACCACACAAAACAATACGAGTAAACTGAGTAAGAGTATTTGTTAGGAGTTTGTTCGTTACATAAGTACAGTACAGAACGCTAACTGAAGTTTGAAAAAGTGAGTAAAATAATTAATATTAGAAGAAGTTGTTAAAAAAAAAATTAAAGAATGAAAAGATACTAAATACTCCACTTTAATATTTACTATTTAATAATTGCTATTAGTTTTAGATTTTGATTTTTAGTCCCTTCAAAATGCCATTTTTAGGTATTACGTTCCCACTAATTTCAATTATATTGCACACATCTTACATCATCACACTTCTTATTGGGTTCCTTGTATCAATTTTTACTGTAAGGGGCGACAAAACTCATTCTTGCACACACAGAATTTTGCTCTTAGGCTGGCCCTGGTTGCACCTTTGGCCAATGAGTCGGCTTCCTCATTGCCAGGATGGTTGGTTGGTTGGTTGGTTTTTAATGGCACAAGGTCCAGAAAGGACATACTGCGCCAGACAAGGAGTTAAAAACATGTCATGATGTATTC
Organism: Cheiracanthium punctorium; assembly: GCA_038373885.1. Lineage (NCBI taxonomy): Eukaryota > Metazoa > Arthropoda > Arachnida > Araneae > Cheiracanthiidae > Cheiracanthium > Cheiracanthium punctorium. The sequence continues at coordinate 95,187 of JAWZYV010013247.1, read as the reverse complement.
GGGTAATAGGTACACAAGACCTAGTAAAAGCTAAAATTCAAAATGTACTAAAGTGTACTAAAATGTAAAAGACTAAAAGGTGAAATGTAGAATTCAAAAGGGTTAAAAGTAGATAAAAAGGTCAGGACATCTGGATGGGGCTCCCATCCAGATACCAGTCAGACAGAAGTGAACACTTTACACTGAATAAAAAATATTGATACGTCTAAGAAAAGCGAATAGATTTCGATGTGGGGTTTCACCCAAAATATCGTCAAGTTTAGGATGAGAACAGTTAAAAAGTATTTGGTAAAAACTATTAAAAGCAGTGCACGACGTGAAGATATGACGAATGGTGACTTGAGTATGACAGTGAGGGCACTCCGGAGCAGGTTCGCCCAGAAGTAAGTGCTTATGTGTAATTCGTGTATGTCCAATGCGAAGACGGCTCAGAAGGACATCGTGCTTGCGGTATGGATGAGTGGACCAGTGGGTAAGGGCTGGCCGGATAGAATGAAGTTTGTTTTGGGTTTCACAGTCCCATATGTGGATCAGGGTGCCTTTTATTAAGGAAGAGATGCCAGATTTTATATCACAATAGGGTGGGTGGAGATTATATGGGACAGTAGAATGCCTGGCCAAAGAATCAGCCCTTTTGTTGCCGAGAATCCCAATATGGCTAGGTACCCAGCAGTAGAGGATGTTGTATCCACGGTTCATGAGGCATTTGTGCATGTGTAGGACTTTCAGAATATAGCTATGTGTTAGGGAACCAGATCCCAGATTTTCCAAAACGCTTAATGAGTCAGAGTAGATGATGAATTGTTTGGTAGTTGCTCTAGAGATGTAAAGAAGACTTTCATAAATAGCTATTAATTCGGCTGTAAATACGGAGCAAAACGAAGGTAGGGTGTAGTTGCAAGAATGATTACGATGTACATAAGCAAAGCCTACATGATTATGAGATTTTGAGCCGTCAGTATATAGTTCTTCAAAGTTTCGATATTTGCTTTTATGGTCTAGAAATAACTGTTGATATATTATGGGATCAGTGTTTGGTTTTGTGAAGCCTTCGAATGGTTGTAGGTAGGAGATCTGCAATTTAGTCCATGGTGGGACTTCATGAAATGAACAAGTAGATACATTAACATCCTCCAATTGGGTACCGACAAGACTCCTACGAATCCTTAGTCCAAAGGGGGGGGTACAGATGGGACGATTTGCATAAAAACGGTCAAGATGAGTATCTATAAAACAATTCTTTAATGGATGTGAAGGATGAGAGAGAATACGAAAATATGTGTTTAATGAGAGCTTATGACGGATGAGGGTGAGAGATGGCTCGTGGCAGGTGACGTAAAGACTATGTACAGGTGATGTTCTAAAAGCACCAGAGCAAATGCGGAGTGCAGCATGATGCACAGGGTCAAGTTTTTTTAACACTGATTTGCAAGCTGACCCATACGCGCAACTTGCATAGTCCATTTTTGAACGTATGACAGCACGATAAATCCGTAACAGAGCGTCACGGTCAGCCCCCCAAGAGGTGTTGGTTAAAACCTTTAAAATATTAAGCTTTTTCTCGCATTTGCTGCGAATGTCAGAAATATGATTAGCAAAAGTTAGTTTTTTGTCGAAATTTAATCCTAAAAATTTGGGCATTGTGGAGGAACGTGTTTGATTTTGGGTTTATTGTACTTTGATCTGTAGACCGAGGACTTTTTTATTTGTGGTCGGGTTGAGGTAACATTTTGAGAGTTTTTCTTCGATATATGTTTTTGTGGAGCCGTGGAGGATTTATTTTGATTAGAGATGGATTGTTTAGGTATTTGGGCTGTTGCAGAAGGAAAGGAGACAGGTACGGATTTTGGTAATTCAGTTTGAGTTGCTATTGTTTTAGTTGATTTTGTTGCAGCTGCATAAGATAAACCAGGTTTTGGTGTCCGGCTTTCTATTATCTTACGGGCTTCCGTATATGAGAGTCTTTGAGAGGCACGTAGGGACTGAATTTCTTTTTCAAACGCCCATTTCGGGCAAGATCTGGAGTATGAAGGATGTTCCTCTTTACAGTTTACACATTTTGGAGTTGCAGAGCAGGACTCACTGTCGTGGTCAGAAGCACCACAGCGAGCACAGGCGGGTGACCCACGACAGGAGGTTTTAGTATGGCCGAACTTTTGACACTGGAAGCAACGGATTGGATTTGGTACATATGGTCTCACGGGGCATAATAAATAGCCGGCTTTAATATGAGATGGAATAGTGGGTGACTGAAAAGTTAAGATAATATGTTTAGTTTTGATTATTTGATTATTGCGTCGAATAGTGATTCGACGAACGGCACTTACTTTGTCATCTGTTAGGTTTTCTAATATTTCAGCTTCAGAGCAGTGTAAAAGTTCGGGTTCCGATACGACCCCACGTGAGATGTTTAAGGATGTATGAGGGGTCACTGTAACAGTTTTTAGGCCGAAGTTTTTAATTTTCATTATTTTGGAAGCTTGTCTATTGTTTGATACTTCTACTAATAGGTCTCCAGATCTTAATTTTTTTACTTTTTTTACTTCTCCTACATTGTCGGTGATACATTTATGTATTAAAAAAGGGGATGTTTCATTAAAATTACCTTCAACGTAGTGAACGATGAAGAATCGAGCGTTCATGTGTACTAATTGTGAATCGATGTTTTCATTACAAGTTGACAGCGGAGCATTGACGATAGACGAAGAATTTTTCTTATCCATGTTGGGGAAGATTGAAATTCGGACCCGACCGCACCACCCACCACGGAGCCCAACGAGGGGATGTGCAATTGCACACCAGTGCTAGTCGGGTCTATACGCTCACAGTACATCCCTTAGGCAGCGTCCACCCTTAACGACGTGCCCAGTAGATGTCCGATTGCTTGATCCCTAGCAGTTGATCGAAATCAGTACCACCAGCCGATTGATACACAGGGGAACGCTGTGTACCTCCCGTTTACCCGAAGCCGAGGCCAAAGCAATGTGTTGGAGAAAAGACCCCTCAATTACCAGGATCCCCATTTCCGGGGACACGGGTCTCCACGCACGGCAAACACGTGGGCAGTTTAACCGCCAGTAGAAGCTGACAGCACAGAGCGACCGCAGCTTCTAAAGGGGGGCCCTCACCTCCAAGGAGGAAACTACACTGAGGGAGAAAGCGAAGGAGAAAGCAAAGTAGAGAGGAGGGTAAACAAAAGAGGAGTGAAGGATCGCTGGGGCCCCGGGATTGCGACACCCGTGAAAACCTAAAGAAGGTCTTCCCCCTGAGGGGCTCATTGCCAGGAATTCTGACGTGACTGGGAATCCAGCAGAAGAGAATTTTGAAACCTCGATTTGTCAGCTGTGCATGCAGCTGTAGGACTTTAGCGTTGGAAAAGGGAGTTGCAACTTTGCCCACAAAAGCAGATGATATGCTGATTGATATTTTTTATTATTTGGATAAAAGTGCAAAAGGAAAAGAATCTCTTGTGTCCCAGCCCAGGCATGATAAAGAAGACATGCAAAAAATTCTGAAACATGTATCTACACACTGGCTGTCTTTAGGCAGGATGTCTCCTAAATCAGTGGGAGCTGCTACCCAGCTTCTTTAACCCTCTCGTCACCGAATTATGAAAAATTAGAGAAAATAAATCTGTCTAGCATTCAATGCATCTGAAATACTATTATAAATCATGCAAAAATATTTTTTTCTAATGTCGATTAATATTAGATTTTTCTAATATTAATTTCTGCATTTTCAAAGCATTTTGTTATGTTAAATTAATTTAAAAATGCACATATTAGGTAAAGGTGGAGGAATAACAAAAAAAAAAAAAAAAACTATACTTACCTTTAAAAAAAAGAAAAATGGTAAAAATGCAGCGTAAATATTTTCTTAATTTTTCTCCTGAAACAATAAGCGAAAACTGTAAAAAATGACCTAAATTGACTAGTACTGCAATCTGGGCATGATTTATGCATCTAGTTAAGAGCCTCATATACTTTCTACATGAATTAATGATATTGATATCACTGAAAGAAAAAAATACTAAATTTAATTGTTTTCTCTCTAAATATTGCTATTTGAAGTAGGAGCCTCATATGAGGTTCAAGGTGACGAGAGGATTAAAGAACTTGTAAAGTCTCAGAATGTGAAAGAATTCTCACACAGCATGTCATCATACAAGATACCAAAAAAGAAGGATTCTGGTGCTCTTGAGAACAATACTGTGAACACCAACAAGATTGTTAAAGGTAAAAGGAAATTAGTTTCAGAAAATGCCCCATCATGTTCCAAGAAAAAATATTTGTTTTTGTCATCACCTATAGAAAGGAGTTACTGCTTATTTCTGCAGAATGTAATACCAGTGTTTGAAAAAGTAAATACGGTATTACAGTCAGGGTGTCCATTAATACGTAAACTGAGAAGTTTCTATATTATTTACAGAACTTTTATGCAAGTTTGCCAAACCTACAGTTATCAACAATTCAAATGTTCTGGATGTGAATTACCACAATGAAGAAAATTATAAAGAGTTCAAGGACATTACTGTGGGCAGCGTAACATCATCCGAGGTGGAAAAATTCAATGATGATGAAAGAAACCAATTCTTTAAAAGTGTCATGTATTATGAGACATCTTGTGACTACATTTTTCACAAGTTCAATTTGAAAAATGACACTTGATAAACGCACAAGTTGCAGACATTTATAAAATAGAAACTGCAGAATTTCCATGTATTAAATATTTTATTGATATTATGCCTTCGATCAAGCCTAAAGATAGACAATCTACAGAAGAATTTCTTGATGAACTTGGATTCCCCAGCTATTAGGAAATTTGTAATGTCATGCTAACAATATTACTTATTCCTCACAGTAATGCGGAGTGTGACCGCATATTTAGCATTGTTAAAAAAAAATAAAAATCAGATAAGGTTTAATGAAACATTGCAAAGCATATTAACATTGAAAACTAACAAGTTAAGTTAGCTCCTTGCTATGAACAAAATTTCAGTGCTGAGGACATAAAAAGAGCAAAAAAAGCCACTTGCATCATTGATTTCCAAATGATTATTTTCATATGTTTATTATTATTATTGTTCTTGAATTTCATGTTTTATCTGATAACATTTACCCATAAATATAATCTGGTATGTAAATAAATTTTAATATTTTTTTTATTAAATATGTAAATTGGTAAAATTTGTCTCATGTTATTAGTTAATATTATGTTTTATAGTTATTATATGTTTCTTTCTTTGGCAAAAACCATTAAAAATGCTGTCCGTGCATTATTTGGCAAAAATTATTTAAAATGTTGTTCGTGTAATATTTTACACCTTGGGATTTTTAAAAGTTGGCAAGTATGCTAAGACAGAGAATCCCGCCACTGACATATGCTCACACTTCCCTTTGGCAGGGAGTAAACGGAGGGATATCGGCCGTGACATCGCCAGGCAGAAAGAGGAGAGCGTTAATTTCCCTCCTTAAGAGGGAAAAAAAAAAAAAGATTACATTTGCAGCCACCACCCTCCCCCTCCTCTCTCTTCTAGTGAGAAAAAAACCAGTCTCCCATCTTGAGGGGGAAAACTGGCATAACAGCTTACGTGCAGAGGAAAGATTTTCTCGCCGATCTCTAAGCGTGATGTCAGACTGCATGAAATCTGTAAAAATATAGCCCTCTTCAGTAAACGCGTAAAAAACTAGGAGAATCCATAAATTTTACAGACCGTAAAAGTTAGCAAGTATGTATATTGTACTGCAGAAAATTTTTGTATTTCTGCAGCTTGTCACAGAAAGCATGACAAAATTCTGCCATTGGAATTGTGTATTACAGTAAGGGGGGGGGGGAAACTAATAAAAACTTAGTTTGATTTCTTTATTCATGTAAAATTTTGAAATTGATTTACCTGTTTTACAGGCTCATTTTTATTCTAGCCACTAGGAAGATGTGAATGGAAAAAAAGAAAATTAACAGACATGCTGTGTCCACAATTTTTTCACATTCTCCTCTACAGAAAAAAAGAAAACTGATTATCAGTCACAGCCTTTTAAAAGATTTGCAAGTGATAGAGAATAAGCAGGAGGAAGCAGTTGACAGCGAAATGCAGATATTGAAGGATCAATTAGCAAAAGTGAATAAAACCATTTCTGAGACTATAAAGGTTGCATTTTCATTGAGATTCGCATGCTGATCCAGTGGTTATGACAGTTTATTAAAGCTAAACATGCCATTCCCTTCAATACGAAAGATTTGTGTCTCCAGTCTAAATTGGCTAAAAGAAATTTGCAGCTCCATAGATGCAAAGAGAGCTTGCTAAACAAAAAATGCTGCATATGCTCTAGAGTTTTTAATGATAATCAAAGAGATCTACTCCCGAAAAATTCTGTGAAATGGTCAGAAGAGACTATAAAGGTTGCATTTTCATTCAGATTCACATGCTGATCCAGTGGTTATGACAGTCTATTAAAGCTAAACATGCCATTCCCTTCAATCAGAACACTACAAAGGCATTTTGAAAATATCCAGTTTTGGCCTGAAACTTGAAGTGCTAGAATTGTTGAAACTGAAGGTTGGTTGGTTGGTTGGTTGGTTTTTAATGGCACAAGGTCCAGAAAGGACATACTGCGCCAGACAAGGAGTTAAAAACATGTCATGATGTATTCGGGTAATAGGTACACAAGACCTAGTAAAAGCTAAAATTCAAAATGTACTAAAGTGTACTAAAATGTAAAAGACTAAAAGGTGAAATGTAGAATTCAAAAGGGTTAAAGGTAGATAAAAAGGTCAGGACATCTGGATGGGGCTCCCATCCAGATACCAGTCAGACAGAAGTGAACACTTTACACTGAATAAAAAATATTGATACGTCTAAGAAAAGCGAATAGATTTCGATGTGGGGTTTCACCCAAAATATCGTCAAGTTTAGGATGAGAACAGTTAAAAAGTATTTGGTAAAAACTATTAAAAGCAGTGCACGACGTGAAGATATGACGAATGGTGAGTTGAGTATGACAGTGAGGGCACTCCGGAGCAGGTTCGCCCAGAAGTAAGTGCTTATGTGTAATTCGTGTATGTCCAATGCGAAGACGGCTCAGAAGGACATCGTGCTTGCGGTATGGATGAGTGGACCAGTGGGTAAGGGCTGGCCGGATAGAATGAAGTTTGTTTTGGGTTTCACAGTCCCATATGTGGATCAGGGTGCCTTTTATTAAGGAAGAGATGCCAGATTTTATATCACAATAGGGTGGGTGGAGATTATATGGGACAGTAGAATGCCTGGCCAAAGAATCAGCCCTTTTGTTGCCGAGAATCCCAATATGGCTAGGTACCCAGCAGTAGAGGATGTTGTATCCACGGTTCATGAGGCATTTGTGCATGTGTAGGACTTTCAGAATATAGCTATGTGTTAGGGAACCAGATCCCAGATTTTCCAAAACGCTTAATGAGTCAGAGTAGATGATGAATTGTTTGGTAGTTGCTCTAGAGATGTAAAGAAGACTTTCATAAATAGCTATTAATTCGGCTGTAAATACGGAGCAAAACGAAGGTAGGGTGTAGTTGCAAGAATGATTACGATGTACATAAGCAAAGCCTACATGATTATGAGATTTTGAGCCATCAGTATATAGTTCTTCAAAGTTTCGATATTTGCTTTTATGGTCTAGAAATAACTGTTGATATATTATGGGATCAGTGTTTGGTTTTGTGAAGCCTTCGAATGGTTGTAGGTAGGAGATCTGCAATTTAGTCCATGGTGGGACTTCATGAAATGAACAAGTAGATACATTAACATCCTCCAATTGGGTACCGACAAGACTCCTCCGAATCCTTAGTCCAAAGGGGGGGGTACAGATGGGACGATTTGCATAAAAACGGTCAAGCTGAGTATCTATAAAACAATTCTTTAATGGATGTGAAGGATGAGAAAGAATACGAAAGTATGTGTTTAATGAGAGCTTATGACGGATGAGGGTGAGGGATGGCTCGTGGCAGGTGACGTAAAGACTATGTACAGGTGATGTTCTAAAAGCACCAGAGCAAATGCGGAGTGCAGCATGATGCACAGGGTCAAGTTTTTTTAACACTGATTTGCAAGCTGACCCATACGCGCAACTTGCATAGTCCATTTTTGAACGTATGACAGCACGATAAATCCGTAACAGAGCGTCACGGTCAGCCCCCCAAGAGGTGTTGGTTAAAACCTTTAAAATATTAAGCTTTTTCTCGCATTTACTGCGAATGTCAGAAATATGATTAGCAAAAGTTAGTTTTTTGTCGAAATTTAATCCTAAAAATTTGACACAGTCCTTCACAACAATGTTATTATTACCCAGGTAAAGTTCTGGGTCGGGGTGGATCCCGCGTTTCCGGCAAAAATGGGTGCATACGGTTTTTTCAGCAGAGATAGAGAAACCATTTGTGTCACACCATTTTAAGATGCGGTTTATGGCATTTTGAAGCTGCCGTTCGATGAGGCGCATATCTTTCCCCTGGCAGGAGATTTGAAGGTCGTCGACGTAAAGGCTGCCGTAGACTGTGGGTGGCAGTTGTTTAAGGATATTATTGATTTTAATTGAAAAGAGGGTGACGCTAAGTACGGAGCCCTGAGGAACACCCTCGTCTTGGATGAAATTATCAGATAGAGTACCATTGATGCTGACACGGAAGTTTCTGAGGGATAAAAAGTTTTTTATAAAAGTTGGTAGATTGCCTCGAAAGCCTATATTATAGAGGTCTTGGAGTATGCCGTACCTCCATGTGCGGTCATATGCCTTTTCAATGTCGAAGAAAACTGACACTAGGTGATTCTTTCTAAGGAAGGCATTCCGAATTTGCGTCTCTAGATTTAAAATATTGTCAATTGTGGCCCTGCCTTTGCGGAAGCCACTTTGAAAGGGATGTATATGGTCCCCAGTCTCTAGAATGTAAACAAGGCGAGCATTAACCATTTTTTCCATAAGTTTGCACAGACAACTAGTAAGGGCTATGGGACGGTAATTACTAGGGTTAGAAGTATCTTTCCCAGGTTTAGGAAAGGGAATAACTATTGCATTTCTCCAGGAGGAAGGAAAGGTTTGTTCATTCCAGATTCTATTGTATAATTGCAAGAGGATTTGTAATGAGTCATGGGACAAGTGTTTCAGCATTTTGTAAGTAATACCATCAGGACCAGGAGCGGTATTGGAGGCCTGTCTTAAGTATTTGGTGAGTTCACTGATGGTAAAATTATTATTGTAAGAAAAATGGGAGGAGGTTTTAAATTTTATTTTTTTTTGTTCGGACTGTTGTTTATGAGACAGAAAAGTATTTGAGAAGGAAGTACTGCAGGAGATAGAGGCAAGTGTCTGACCGATAATGTTTGCTATTTCTTTTTTTTCCGAAATAATATTATTGTTTACAGACAGACAGGATATTGAAGGATTATTATAGATTCCCATGGCTCTTTTAGTTTTTGTTCATAGCTCCTTACTAGAGGTTCTGGGCGTTATGCTAGAGACATATTTTATCCACGATTCCCTTTGACATTGCCGCCTTATTTTTCTAGCGTAAGCTTTAGCTTTTTTAAAGAGAACTAGATTTTCGGTCGTGGGGTATCGCCGGAAGATGCTCCAGGCTTTCTGCTGCTGTTTTTTTGCTAGAGTACAGGTTTCATTCCACCACGGTTTTTTATTGTGCCGATGTTTCATGCCCGATTTAGGAATGTTGGCATCTGCTGCCTTGATAATAAGGGAGGTGACTTTGTCAACGACCTCATCAATGGAACCTACAAGACTATTTGAGGATATACTGGATAAATGGGTGAAGGTGGGCCAATCTGCCTTTTCATAATTATATCTTGGAGTGGTACAGTTGTCTTTCCGATTATAGTACAGAGGTGAGAGGAAAATCGGAAAGTGATCACTGTTATGTAGATCGTTAGAGACTGAAAAGTTATATAATGGGAGGATAGATGGAGAGCAAATGGCGAGGTCTATGGCATGGAAGGATTTGGTTGGGTGGTGGAAATGGGTGTTATCACCATTATTCATTACGCAAAGAGAGAAGTCGGTTAGCAGTTGTTCTATGAGATGGCCCCTATTGTTTGTGTCTTTGCCGCCCCACAAGGGACTATGAGCATTCATGTCACCAAGGAGGATGAAAGGAGGAGGAAGTTGCTGAATGAGACTATTGAGGGATGTTTGGCTTATGGCTTCACTAGGAGGGAGGTATATACTGCAGACAGTTGTGAGTTGTTTTAATTGGATACGAGTGGCAACTGCTTGGAGATTTGTGTTAAGATTGACCATAGTGTGAGGGTAACTATTGTTAATTAATAGGGCAACGCCACCTGTGGCCCTATCACTGAGCTCATAGTCCTTGCGAAAGATGGTGTAATTATGGATTTTAGTATGTCTATTCGTTTTGAGAAAGGTTTCCTGAAGGGCAAGGCAAGCGGGCTTATGATCATAAATCAGCGTTTTGAGGTCATCGTTTTTATTAAGGAAACCGTGGCAGTTCCAAGACAGCAGCAGAGCCATTATCATGTTGTGTTTGGGATGATGCTCATCTTGCTCCGAACCCCCGTAGGCTTGAGAGGGGTGCTAGGGATCTCGTCATCATCCATGGGAAGATCTGACATTTCAGAGTCAGAGGGGTCCAAATGTAGGATAGTATCATCTATAGGGCGTTGTGGAGGAACGTGTTTGATTTTGGGTTTATTGTACTTTGATCTGTAGACCGAGGACTTTTTTATTTGTGGTCGGGTTGAGGTAACATTTTGAGAGTTTTTCTTCGATATATGTTTTTGTGGAGCCGTGGAGGATTTATTTTGATTAGAGATGGATTGTTTAGGTATTTGGGCTGTTGCAGAAGGAAAGGAGACAGGTACGGATTTTGGTAATTCAGTTTGAGTTGCTATTGTTTTAGTTGATTTTGTTGCAGCTGCGTAAGATAAACCAGGTTTTGGTGTCCGGCTTTCTATTATCTTACGGGCTTCCGGATATGAGAGTCTTTGAGAGGCACGTAGGGACTGAATTTCTTTTTCAAACGCCCATTTCGGGCAAGATCTGAAGTATGAAGGATGTTCCTCTTTACAGTTTACACATTTTGGAGTTGCAGAGCAGGACTCACTGTCGTGGTCAGAAGCACCACAGCGAGCACAGGCGGGTGACCCACGACAGGAGGTTTTAGTATGGCCGAACTTTTGACACTGGAAGCAATGGATTGGATTTGGTACATATGGTCTCACGGGGCATAATAAATAGCCGGCTTTAATATGAGATGGAATAGTGGGTGACTGAAAAGTTAAGATAATATGTTTAGTTTTGATTATTTGATTATTGCGTCGAATAGTGATTCGACGAACGGCACTTACTTTGTCATCTGTTAGGTTTTCTAATATTTCAGCTTCAGAGCAGTGTAAAAGTTCGTGTTCCGATACGACCCCACGTGAGATGTTTAAGGATGTATGAGGGGTCACTGTAACAGTTTTTAGGCCGAAGTTTTTAATTTTCATTATTTTGGAAGCTTGTCTATTGTTTGATACTTCTACTAATAGGTCTCCAGATCTTAATTTTTTTACTTTTTTTACTTCTCCTACATTGTCGGTGATACATTTATGTATTAAAAAAGGGGATGTTTCATTAAAATTACCTTCAACGTAGTGAACGATGAAGAATCGAGCGTTCATGTGTACTAATTGTGAATCGATGTTTTCATTACAAGTTGACAGCGGAGCATTGACGATAGACGAAGAATTTTTCATAGCCATGTTGGGGGAATTAAAATTCGGACCCAACCGCACTACGCACCACGGAGCCCAACGAGGGGATGTGCATTTGCACACCAGTGCTAGTCGGGTCTATACGCTCACAGTACATCCCTTAGGCAGCGTCCACCCTTAACGACGTGCCCAGTAGATGTCCGATTGCTTGATCCCTAGCAGTTGATCGAAATCAGTACCACCAGCCGATTGATACACAGGGGAACGCTGTGTACCTCCCGTTTACCCGAAGCCGAGGCCAAAGCAATGTGTTGGAGAAAAGACCCCTCAATTACCAGGATCCCCATTTCCGGGGACACGGGTCTCCACGCACGGCAAACACGTGGGTAGTTTTCCGCCAATAGAAGCTGACGGCACAGGGCGGCTGCAGCTTCTAAAGGGGGGCCCTCACCTCCAAAGAGGAAACTACGCCGAGGGGGAAAGTGAAGGATAAAGCTAAGGAGAGGGGAGGGTAGAGGAAAGATAAGCGAAGGATCGCTGGGGCCCCGGGATTGCGACACCCGTAAAGACCTAAAGTAGGTCTTCCCCCTGAGGGGTGTTGAAACTGAAAGTCAGCTCTTTTTCAGAACAGCTCCAACAATATTGTGCATTGTTGCTGGCTGAAATGTCCCTGAATGAGAGAGTAGATTATGATGTTGCCACTAAATCATATTTTGGAAAAACAATATTTCCATTACAGGAAGACGGAGCAAATAATACCCTTGTTTTCATGTTGGATGGAATCACAACTCGGTGAAAGCAAACAGTTGCCTATTATTTTCCTAATGGCCAGTCGGATGGAGCTGCCTTGAAATCTAATATTATTGACCTGATAAGTAAAGTTCAGGCAATTGGGCTGCAGGTTGTTAGCATTACTTCCAACATCGGTAGCTGTAATCTTGCAATGTGGAAAGAATTGTTTGTGGCCGCTATGCAATCACTAAATCAAGCTTCATTCACCCACTTGATGAATTGAGAAAAATAGAGGTAATTGCAGATGTACCTCCTCTTCTAAAAAATATTAAGGCATCCTTGCTTTCTAATAATCACTTTTTGTTACCTCAGGATGTTGTACAAAAATACAATTTGCCTATTATTGTCATAATCTCTGACCATCTACAAAAGCTTGTTTTTTACCAAGAAAATGTGAAATTCTAAGTTGCTCACAAGCTTTCTGCAAAAGCTTTGGATGACAAGCATTTTGACAAAATGAAAGTTTGTCATGCAACTGATGACATCAGTGGAGATTTTGCTGCCGCATTAAAATTCTTGTCTGAAGAGGAAAAGGAAAAATCCCTTTTAATAACAGCATGGTTTCTTGAGTTTGCTAGAAGGTAGTTTGACTTGATGACATAGCACTGAGCAAGTTGAATGCAGATGCATATAATGATACAATTTCATTGTTAAGAGAAATTGTATATTTGTTTACAAACATGAAAGTAGTTAACGAAAAAAAATAAATCCTTGGTAGCCAATCCAAGCTGGTGTCAGCATACTGACTACATCCATTTTGAATCTACAAGAAAAATTTCTCTTACAAGGAAATATTTCTTTTCTTTTAACATCCTGTTTTTCATAGGATTCCTTAGAAAACTTCTAAGGTATAATGAGATCAAGGGAAGTTATACCATCTGCCGTGCAATATAAAAATAATTTACAGTTAGTTTGTGTCTGCTAATATTTAAAAAAGTGTACAAATGGCAGTTATAAAGCTGATGACAGAATTTGATGGCATGGATTTGTTGAAAAATAAGCCTAAGGAGGTAAATAGAATTACTCTCCCCAGAGGTTTGTGTAAAACTCCAACTCCTCTTCCCAGAGATTGGTGTAAATTAAACAAGATGCTGTGCCCACAATTTTTTCACCTAACCTGATAAGCAAGGCGGAAGAGAATTGCTTATGTTATATAGCAGGATATATCATGTCAAGGGTTCGTGCTGCTTACTCTACTTGTGACCTATGCTTTAGATTAGTGGCATCCAAGCAAAAGGAAGACGCAGATTTTCCCAAGTCGGTTTCTTTGAAGGACTATAAAGAAAATTGTTTATTTTATGTGTGAATAAAGTTGTTTTTGGTCTCTATTTCATAGAATGGAAATTATCTTTCGCTCCCTTGAAAACTACTTGATGTTGTATGAAGGAAACTGCCAGTTATATTATAAAAGTAATGTGTTGAAGTTTCTCCCGTGTTTATGAAAATTCCGTAATGATGATTTCCTTTACGGGAACACCCCTCAATTACCAGGATCCTCATTTCCGGGGACACGTATCTCCACGCACGGCCAACACGTGGGTAGCTTTTCGCCAATAAAAGCTGACAGCACAGGGCGACAGCAGCTTTTAAAGGGGGCCCTCACCTCCACAGAGGAAACTACACTGAGGGGGAAAAAGGAAGGAGACAGCTAAGAAGAGAGGAGGATAGAACAAAGAAAAGCGAAAGATCGCTGGGGCCCCGGGATTGCGACACCCATAAAAACCTAAAGTAGGTCTTCCCCCTGAGGGGGTGCAAATGATTAAAAGCTGCACAAGAAGTTAAAACATGACGAATGTTGAGATGAGTATGACAATGAGGGCACTCTGGAGGAGGTTCACCTAGGTGTAGGTGTTTATGAATAATTCTCATTTGCCAATGTGGAGACGCGTCAGAATGACATCATACTTCCGATAGGGCTGAGAAAAGCGAAAGATCGCTGGGGCCCCGGGATTGCGACAAATCAGTAAGTTAGTGAGTTAGAAAATCAGTAAGTTAGTGACGGGTGTATGGAATAAAGCTTACATTGTCTTACTCCATTCCATTGATTTGGCCAGTTGTCTTTTATTATACAAGAAATAGCTGATTCCAGCCATACCGGGATTCCTGGCAATAAGGAGGTAGACACATTAGCCAAATGTGCTACTCTGCCTTACTTTGGTCAGTTACCTTACAGTGACATAATAACTTTTTAGTAGTGATGCAGAAGCCAAACATCCTTTACTGTTCCCCCCCAATGCTTCTCTTCCTGAAAAAAATTCAAGTATCTCCTTCTTTTGACATTTCAGGTGTGGAATTTCAAGACTCTTTTTTAATGATGACTATAAACTTAAATGTTATTTACTAATTTTTACTTGTGCTATAACTAGGGCTATTCATCTAGAGTTAGTAGTTGATACATTGCCGTCTATAGGGGAAAGCCAACTCACTCGTTCAGCAAGCTTTGATGACGTCAACAGCAGACGGCCAGAGAAATCTGGACATTCCAGTCTTCACCCAACTCAAACTGCTCTCTCGTTCAGTCTCATACCTCTTTCCTTGTGTAGCAACCATATTGCGATTTTGTTGACTGTTTAAAGGTGTTCCGTAGGATTTGTTATAAAACAGTGGATTTACACATGAATAGTAAGTTAATTAATTATTTATTATATATATCTTTGAATAAATTATGCTAGTTTTTTGTCATTCAATTAGCTTATGAGTTATGTATGTGTTAACAACCGTTCTTCCTCTCCTTTGTTTAGAATATCTTATGTATTTAAATAATTATACTTTATATAAATATTGCATAAATCTTCAGTTCCATTGCTGAAATGTTAAATCAAAATTTTAAAAATATTCTGCCACTTTAACTGCATTTTATTTGCAAAGTATTCCACTTTGGTTAAAATTATTTTTGTTAGCATTTTACATTATAATTGTATTAACAAGGATGCTAATGAAAACAAAACTTGATGATTCAGTTTCCAGTATGCTCTTATCAGTATGTCATAAAGAATAAAATTTCACACTGCTAGATTAAATCAAAATTTTTAAAATAACATTTCACTTAAGCCATGTTTGTAAAATATTTTGCTTTGTTTAAAATTGTTAGTGTTGGTATTTTACATTTTTAACTGTATTAATCAAGTTGCTAATGAAAATAAAGCTTGATTACTTGATTTAGATTATGCTCTTTAGTTTTCTTTAGTCTATTGTTCACATAATTTGTTATAACTCTATACTTTCATAGTATCTATTTTGCATGCATAAAATATAATTTAAATATATGTTGCTTAAATATTTTTTGAGTTAACCTGAAGTTGTTTTAAATGTTCATGTATTTTTAATGCTGAAATTAAAATTGGATTTGTATTTTTAATACACATTTTTTTTTTTTTTTTTTTTTTTGCACAAAACTAAAGTATTTAACTCTTTAGTGCTTGTATATAATAAAGTTTGAAAGTAATCTTAGTTATTTTTATATATTGTGTTATGTAAACCATGGTATTATAATTGACTAATTCTCTTTATTCATATTAATAGATAATGCCTTCTTTCTAACTTTTTGTTTGAATTGATGCCTTAAAAAATAAAATTTCACTGTTACAATATTAAATCAAAAATTTTAAAATAAGATTCCACTTTAGCTATGTTAGTAAAATATTTCACTTTCTTTAAAATTATTAGTGTTATGTTGATATTTTATATTTTAGTTGTATTAGCAAAGTTGCTTATCAAAACAAAAGCTTGATTATAATTGATTTAGATTATGCTCTGTTTAGTTTCTTTTACTTTAGAGGGATAATAAATTATGAAATGCTGAAATTAAAACTGGATTTGTATTTTTAATACATATTTTTTTTTAATTTAAAGCTAAAATTTTTAACACTTCAGTGTTTGTATATATTGAAAATAATCTTGCAGTTAAATAATTAAAAACATTAAAAAAGCCTTAAAATCTCCGTAAAATTCTAAAAACATGCACCATTTGAGCACTTTCGACAGTTCAGTTCACTGTCATCTTCAGAACTGAGTCCGTTTGGCTCGTTCACCGCTTCTTCATCAAGGCTTGCCATGATTGCTCTATTTGCGCATGTGCCATGTCGTTGACAGCTCCCTCTTGTGTAATTATTTCCAACGCTTCCCTTCTTAAGCCAAAACTGTGGTTATTGTAATTAGCTATTTTCTTGACATTTATGAAATCTATATCTATATTTTCTTTTAAGGCTAGGCGGGATAGGGCGTTACTTTGTCTATTGTATTTTATATTGTTTATGTGTTCTTTAATTCTATCTTTAATTTTTCTTTTTGTAACACCAATGTAGTATCTGGGAAGGTTGGAATCTCTATAAGTGAAATTTATTTTGTAAATGCCTGCAGTTTCTAGAGGGTTTATTTTGTCTTTATCTGACCGGATTCTTTTAAATATATTGCTATTGGGTTTGATTGGGATACGATCATTTTACGGGCACGGTTGGATATTTTTACAGCGAGACCGCAGCAGTAGGGAATCGGATGAGTAAAGGTGGATTTTTCTTTCTGTGCGTCGTTGATGATGTTGAGTTCTTCATCAACGACGAACAAAAAAAAAAAAAGAAAACGACAAAAAAAAAAAAAAAATGAATTCTCTGATCTTTCCTGACACTGGCAACCTTGTAATACACATAATAGCTATACTTATTTAAATTTTTTTAGAAAATTATCTTAGTTGAGAAAATCTGATTTACATTTTTTAAAAGTTTATTTTTAAGCAAGATTTTTTACAACCTATTCACAAATATATCATTACTAAACACATTTCATGAAATAGTTCATACAATATTGGCATGTGCCGACTGAGTTGTATGGTGGGTAAAGCACCGTACTCCGGTTCCAGGTTCAACTCCCGGCGGCCGGGGTTCGATCCCCGACTGGGCATGGTTGTCTGTGTCCGTCCCTACATAGGGGGTAACGTGGCCGCCCATTGGGTGCCCCCATAATAAAATGGTGGCCACACCTTCGGGTAGTTACGGCAAAGGCTTGTGGCCAGTGCCTACCCATTAGAAGAAAAAAAAAATGTTGACATGCTGCTGATAAAATGTGCATAAGAATGACTTGCTTTCATTTAAAATATATTTGATAAATTTAATTTTTCTTTCTAGGTCTGTGAACGTCATTTTGAACCTTACTGCATTGAAATGCATGTCAATGCATTTGATGGAAAGATGGGAAAAATTATATCAGCACCCATAGATCGACCTTGTTTAAAGAAAAATGCTATACATACAATTTTTCCAAATCATCCATCATAGATGTCTGGAAGACCAACAAATGCCCGAGAAAGTACTGAAGAAAGGAAATCGAGGATGGAACAGTGAAACATGGCTGCTATTGAAGAGAGTGTGTTAAGTAAGAACACACAGTTATAAAGAAAGAAAATTTATAAACATTACAGAGTTAGAAAGATGTTTAACAAAATTTAGGTCAAATGAAATGTGGAACATTATTTTTCGACAAAATTGCATAATGTTTTTAAATTTATCAGCAGATTGTTGTAAGATTAATCTCAATTATTCTGCATATATTGATGAATTTCTGCAACTTAGATTATCATACAGAGGAGAAGCTATTAATAAATTGGGTCATTCGAAATTTCCAATGTCTGTAAATAATGTAATCGACATTTTCACTGTTTTAGATTTTGTTCAAATGAACGAAACTGTTAAAAAATTAGAATGTCAATTTGACATTGTCATTTCTATTTTAAATAATTTGACTGACATATATGAGAATAAAGAAAAAATGTTAGAGTTTATAAAAAAGAGCAAATCTCTCTTGTGTACAGCGACTGAGAAGCATCGCTTTTCTCCTGAAACGGTAATATTTGCATTTGTGTTTCATTTAATGTCCCCTGTAGCTTATAGATTTGTCTGGCAGTCTAGAGCAATAATTCTACCTCACTCATCAACAATCCACAGAATAAGTGTGAAATCTAATATAAATCCTTTGAACAAAATAAAAGACTAAAATTTTGTACAGTATATGTACAATGTAAAAAATAAACAGTACAGAACTATATACATCACTAATGATAGATGATATTCATTTGAAAGAATGCTTAGATTATAAAGGAAGTAATATTGTTGGTTTTGCTAACAGTTTAGAATCTGCTAATAGTGCTCATGTATTTATGGTGCAGAGCTTATGTATATATATATTGCCAGTTTAAAAAAAATCACAGCTGATATTCTTTTCAATCTATTAAATAAAATTATTGCAAAATTATAATATTTTGGGTATAAAGTTGTCATTGTAACAGATAATAATAGTATTAATAGAAAATGTATTTCTAATTTCAATAATGCTACAAGTAATTATTTATATCCTCATCCAATAAATCCTGATAGACCATTGTTTTACTGTGTTGATCCAGTTCATTTAATTAAAAGTGTCCAAAATAATTTGGTTAATCAAAAAAAAAAAAAAAAAAATGGAGAACAACCGATGTATTATCAGGGATGTTAACTCCAACACTCGATTTGGGAGCACCCCGGGAGCAGAAAAAATTTCATTTGGGAGCACCTCGGGAGCAGAAAAATTCCATTTGGGAGCACAAAAAAATAGTTTCCGAGAGGAAAACTAAGATTCGAGATTCAGAATTAACATGATTTCGGAGCATAAAATTGAAGATTTAGGAACTCAATAAATGCATACAAGAAAAGCAAAGTTTGCAAGCAAACACCATTTGCTAAAAGCAAAACACTATTTGAAAGCACTTTAGGAAAGCTCTGGAAAAAAAAGGGTGTATACAGGCTATGCTATCAGCAACTTGGTAAAAACAATACATATCAGGAGTCAGCAACCTTTCTGTGGTTAAGTCATTTTTTTCCTACTCAAGAACCATGAGTATGATTTGTATGCGGCTTGCGAGCCACAGGTTGTCCCTTTTTTTTTTCTTTTTCAGAATCATTTAGGGAATCTTCCTCTCGAAAAAGAGAGCACAAATAAAATGAAAACTAAATTTTAAAACAAAAGCTTCTATCTGATTCTTTGGTTCTATTACAAATTACAAGTAGTACTAAATGGAGATTTTTGAAAACCTAAATATTATACCTCTTATACAACAACACGTAATTGGTAAGCAATATCGAAAACAAAATAAATTTGATGGTTAGCATAATTAAATGTGTGTACTTTTAATAGCATATGCTTTTGTATCAGTAATTTAACCTCATATAATATTTACATATTCATCTATAATACTTGCACAAAATATACAAAGCAAATGTAAACAAAAAATATTTAATGACTGTTGAGAGAAATTAAGAATTATGGGAAGTTAAAAATTAAGATTATGAGAAATTAAGAATAATGAGATTACAAATTAAGTATCATAAGTTATCTAGTTTTCTATTTATTCTTTTTTTTTATTTTTATTAATTTCTTCTTGAGCTTTTTCATTTTCTTCTAATAGTTTTAATGTTTTTGCAAGTCTATCCTTCCCTTCCGTTAATAGAATCTGTCCACTTTCTATAACAGCCATGTCCTTTTTACCCATGCCTTCAGCAATTTTTTCCTCGGCATGAGCTAGCATTGTTTGGGAATTTTTTAACTGCTGACGCAAATTTGATTCTTCTTCTTTTAAAGTATTGATGACACTTTTTGATGTTTCTTCACGTTTTCTTTTTTTGTTATTCAGTTCAGAAGCTAACTTCAATCTGTCGTGGTATCGCTTCCATGAACCTTTAACAGATTTTAATAGCTCTGGGGTTACATTAAATTTTTCAATGCTATCTGTAGTTTTATAATGGGATTTAATTTGTCTAATACCGTTTAAACTATGTATAGTTAAGTTGCTTCGGTTCTCTAGGCTATTTTTATTTAAGTTGAATCCTCGTTCAACTTCTGCGTTACCATGAGGTAAGCACAAGACAGCCTTGATCAGATTAGGTAGTACTTTGTATTTCTCTTTTCCACAAGAATCTTTCTGATCAAATATTTTTGACCAGTATTTATCTACTTTTTGATATTGTCCACCATCTGGCATTACAAAAGACTGTTCAACTTCTGAACACTGATACAAAATCCATTCATCACAAACAGATGAAACATCTTCGGGATTTATTACTGCAGTTAAAGACGAAGCTAAATATCTTATGGAATTTAAGGATTTTTCTTCCATCCGCATCATTGGATGCAAACACTGCAAATGGTACAGTAATTTATTATCTAATGGCAGCTTTGTAATTAGATGATTCACACACGTTTTATAAAATGACCGTGCACCCCTTTCAATATCTTTTCTTTCTGAAGATGAAAATTTTGACAACTCTTTCAAGGTATCAGAACCTATGTCTACATCTCTAAGCCAATTTTCACCATTTCCGGTGTCAATTGTCTTCAGAGCACATCCATCTACATTTTTAAAACAAGAAACTTTAAGAAATCTGCCCATGATTTTTTTAACTAAATTTGTTAACTCATCATGCAGTATATGAATTAATGGTTCATTACTTTGAAATAGTTTCAAAACAGGCAAAAGTAATTCTGAGGCATTCTTTAAGAAAAGGGCTTTAGGCAAAAGCATTTTATCTTTCATTACTCTTTTGATTCTACTAACACGGATACCATCCTGTTGAGACCTAACACTTTTTTTGAAAAATACTTTTACAGATTCATACTGTTCAATGAATCTCACTAAAGAATTATGCAATGTGAGCCAACGGTTATTTACATGCCGCAAAAACATATGTTCTGGTAAACATAGTTCTCTTTGCATTGCTAACATTTCTCCTGAACTTACGGCAGATTTTTTGAAAAAAACATATAAATCGATCATTAAAGTCTCTATTTCACTGCAAAAAACATTCAGCGCTTTTCCAAAAGAATTGTGAATGACATGCAGAGGACAAGAGGAAATGTGAACTATTTGTGGATAAAGATCTCTCATCATCTTTTGTAGGCGAATCATGACAGGAGGTCCATCACTATAGAGACATAGTACCTTATTTGATGGTAATGGGGCCAATGCTTCGGTTATATGATTAAAAATAGTTTCTGAATTACTTCTATTGATATGAAATGATTGCAAATCATGTGAGACTACTTCTTGAGAACTCTCACTATAATATCGAATTAAAATATCTAACTGTTCAGTACGTTTTTCTGCAACAGGGGATTCATCAATCTGAATAGTGAAAAAACAGTTGGAATTCGTGACATCTTTGATATCCTCTTCTTTTAAATAAGGACCAATGCCATCTGAAATTACATGAGATATTTTACTTCTATTGCATGATAATTCTGTAGCAATTTTTGAGTCGGGGAATATTTTTGGAAATAATATTCCTGCTGTGTCACAAAAGCTGTAAGGAATGTCATTTTTTGCCACACAAATGGCAAAAAGAGTTTCAGATCTGCTAACAATATCTGCATGTGATAGCTGCACTTCTTTATTAAAGAAAAGTTGCTGTTGGGTGTTCTTAAGTTTTCCTGCACTATCAGGAATTTTATTGCAGGGCTCTTTATGCTTTGCTGTTCCAGCATGCCTTTTAATTGCTGAAGAACCATGGTTCTTGCAGCTAATTGTCATATTGCACACAGTGCAAACGCCTTCGTCATTTTTCTTTGATGAGGTACACCACGCTGATATTACATCTCCATTTTCATTTATTTCCTTTAAAATATCAGGGTTGAATTTACTGTGTCGCCCTAAAAAGAAAATATTTTATAGTATTATAAAATAAAATTTTAAAAATTGTTAACAAAATTTATTTGAAAAGAATGGATTTTGAATATAAATGATGAATTAAAGTTTGTTTAACCTTTGCTTTTGACAAACAATATCAAAGGGAGGATCTGTTTATCATGCTCTTCCTTGACTTTTTATTTGGTAAACTTTCATGAACTTTATGGTCCTGTTTTAAAGGTTACATTTTTAATTTATAACTTTTATATATTTTACTTAAAAAGACTGAATTGAAAATCTAAACCTGCCCCATTCAATGAAGTGTTTTTTTTTTTTTTTTTTTTTTTTTTTTTTTTTTGGTTTCCTTGAGAGAGGGAAGGGGGGGGGAGGTTAAAAAAATAATTTTAAATTCAAAATAGGAATCAATTTTTACTCTTATGGCATTGGAGATTTAAATAAAGAGTGCTGAAGGGAAAATATATATTCTCTACATGGATGGAAAAAGATTGAATTGTTAGAAATTGCTAACTTCGAAATTCGCCGAGCAATCCATAAAATTACTCGTCATCTCCATACTCCGGTTAAAAAAAATAATTTTAAATTCAAAATAGGAATCAATTTTTACTCTTATGGCATTGGAGATTTAAATAAAGAGTGCTGAAGGGAAATATATGTATTCTCTACACGGATGGAAAAAGATTAAATTGTTAGAAATTGCGAACTTCAAAATTCGCCGAGCAATCCGTAAAATTACTCTTCATCTCCATACATCAGTAAATTAACGCCAAAATCCGTATATTTTACGGATAATCCGTAAAATTTGGCAGGTATGCAATTTTCTCAATTCCTCTAACTTTTTTCTCATTTATCAGACTTTCCAGGTCTGTAGAAACCCTGTTAAGTTGCCTTGAATGATTGGAAAATTAAGGTATCTACTTACATTTATAAAACATCCTTTTCGATTGTTAAGGCCAAAAACAAATCATGGATTCATTTTGTAATTAAAACTGCTTTCTTTTTTAATAAATACTACAAAACGTAACTTGTACTAAAACTTCCAGTTCCTTTAGCTGTGAGCACCAATCAATGCAACAGAGCTCCCAATTTTTAAGAAATTAATTTTTGAATGAGTACAGCATTCAAAATAATTATATTTTTCAAATAAAAATTTATTTCTCAAAACCCCATCATTTCTCTATCCTTAAACTTTTTATTCCTCTAAACAATATGTAGAAGAATAACATATTATATATATCTTTAAAAATAAATAAATAAATAAAAAAGCCATCTTATTATCGAAGTTCAAATTCTAAAATTAAAAAAAAATTATTATAAATTTCATTAAAATTATACTGTGCTGTATATCTTTAAAGAACTTTAAGATGAAATATTAATGAGCACTCAGCACCGATCCTTACAGAATTACAAATGGTCACGTGAATGGCAACAGTGCTAATTTTGCCATTTTTTTCCATTTTTAAAAATTCATGAAAAATAAACTACTGAGTAATAAAAAACTTTTAAAAATTCGTTAATGCTTTTATCCACTCGGCCATTGGTTGACTTCGGGCCGAACGAAGGGTGCTACACTTTATTACATAAAAAGTAGAGAGCGACCTAAAATGCCTTCTCCTCCCATCAGATTCCAATCCTACTTTCTTAGGCATATCCTAACAAATTCCATTTTTACACACTCATCTGTACGGAATTTTCATGTATCCATCCATGGACGTCCATAGACATTTTTCTAGGGGCGGGAAACCTGAAATTTCTAACAATACACAAAAAGATGTGTATACAGTAAAACCTCTCGATAGCGGACAAAATCGGGACCACAGTTTATGTCCGTTATCAAGGAGCGCTGTAATTAATAGTGAATTCATAGTCGCTACTGAAAACATGTCCCATCTACACCCCTTTCCCTTTATTGGCGACCATGCATCCAATATTCAATTTTTCTTGAATTTTCCGGATAATCATCTTTACTTCATCTAGCATGCAATGCGACAAAAAATGCAGTCTCAGCAAAGACGCGCCCTTTTTGCAGAACAACTGAAAGGAGCGCGCCGAAGGAAGGGAAATTCACTGTTCGTTGGTTCTCCGCGAAACTGAAACTATTTTGCGACGCAAGTTGTTGCTTATAAAACCGGAGGTAAACTTTGAATTTCCTCAATTTAGGAATTTAGGATACACTTTTGCTAAGTTCCCCGCTATTTCCAGAAATGCAAAAGCTCCTGCATTCTCGATAAGGTTATAGGAAAAAATAGTCATTCGCAAGATGAAATTGGAATATCTTAGTATTTTTCCATTCCACCATTAATATATATATATATATATATTTGTGTGTGTATTTTCCATATTTTTACGAGTTTAATAAAATGAAAAGTTTTTCAATAAAATGAAATAATTTATATTTCAAAAAGGAGAAAAAAAATCCAGACTTAAAACTAAAACACGTGGGAAAATTAAAAAGGAATATTTAAAGAAAAAGAAAAAATTGAGATATACAGTAGATCTTTATAATGCAAACCTCGAAACGCAAGGTTTTGCATTATATAGAATTTTGCGTTATATGGATCATTCACTTATATCATTAAACTTCCCTAGTAAACATATTAAAATATAGCTAGAACAGATAAATATAATGCTTAAAACTTTTTTTAAATACAAATACTACTTTAAAAAACAAAAAAAATGGAATTTATTTATTTACAGAAAAAATAAATAAATTGAAATTACCAAAAGCATTAAAGTTTATTTGTTAAACAATATATTAATTTTAATTTGTTTTAGAATTTGCAATCTCTCAACAAATAACTTTTCTTGCAGCCTTTGAACAGGTAATAATTTTACTTTGGTTACGCAGTCTTGTGTTTCTAGGAATTTAAAATATTGATCTCTTATGGAAATTTCTTCAGATTCTGAAAGTTTTTCAACTTTCTCTCCAGCATTTGATTCTGTTTCAGAATTGCTTTCCTTTTGTTTTGAAACAAAGGAAATTATTTCAGCACTGGTCAAATGATTAACAATTTGTGACTTATTATCCATTACCAAATATTCAAAATGTTTTCTTCATGCAGGTTTGCAAACTGAGTACTTTCCATTTTGTGCACAATGCATTAGTTCAGCAGTTTTCATTTTAACTAAAGATGGCTTAAATCCAGTTCCAAAATTCAGTTTTAAAATAGTGTTACATTGAGAAAACTCCCCTACTTTTCATAGACTTTTTAAAAGTATTTTACTATCAATATTGAGACATAAGCATATCGTCGGGCAGGGGGCGGGGACGTGTGCCAACTCCCCCAACTTTGTTTAGAAAACCATTCATTTTAAAATCTTTCTTCTTGCCAAACTTAAAGAAACATGGCTATTTTTACTTTAGAATATGCTATGTGCATTCTCCCACCCACACACACATTAAAAAAAAAAAAAAAACTTTTGGTGATGCTATGCGTATGATTTAGGAAGCCAAGTAACGGCATAGGATTTAATATATCGTATTTTCCGGTAATAACGCCGCGGCGTTAAACTATATTTTTCTTTTTCGGAAGCAAAAATGCGGCCAATAACTGGGTGCGGCTTGTAAGTAGTTCCAAAGTTACAGCTGATCATTTAACCCCCCCTCCAAAAAAAAAACCAACCTTAAATCTGGTTAAGGAACAAAATAATCCATGATCTTTTTCCGTTCCTATAAAAGTTTTGCATGGCGAAAACCCATCACGGTGTTTACGTATAGTAACATTTTTCAGAATCAAAAAACAGTACTTTGATCGGGCATCGCATCCAATCGCATCAAGTAACTCTTGTGGTGGAGTGAAAAGAGCAGTAAAATATAATTTTGATACTGTTTCCATAAAAATACCACACAAGTGGACAATAAATTACAAGAGGCGCCAGGCAATGGACAGTCTGGACACTATAGCACAATGAACTGTCAACGTTAAAATATTTATGGCCGAAAATGATATGCAAATTTGGCGGGGTATATTACCCCGATGACCCACCTACATGTCCGGGATTCGACGAGGGGATGCATTAATTCCCAGATGCGAACAAATCAGAAACTCCAGCCAATGATGTAAGAGGGGGAAAAAAAAGAAACAGCCCCGTGGGAGAAAAAAAGACGACAGGACGAGTGTGTTCCAGAAGAGAAGAGAATTTGGAGAAGGTGTGTGACAAGAGAGGACGAAAGGGCTTAAAAATCAGTGTGATGAAGTTGTGTTAAAAAAAAAAAGGAATCGGTGTTGCTTGGTGATGGCTTAAGAGAAAGAAAGCGGTCCCAATAGTGCACGCGTCGATCGTGCCCTGTGTAAAGATGGCTACCTCATCATAATGGTGAATATCCAAACTATTTATTTCCTAATGGTGTTTCAAACCTTTTGTGGATACCCCTTATCCTCCAAAACCACATCTCCCCAGACACTTTATGATTTTAAAATTGTTTCAATATCGTCTTTTAATTAATATTATTGGAATGACTAAGAATAAATGGAATTTATTTGCAGTTCATATAGTCTTTAGTTTTTTTAGTGTTTAGGTATATGTCAATCATTTTCCTTTTTTCAGCGTAATCCTAGGAGAACTTGCCAGGCAGGTTATGCGCGGCACAGTCCCACCGTACGATCATCTTTGGCCTTAGTTTTCATCAAATTTTAATCATAACAAAATTAAATCTACCACAACTCTGTATGCCATATCAGGAATAACCCCTCCCATTTTCCCCCTCCAATATTCGCCTGCGCTAAACCTTACCTATAGGCGTCTAATTATACTCTAAGTACCAAATCTTTTTCAGCATTACAAAATATGCATATTCGCGTCTAGCAACAACTCAAATTAATTTTACTTCACGTTCTTCGTTCGATTTTATTCATTTTATTAGTGTTCTTGCTCCGATACTGATTATTTTCCGTTATGTTTTCGAACAATTCTAAGCGGCGAAGTTATACAGCAAAGTTTAAATTAAACGCTATCTCATTAGCAAAAGTGAACGGCAATAGACAAGTAGCATGAGAGCTGAATGTGGATGAAAAACGTAGCGAAAGCATTAAGAAATACTGTTGAAAATGCCGAGAGAGAAACAAGCTCAACGTCGCGGACCGAAAGCACAGTGGCCAGATTTGGAAAAAAGAGCTTTGTGACTGGATTGAGAATCAAAGGGAAAATGGTCGATCTTTATCAACTGTTTTAATAAGAATAAAAACGAATCAGATGGCGGCAGAGAATGGTCTGGCCGATTTTAGAGGTGGACCATCATGGTGCAACCGATTTTTAAAAAGAAATAATCTGACCATGAGAACCCGGACAAGTGTTGGCCAGAAATTGCCCGAAGACTGGGAAGAGAAGAAAACTTCGTTTTTAAAGTTTGTGAAAGAAGAGATTAAAAACTATGCACTGAAGCCATCGGAGATAAGGAATATGGATGAGGTCCCCATATCGTTGGATGCCTGCATGCTGATATGCCTGCATCTCACTCAGCAGATTTTGTTGGTGTGAAGTCTGTCCCTATCGTTACAACAGGGAATGAGAAAAACAGTTTTACCGTGGTGCTTTCATGTTTATCCTCAGGTCATAAATTGCCTCCGATTGTTATTTTTAAGAGGAAAACAATTCCTAAAGAAAATTTCCCTTAGGGAATAGTAGTGCTCGCAAATCAAAAAGGCTGGATGAACCAGGACGTTATGCAGGAATGGGCAGAAAAATGTTGGAGAAAAAGACCGAATTTCATTTTTCAAAAAAATTGTCTACTGATCATGGACTCGATGAAAACGCACCTTTCAAACGAGACGAAAAAATTTCTAGGATCAGAGGAAACAAGACTGGATATAGTACCTGGTGGGTTGACTAAAATATTGCAACTTCTGGATTTGTGTATAAATCGGGCATTTAAAGCTCGCATGCGTCATCACTGGGAATCATGGATGTCGGCAGAAAATCATACGTTTACGAAAGGAGGCCGGATCCGTGAAGCAACTTATACCGAAGTTTGCCAGTGGATTTTGGACTTCTGGAATAAAATTCCGAATGGTATTGTAGAGAGAGCCTTTCAAAAAGCCGAAATTATCGATTTTTCACAAAATAGCACTAATGGGATTCCTGCAATTTCTAGTGTGTCTTCCGATGATGAAAATGGTTCATCATCGGATGATGAACTTTTGCCATCTGAACACTTAAAAATGTTCCAGACTGACACTGAAGACGAGGATTTTGACGGATTTTCTGAAGTAGAAAACAGTCTGTAGTATATATATATATATATATATATATATATGTATATTCTAAAAATAGATAAATAAATTGTACTAATAATGACGTATTGACAAACATCGTAAATTTATATATTACATGGTAAGTTATTTTAATTATAATTGTTTAATTTTATGTGTACTACTTTATAGTATTACCTAAAATAACACATCTAAACTTGATAAGCTTGATTCTATAATACTTTTTAAAAAGTGCGGCGTTATTCTCGGTGCGGCGTTAAACTAGTTCTATAAATAGAAATAATTATCTATTTGCGGCGTTATACACGGTGCGGCGTTATTACCGGAAAATACGGTAAAACAAATCAATTTACAAAGAGAAATATAACTAAATAAATAAACGTCTGTTTGGGAAGTCAATGGTAGAGGGTAGAGGAGGGAGAAAGAGAGTGGTTCCGTAGTGGAGGGAAAAAGGGAGAGGTTTCTGGTTTTATTAAAGTAAACATTCCTTCCTCTTGGACCCAGCCAGCCAGCTGTTATGCTGATAATGCATAATGCAAGCATGGGAGAATAATTGTTTATTTTAAGCTTGGCATGTTGTGGGATTTATCTAATGTCTCAAAATTAATTCCCTAGGAAAGCAATTTAAAAAAAAAAAGCAGATTGTAGAAATTTTTTAATTGTGATTTTCTCTTTTTACATCCGCAGTGTTAATGCAGTTTATGGAGAATTGCAGTTTATAGAATTGCGGTATATCGATCTTCTACTGTATATAGTAAGTTGGAAAAACAATAGTACCAGTGTAGAGACACATATCATTTGCGTATCTGGGACTGGCTGCGGCAAACTTAAATACTTTATTTTCTTTAATAAAACAATAAATAATATAAAAAGGGAAAAATATTTCGATGCCTAAAAAAGGAGTGAAAGAAAGCTTAAATTTTAAAAAGTACATTAATTTAACGGCATAAATAGGGATGGACGCGAGACAAGACAGATATTTACAGCTTTTTTTGCGAGACGAGACACATTTTTAACATTAGGGATTTTACGAGAGGAGACAAAGCTTTTAGGCTGTTTTGCGAGACGACAATTTTCCGTCTCGCGTCCATCCCTAGGCATAAAGAGCAAAAGCTGAGAAGCCTAACAATTAATTATCAATAACAGATAAAATACGTAGCAGAAAGCAGTTTGTGAATTATAAAACATTTTAAATTCGAATGCTTACCTTTAGCCATCTTGAATGGAAAGCCGATGACAGCGACGACGATTTATTCTTCATGGGATGATTCGCTGATACAATAAATTGCTGATGTAAGCTACTCTATGCTGAATAATGAACCTGAAGCAGCACTCAACAATGTGTCCAGATTAGGATGCAGTTCACAAGATGTCGTTTTTGTTCTTCACTTCTGTATACTAGACTTGGTTTGCGCGCGCAAATCGCAACTTCTTAGGGTTGCCATGGGCTTTACCAAAAATAAAGGAAAGGCAGGGGAGGAAGGAAAGATGCGGAGTATTTTAAATATATATATCTTGATCTTAATGTGAAAATGACCCCACTATTAAAAAAAAAAATAGTTGTCACGTGGCAACAAAAGACATGACAACCCTGCCTGAAGTTTTGCCAACGCCAAAGGCGCTCCCTCCTTGGGGTTTTCAACTGAATGCTGTGAGGGAGGGGGTGTTCCTCGAAATCCCACTACCGGTGACTAAATATTAATCTTGCCTTGTATCCTGGCCCATGTTAATTATCCTTGTTTCAAAACCCTCACATCGGTATTTGTACCCAGCTTTTTTTTTATTCCCCCACCCATACACACACACTCACCCAGGGCCTCCGAGAGAAATTTTATAAGGCGGGGCGAAAATCTCCCGGCCCCTTACGTAAAGCACAAAAGTTTCGAAAAAACAGGAGGGACGGAAGGAATTTTTTTTTTGTGTGTGTGAAACTGCTCTTTTTAATGGTTTTCATATAAATGCTAAATGCAAAGAGAGTGGGAGGGAAGTATTTCTTATATGCAATGGTACTTTTAATGCATGTTCGAAGGTTGTAAAAATACTAATATTTAAATGGTAGAATTAACATTTCTGCCGTTTATATCATTCTAGAATTATGTATTCAAAATTTAGTCTATTTTAAAAAAGATTTTAATTACGGATCTATAAATGAAATTCGTAACACATTCTGAAAAATTTGTGGACGCACTTTGGCACACGGGCCCAGGGGCGTCGCCCCGTCTGCCCCCTCTCGTAGAGCCTGCACACACACAAAAAGAAAAACAGTGGTGTAGTTTTAAGAAAAAAGGTTTAGGAACACTCGCAACTGAAGACTCAAAAATCATGCGTCCATGAAGAAAAGTGAAGAACGCTTACTTTTGCTGACATAAGCTCGAATGAAAAAGTAGTGAGACGGCATCTCCCCGCTCATGATCTTCACGGGCCGAAAATGTCTAGCCCGGCCCGGCATTTAATCAAAATAAAAAATTCAGACCCGGTCCAGCTCGTATATTAATCATGATTTAAGGAAGGGGGGGGGGGGGGAATCACAAGCCAACCGTTTGGTCTTGTCCAAATTTTAGGAGAGCAAAAATTTCCGGAAAGGCTCGATTTTGCAAGTGCAGAGGACCGTCTTTAAGAGTATACGCTTGTTCCGGTCCATTCTAGAAAATGCTGAGGTCAGCCCGTGCCTTGAATGAATCGTGCTGCAAAAGCCTGGGCCCGCACAGATCTCTACCCCCCGCGACTACACCACTGGCAGCGGATTTCCGGATTATTTTGAAATGAAATATTCTATTAATTCAGACAGCCTAGATTCTGATTTCTAAACCGGTCATGCTTCCAATTTTCATTCTTGCTACAGGCCGGGTCATAAACCGTGATTTTTTAGGGGCTGGGACGTCACCGTAATATACTGTTTTCTTTACGGACCGGTCTGGTTTAGATCAGGGGCGGCCCTGCGGTACATGACACCCACTCCACCCTGCAAACGTAGAAAAAGACGTCCCTTTTACTTTTTTCAAAATTGCTTTTATGATTTTAAGTTGGAAATCGTGCCCCTTCATTAACAAAAAACGGTGCCCGTTGCGATGATTACTTGTTTGCCTATCTGGCCGGCCCTGATTGAGGTGACTAACAAAGCCCGACTGGTCCGATCTGGGGCGGGTAGAATGGCTTCGGAATGCAGCTTTCGTACGCAGTTTGAATCTTGCTTTACTGCTAACTAGCTTTCCATACGAGCTTTAAAAGATAAATGAGCGTGGCAAAAATTTAACAAAGAGTCAAAATGACGTATTCGGCGTAGACCAGCGCAAAAATCGGCTAAAAGCGCAGTTCGGCGCAATATTTGTGTTTCGATGCACCCTGAAAGAGTCAAAATGACGTATTCGGCGCAAAAATCAGCTAAAAGCGCAGTTCGACACAAGAATTTGTGTTTCGGCACAATCGGCGCAGAATTAACATCCCTACGTATCTATGAGACATATTTTAGAAGTTGAAAAATAATTAGGAATGTGCAATTTTTTTTAATTATATTAAAAGTCCAGTTGTACAATTCTTGTTACTGGATTCACTAATGAAAACAACTACAACACAAATTTGAATGTGCCAATTAATGAAAACTTTGTCATTTTCGGTCACTGATGAGGACATAGCTGATGTATAAAACGAATTCAACATCCTTACTTATATAGCAGAATATTGTATATATTCTGTGTTGCATTCACAATTTAAGTATGATTTGTGAAGAAATAATTTAACTGTTGATAGAGAATTAGACATTCAATCAGACTTCAGAATCATTTGTGATTTTGACAGAGGAGGATTAAAATATTCTACAGTAGATTTTTTAAACATTGTGGTGCACAATTATAATATTGTGAAAAAGCTGATATCGACATCTGAAATACCTTTCCTGAAAGAGCCAAATCAAAGACAAATCTCTATGCAGTTGTTTTTAAATGTTCTGTCAATGAAAGATATTTTGTGTTCCTTCTTGTAACAATCATTCTTCCACGAAAATAGTGAAGTGCATTATCACACCATAAACCAATACATTTTTTAAAAACTACTGTAAAACAAAAAATGATGAGGGAGAAACTAAGAAATTATTTTCTAATGTGTCCTCGTTTTACTCACTACATTCTATATAATGCATACCTTACAGTAAATTTTTTCCCTTAAGCAATGCAATTACAAAGAACATATTAACCTTCAATCACTTTAGATCACTCATGATTCCAGTATATTTTCGTATGTAATGTGGAGAAAGTATTTTCTGGTAATATTTAGTTTGAAGAATCATGTCCTTGTTTATGTGGGAAGAAAAATCGGCAAATTCGTAAAAAGTTTAAATTTAATTGTAAAACAACTGCAATCTTCTGTTTTTTGTATTATTATTGTAATGGTCTTTAGATTACGCATACAATGTTGCAATCCATGATGGTAAAACAGTAAAAAAGAAGGATTTACTTTCAAACATGTGTTGACAGAATGTAATGTGATTTCAAGTTTGACAAGAAAAAATATTAAATTCTTGTTTTAGTTTTGTAAATTATTGCTTAATAAATATTTATTTACAGTTTTTTATGTCTTCATTGTCATTTTATATTCTAAGAAAGAGTGTTTAGATAACTGATATGGACTTAGCAAAAAGAGTATTTTTAGGTATGGACTATAATTATTTCTTGTTCCTGTATTATTCCGTTTTATCACTAGAAACAAACAATGGGTCATTTTGACCCAAAACCAGATTAGATTCTATTTTTTTGAAAAAGTTATGATTTTTTTTTTAAATTTCCCATTTGTGACTTTTCCTAACTTTAACAATCTGTAAAAAATTTAAGCTCGTAACTTTTGTCAGTTTTTTGTTTTTAACATGTACCTAAAGCTACAGAATGAGTCATTTTGACCAAAAACTTTCCACGATTATGGAATCCATAGCTTAACATTTCTTGGAAGAAGAAACGTACTTGTCACCACCCTTTCAGGCATAGGGATGAACTGGCCGATAGCTTCAAGGTCAGCAGCCGAACTAAACCAGTTTCCGATAATAAAAAGTGGCAAAAGCCTACTTTTGTGCAGATTGGGAACATAGTGCAGTCACTTCAATACGTGCAGGTGAAACCTATTGTTTGAAGAAAATGTTGCAAAAAAATATCCGTAAACTAACAATTAGTGAAGCTCTAAAATATTTCCAGCAATTATTGGAAGATGAATCTGAAAACGAAAGTTATCAAGATATGTCTTTGAGCGAAGACGAATATTTGCTGCCAAATGAAGACTCACTGACGAGCCTATGCTTTGTACTATAAATGTTAGGGATGATGGTGATCTTGTTCGCAGTCCCTGTAGGTTGAGCAAGGGCACTAGGAATCGCATCATCATCCATGGCATTTTCTGAGATTTCGCAGTCTGAAGGAGACAAATGTAGGATGGAGTCATCTACGGGTCGTTGTGGTGGGATATTTTTCATTTTTGACTTATTATATTTTGTCCTGTAAACTGAGGATTTTTTAATTTGTGGACAGCTTGAGTTTGAACTTAAAGCATTTTTCTTGACTGTGTTTTTGTGTGATGCTATGGTAGATTGATTTTTATTAGGTACTGGAGTGGAAGTAGAAGAAACAGGTATTCGCTTTTATGGATTGGTTTGAATTGCTATTGATTTTGTTAATTTTGTTGCAGCTGCATCAGATAAACCAGGTTTAGTATGCATTTTGCAGCTGCAGAGCAGGTAACACTGTCATGGTCAGGAGCACCACAGCGAGTGCAGGCTGGTGACCCATGACAGGAGGTTTTAGTATGAGCGAACTTTTGACGTTGGAAGCAACGGATTGGATTTGGTACGTATGGTCTTATGGGACATAATAGATAGCCAGCTTTAATATGGGATGGAATAGTGGGTGATTGAAAAGTTAAGACCATGTGTTTAGTTAATAACTTGGCTATTGCGACAAATAGCGATTCGACGGACAGAGCATATGCTTTTATCTCTCAGATTTTCTAGTATTTCAGCTTGAGAGCAGTGTAAAAGTTCGGGTTCTGATATGACTTCTCTTCATGTATTGAGGGATGTATGGGGTAACACTGTAATAGATTTTAGCCCAAAGTTCTTGATTTCCATTATTTTTGAAGCTTGCCTATTGTTTGTCACTTCAACTAGAAGGTCTCCAGATCGTAATTTTTGACTTTTTTAACTTACCTACTTCGGCTGTGATATATTTGTGTATAAGCAATGGTGATATTTCATGAAAGTTACCTTCAACACAGTGTATAATGAAGAATCGAGCAATCATGTTAAAAAACTGCGAATCCATGTTTTCCTTGGTAATCGATAGCAGAGCATTGTCGACAGACGATGGATTGGGAGAGGAAGAAAATTTTGAAGCCATGCATATACTCACATCACTGCTAGCCGGGTCTATATAAGCACAGTTCATCCCTGTTAGCAGCATCCACCCTTAACGACGTACCGAGCAGAAGACCGATACTTGATCCCAAGCAGTTCAACGAGTCAGTACCACCAGCCGATTGATACACAGAGGAACACTGTGTCACCCGTTTACCTAAAGCCAAGGCCAATGTAATGTTTTGATGTTGATCCTGTCCCAATGGAAATTCTGTTCTGATGATTTCCTTTACAGGGGTACTCCTCAATTACCAGGATTCCCATTTCCGGGGACACGGGTCTCCACACATGCAAACACATGGGCAGTTTTACCGCCAATAGAAGCTGACCACAACAGAGCGACTGCAGCTTCTAAAGGGGGCCTCCAAAGAGGAAACCACACTGTGGGTGAAAAGGAAGGAACTAGCAAAGAAGAGAGGAGGGTTGTAGTATTTGACTTACTACTGCCGTGAAAGTTTAGTTTAGTTAAAAAATTTGATTTTTAAATTGAGCAAGTTACCAAAATCAGAATAAGATTATACCATGCGTTGTGACCGAAAGTGAAGTAAATAACCCAATGATCTCAGCCTTGCCTGAAGTGTGTGTTAGAAAAGTGGTAAAATAAACACAGAGACATCGTATTAGATCACCAAATCACAAATTTATTTAACAAATAACAGGGGTAAACAGCTAGTGGCCTCGCGACATCAGAAAAAGAAATGAAAAAAGTAAGTAAACACTGCGCAGGGGTTTCACAGCGCGTGGTAGAATTGCACAGGAACAAAAAAATACTTGATTGCTTTAATTACCCAATTATTAGCCCTTGAAAAATTAAACAAAAAAAAAAGAAAATGCTTAAATAAAATTGTCATGACAAAGGTAGCTTGATTGGATCCAAGTACTTAAGTTAAAAGGCTCTGCTGCAGCAAAAAGAAAAAAATTATAAAAAAAAATTATTTATCCTATCAAAAAAAAAAAAAAAAAAATTTGGGCAAACAAGTCCCCACCTTTTATCCAACAGGTTAGTTTAAACAATTGCCAAAATAAAGAAATTACAAAACAAAAAAGGGAACTTTGCAATTTTTTTTTACCAAGGGTGCAGCAAAATACATTGGTGTGCAGAACAACTCAAACAATTACAGAGATTAGCTTAGGCCAAACCAGAAATCAACATGGCATCCACAATTGTGATTTTTACAAAAAAAAAGATTTAGACATCGTTACTGGAAGTAATACATTAGTATGGCACACAAAGTTAAAAAAGAAAATTTAGCATTTGTTATTTAATCCCCCCCCATTTAACATTATAAAAACAAAAGGGATAGTTCTAGCACAGCTTGAAGCATGAAGTCGCTGATCCAGCTCGTGGTGGAGAAATGGCAGATAGAAAAAAAAGTAATGGTCAGGTCTCACCCACGGATCCAATGGCAGGTCTGGTCTCGACGTTTCTGGGAACCAACGGACGGTCACTGATGGCATCCGGAGGCGGCATCTTGGTCTCTCCTCTGGTCAGGGAACTCCTGCGGGTGTCGGGGACTTCGCGTTCCAGTCAACACAAGCGTCTCCCGGGCAGGGCAAAATTGGGAGATCTCCGCATAGTCGATCGCAGCCGGACGTCGAAGATGAATAAAAAGGGGTGGGGGCTTAAGCCCAATTCACATCAAGTGAGGGGAAGCATACTGGCAAAAAAACGATCATGAAACAAACGTGGTGGGGCCACCGGGTGCTTACGCACCAAAAAAGAAAAAAAATTTATACGGTGATCATGGAGTAGCTGGCCCTCTGGCCCTAGCGTAAAAACCTCACATGCTGATTCTTGATGAAGTCACGACTGATAAGCCGTGCTAGGCCCCCAAAAAAAAAATGCGATGAAAAGAAACCGGACGAGATCACGTCCTACCCGCAGCACACCAGCTTTCAGAATGAATCTTTTTCCGCCCCGCGCTTGGGGAGCATGGAAGAGACGCCGGCCGCGGGGACCAATCAGAGCGCGCCATCTCAGCCGGGAAACTTCGAGAACATTCGATCGACGGGGGAAGGAAGCGAGAAAAAGAAAATGGCGGCCAGCAACTACTGCACGCGGGAAAGAAACCAACCTGGCCGAGAAGAAACGCAGGCAAGAACGGCCATCTTGAAATGGGGAAAAAAAACTTAATTGATCATAAGGGCCTTAAAAATGTTAAGCTTTCAAAAATTTTAGCGGGAGATAGCTAATCGTCCGAGACAACCCTGGGTAAAATTTGGAATAAAAATTAAAATTAGAAGAGAGTAAAACTAATTAAAAACCGGACATGAACGAAAGATATTGCAAGAAATGAGTTAGGCTATTGAAGAGAGAGGGAAACTTAATAGTCAGCAGAAAATCGACAGAAATTACCTGATAATTAAAATTACACCTCCGGAGACCGGGCAAACAAAGGCAGGATTAATTTAAAGAAAAGGTAATTTTTTAAAAAAAAGGATCCCAACAAAAAAAAGGATGATTAGTAGTAATTTAAAAGATTAGCTATTGAGTTATAGAAGAAGAGTCATCCAGACCATTATATCTCCTGACAAAAGGTATTTAAATTAAACTTCCAAGTTAATTACAAGTATTAAGAAAATAAATAATTAATGGTTAAAACAATTAAAAAAAATAAAAATTACTGCTTTTGATTTGTAAAAAAAAATTATCCCCCAAAAACAATACAACATATTATCCTTCCTTCTCCCCCAAAAAATTTTTTACGAAGTAAAAAATTTTTCGTTGAGAAGCCAGAAACACACTGGTGAAATGTCTTAAGAAGCAGTGTATAATACCATTTTGACAACTAAACCTGGGGAAGACCAGCCATGGCAGCCAGAAAAAAAAATTTGCATAATTCAAAATACCTCAAATAAACATAAAGAACCCATGTCCCAAGTCAGGACACATAAAAAAAATTTCAATCCTATACCTACATATTCCCTAAAGAAAAAATCAATCAAAAGGCAAAGTTTTTACCTGCACATTCCTTCACAACAAAAACATACAGTATATATATGTAGTACGACATAAAACATGACAGAACAACATTAAACAAAGACAAAAAGGTAAAAAATCTTTGGTACAAAAGGGGTAATATGCAATGCTGACCATGATGATTTAGAGTCCAAGGAAGTGGTCAGTAGCAAAATTTTGTAAAGTCCTCGTATAAGTAGTCACTACGTGGAGTTTGTTGTCACAAGCGTGGGTAAAAATCAGTTCAGAGATTTCCAAAAGTAAATAAAAGGCTAGTCAGTGTCATGTATTGAATACAAGACCACTAGCAGGCAAGGGCAGACAAGTACCTAGGATGTTGAACCACCCCCCCTTTCAAAGAAATGGTGAGAACAAAAAATTTGACAGGGGCATGACAATCCCAAATTTGTAGAGAATGAAAAAAACCCAATTAATGCATTAATTTAGAGGTTAAGTTGGTAAAAACATTAGGAGACAGGAGAGAAATGATCCCTGAATAACCTCACATCCAGCAGCAATTGGTCTGAGTACAACAGGCTAAACACCAGCCCAATTGTGACCCAAGAACAATCACCACCAAACATGGGGGTTAATTCAAGTGACCAAGAAGGCTCTAGAAACACATCTGGACACTAATCATTTTCTCCAAAGAGGAAAACAAAACAAAACAAGGTAATTTTAAGAAAACAGCCCAAACCAGCATGAATAACTTAAAGCAAACACCCCCCCCATATAACAAAATGTAACCAGAAGGTTGGTAGTAACAAAAGGAATTACTTATTGTAAACCAAGTGAGAAAAAAAAAAATTTTGAACCCCAAGTTTCTTAGATAAAGGCCCTGGGATTGTCTACACCAGCAAAGTTAACAACTTTAAAATTTTCCTCAAGCCATTTCAGAGAGAACAAAAGTTTGAA
Source organism: Cheiracanthium punctorium (assembly GCA_038373885.1). NCBI lineage: Eukaryota > Metazoa > Arthropoda > Arachnida > Araneae > Cheiracanthiidae > Cheiracanthium > Cheiracanthium punctorium. Next base: position 56,571 of record JAWZYV010013247.1, on the reverse strand, counting down.
CCCAGAAATCTCTGCACTGATTTGACAATTCCAGTACAAGTTTTTGTTTGACATAATCAGGTAAAAGTATTTTACGAAAACTTTCATGTGGTTAGACAGTAATAAAAGGTAAAAAAAAAAAAAATATATCACATGAATTATTGCAATGGCCCTTAGCCATACACAATTTGTACTACCAAAAGGGTACTACATCAGATTATAACACTTACACAAAATCATCAAACCAAAACAAAATATTTACTTCAATAGGAACTTGTATTAAAAATGTAACAACATATAACACAGATTGTGCAGGTAAAATTTGATTGATACCAACAAACAAGTAAACAAAACAACCCACCCACAAGAAACTTAAAGTAAACGAAAAAGGTAAACACAAATGCAGACACTAAAAAAAATACAATACTAAAATGACACCTAAATTCAAAAAGGAAAAAATGATTCGCAAATAAAAGATCAGCACTACTTTTTAATTACAAAGCCAAATTGATCACGTGGCCTAAGATTATACCCATGACTACTAGTGGAGCTAGACAGTCCTGGAGAAATCGAAGATGGGGTTGCGGCATCAATATCATCACCACTTGAACTTAAAAAGGAAACAGGGGACACAACAGTATCTCTAAAAAAATCAGTATCAGGTTCTGCATCAGACAGGGCTACAACAGGCGGCATAGGAGAAGCTTGAAAACTACCAAAACTGTCATCCCAAGTGGGATCATAAGGAAGAAAGGGGTTTGGGTACTCTTTTAACATCTTCGCTTCCCAATCCTCAGTTGAAGACAAAGGGGTAGACTCAGGTAAAACAGACTCAGGAGTGTGTGGCAAGTTGTTATTACTAGTAGGAAAAACATCTCTATCAACAACTTTAAAAATTCTATTGACATGTACCTTTTGAACATCTGAAGGGTTAGTTAAAAGAGAAATCAAAAATAAAACAGGAGAACATTGCTTTAAAACGCGATAGGGACCCTTATTAAATTTACAAAGCTTTTTCGACAAATTAGGTTTATGTGCAGGTGTGTGTAAGAAGACAGTGTCACCAACTTTAATGTCTTTTAAGTTAAATTTTGTAGGAGCAGAGTTAGCTTGGTTATGAGAGGCAACTTCAAGGCGATCTTTAATTAATGGAAAAGTGTTCTGGAGATTGGTGACAATTTCCTGAGCATAGGATCTAGTGTCGGCATATGTCCTGAATTTTGATGAAAAAATCAGGTCATAAGGCAACACCAGATCTCTACCATAGGTGAGAAAAGCAGGAGTGTTTTGAATAGTTCTGTGGTAGGCAGTGCGAAAGGCCAGCAAAGCAAAAGGAACCTGTTCGCACCAATCCTCCTGAGTTTCACTAACCAAATGACTTAAAGAGTCTACTAAAACCTTGTTCAACCGTTCAACGACCCCGTTGCCTTGCGGATTATAGGCCACCGTGTGCATTTTCTTGATTCCTAAGACCTTATAGACTTCCTCCATTGCCTGCGACAGAAAATTGGACCCCCTGTCTGAGTACAGCACCTCCATAATGCCATGTCTCGAAATAAAGTCCACCAAAACCCTAGCTACAGTGGCACTTTGTATGTCTTTAACAGGGTAAGCTTCTGGAAATCTAGTAAAATAATCTGTAATTACAATTAAAAATTTGTTCCCATGTTTAGAGGTAATGAAGGGACCAACCGCATCAATCGCACACTTCTGGAAAGGTCTATCAACAGTGGGGATCTCCTGGATGGGTGCCTTTTGACCTTTTTTGAAACCACGTCTTTGTAAACAAGAATGGCAAGACATCACATAATTCTTTACATTACGGTACAGACCTACCCAAAAAAAATTTTGCCTAACCCGATGCAATGTTCGAGAAAGACCTGGATGTGCAACAGTTTTGTTGTCATGGCAGGCTTGAAGAACTTCTTGAACAAGCGAGTGAGGGACAACAAGTCGAATATTGGAAAAATTTGCATCAGTAGATTGGCAGACAAGAATATTTTGTTGAAAAAAAATTTATTTGACTTATGAATGAAAAAAGGATCTTGTGAAATATGACTCGCCATCTTTTGGCAAAAAGAGTCTTCCTGTTGTAATTTAATTAAGTCTTGGTTAGGCAAAGGTAAAATTTCACACTTAAATGGAACATTATCAACAACGTTAACTTCTCTAGAAAGAAAGTCTGCCATTAAATTTAACCGTCCAGGTTTGTGTACAATAGTATAGTCATATTGTTGTAACGTCATAATCCAACGAGCTATGCGAGAGGTGGGATCCTTCAATTTAAAAAGTTGCGAAAGTGACTGTTGGTCAGAAAAAATAGTTACATGAGTGCCATAAATATACTGTTTAAATTGATTAATACCAAAAACCACGGCAAGGGCTTCCTTCTCCACAACAGAATAATTTATTTCAGCGGCCGAAAATTTCTTGGAAGCAAAACAGACTGGGTGCGGAAAACCGGCTTCATCCTCTTGTGTGAGCACAGCGCCCATGGCGAACTTGCTCGCGTCAGTACAGATAGAAAAGGGCTTATTGAAATCTGGTAATTTTAAGCAAGGCTCTTTCGTTAAATCCGACTTAAGTTGGTCAAAGGCATCTTGTTCGAGATCCCCCCAGGAAAATTTTACAGAGTCTTTAGTTAAATTAGTTAAAGGGAGAGCTTTTAAGGAGTAATTATTGATGAACTTTCTATAAAAACCAGTCAGGCCTAAAAATGAGCGAACTTGTTTTCGGGTTTTTGGAACAGCAGCATTGAGAATAGATTTGATGTTATTAGGATCTGGCATTACCTTACCCTCCGTTACTCTATGTCCTAAATACGTAATTTCACCTTTTGCCAAAGCACACTTTTTGGGTTTAAGTTTTAGGTTTGCATCAGTTAGACGCTGAAAAACGAGCTCGAGCCTAGATAGATGGTCTTCGAAGGTAGTTGATGCCACAACCACATCATCAATATAAACACCGATTTGGAAGTTAGATAGTCCGGATAACACAACGCCCATTAACCTCTGGAAACTAGCACTCGCGTTTCGCAAGCCAAATGGCATCCGTTTGAAGTGAAAGAGGCCCTCCTCTGTAGTAATACCTGTGAGATGAGCATCGTCTGGATGCATGAACATTTGGTGAAAGCCTGACGTCAAATCCAAGGAAGAGAAAAATTTAGCCCCAGAAAGAAAATCAATCATCTCTTGCAAATTCGGAAGGGGGAAATTATCTGGTATGGTCTTGGCATTAAGCTTACGGAGATCGGCCACCAGGCGAAATGATCCATCCGCTTTTTTGACCAGAAGGACTGGCGCAGCATAACTGCTGGTCGATGGTTCGATAATGCCAGCCTCCAAGAGAGTTTGAATCTGCCTCTTCATTTCAGGCTTGAGGTGGTACGGGACACGATAGGGCTTAGAACGAACCGGAATGTCATCAGTAAGGTGTATACGGTGTTGAATGATGGGGCAGGCGCCCAAGTCGGAGGAGTTTAAAGAAAAAACAGACTTATATTTGGACAAAAGGGCAATCATGTCATTGCGTTGAGATTCGTCAAGATGGGATAAATCTATGTCCTTAGCCCACTGGCTAAAATCATCTGAACCAGTTTGTTGTTCTACCGAGTTGACTTCGTCAGAAACTTGATTTAAATGGATAGGGGTAATATTAACAATTTTCATATTCTTATTTAAGGTAATGGAATCATGGGTAAGATTAATAACTTGAATTAAACACTGACAATTTTCATTAATGGTGGAAATAGCATTGGCAACAAGAAAGGAAGTTAAATTTGTATCGGGATTTGGTTCAATTATTACAGTAGAATTAATGAAAGAGGGATCGCAGTTTGGAATAGTCACAAAAAATCTCTTTTGAGAATAAGCGGGTAAAATGATCTTAGCGGGTAACTTGCCAAAAAGAGAAAAGTCAACATCGGGATCAACATGATCATGTGCACTTGGCACGACAGCATTCAGAGAAAACGGGGGATGTTCATGCGTCCAGACCACTCTAATATCATCATTAAATAAAATACAGTTGTCACAATCGATATGAAATTTGTAAGTCTTTAGAAAATCAAGTCCCAAAATGACATCAAAGTTAGGAGAAAGACAACTCTGAGCAACCAAAAAATTACATGAAAACGGGGTGTTAGAAATGTGCAACTCAGTTTGAATTAATTTTGGGGTGACTATGTCAAAACCCGTGAGAGCCTTTAAAGAGAGGTGAGAACTATCAAATTCCTTAAAGTTAATTAGAATATTAAAAACATTAGAAGAAATTAAATTAACACAGGCACCAGAATCTATGAGTGCACGAAACTTAAAATTGGCGAAGTTAACTGAAATTATTGGTAAAGAACTCGACACACTTACTACAGGTTGCACAGCGGGATCAAACGGGGAATTAATGGAGTGTTGCGATCCAGACCAACCTCCCCCCAAATTTAGTTTAAATTTCCATCATTTACCCCACTCTGATCAGAGCCTGAAGCATTGGCAGGAGTCTGATTTTCCTGACGAGGCCTGTGTTGGGATCTAGCAGCCTGGTCACGTTGTTTTTTCCGACAATCTCTCGCGTAATGTCCTGGGCGGTCACAATAAAAACAAGTTATGTTACGTTGAGTTCGGGCAGGTTGGGAATGTCGCTGTGGAGGAAAAGATTGTGGGATAAAACTTTGCGACTGCATTTGTGATAGCTGAGCCTGCATCGCAGCCATCTGGCTGGTGAGCAATTCAAGGCTTTTTGCATATGAGTCCGTAGTGGCCTTAAGGAGCCTCTCAAAGTCGCCTTCCACCATCTGGGAACGTGCCGTTACGGCATTTATGTCTGACAGGTGGCATTGGAGTGCCACTTCCACACGTTTCGCGACCTGTACCGCCTCGACAAAAGTTTTAGGGTCTACAACAACGACCTGGGCCTTAATGTTTGGGAGAAGACCCGCTTTGAATTGTGAAAGGAGCATCTCCTGTGAGAAGCTCTGAGGTATCGTGTCCGAGGAATTTATGGGATTTTTGAGGGCCTTATGGGCAATTCCTTCCAGTCTAGTGGCGTAATCACGCACTGTCTCCCCAAAATTTTGCTTACAGGACGTTAATTTTTCTATGTCCTGGGCCAAGGATCCCGCTTCTGCAAAGTGTGCCATGAAGCGGTCCTTGAATTGTTTCAGCGTAAGACCCTCAATTGCCTCTAAGGTAGATGTGTAGAATTGGAGAGCAGCACCCTCCATTTTCAATTTTGCGACTGCCAAGGCCTGGTCATCCGTCCAGGCCGCCAAGGGCTGAATTAGGGAAAGGGAGTGAAAAAATTTGGAGCTGTTGCTACCAGACAGTGGTGGGAGCATGCCGATAAAAGCCGGACCTGGCAATGCCGCCGCCCTGGCACCATCTTCTTGAGCCATACTGGGACTTAGGAAAAAGAAAATTTTGAAACTCCCAAAATAAAAGTTTACCACCCAATACGCCTCTCAAGACAGTCCCCAGTTACAAAGAGATATGAAAATGCATCAAAAAAAATGAAAGTTTTCTGTATCCATTTCACCTCATTCAACACACACAAGATTGGCAAGGAGAGGTCACGGCACCATTTTGTAGTATTTGACTTACTACTGCCGTGAAAGTTTAGTTTAGTTAAAAAATTTGATTTTTAAATTGAGCAAGTTACCAAAATCAGAATAAGATTATACCATGCGTTGTGACCGAAAGTGAAGTAAATAACCCAATGATCTCAGCCTTGCCTGAAGTGTGTGTTAGAAAAGTGGTAAAATAAACACAGAGACATCGTATTAGATCACCAAATCACAAATTTATTTAACAAATAACAGGGGTAAACAGCTAGTGGCCTCGCGACATCAGAAAAAGAAATGAAAAAAGTAAGTAAACACTGCGCAGGGGTTTCACAGCGCGTGGTAGAATTGCACAGGAACAAAAAAATACTTGATTGCTTTAATTACCCAATTATTAGCCCTTGAAAAATTAAACAAAAAAAAAAGAAAATGCTTAAATAAAATTGTCATGACAAAGGTAGTTTGATTGGATCCAAGTACTTAAGTTAAAAGGCTCTGCTGCAGCAAAAAGAAAAAAATTATAAAAAAAAATTATTTATCCTATCAAAAAAAAAAAAAAAAAATTTGGGCAAACAAGTCCCCACCTTTTATCCAACAGGTTAGTTTAAACAATTGCCAAAATAAAGAAATTACAAAACAAAAAAGGGAACTTTGCAATTTTTTTTTACCAAGGGTGCAGCAAAATACATTGGTGTGCAGAACAACTCAAACAATTACAGAGATTAGCTTAGGCCAAACCAGAAATCAACATGGCATCCACAATTGTGATTTTTACAAAAAAAAAGATTTAGACATCGTTACTGGAAGTAATACATTAGTATGGCACACAAAGTTAAAAAAGAAAATTTAGCATTTGTTATTTAATCCCCCCCCATTTAACATTATAAAAACAAAAGGGATAGTTCTAGCACAGCTTGAAGCATGAAGTCGCTGATCCAGCTCGTGGTGGAGAAATGGCAGATAGAAAAAAAAGTAATGGTCAGGTCTCACCCACGGATCCAATGGCAGGTCTGGTCTCGACGTTTCTGGGAACCAACGGACGGTCACTGATGGCATCCGGAGGCGGCATCTTGGTCTCTCCTCTGGTCAGGGAACTCCTGCGGGTGTCGGGGACTTCGCGTTCCAGTCAACACAAGCGTCTCCCGGGCAGGGCAAAATTGGGAGATCTCCGCATAGTCGATCGCAGCCGGACGTCGAAGATGAATAAAAAGGGGTGGGGGCTTAAGCCCAATTCACATCAAGTGAGGGGAAGCATACTGGCAAAAAAACGATCATGAAACAAACGTGGTGGGGCCACCGGGTGCTTACGCACCAAAAAAGAAAAAAAATTTATACGGTGATCATGGAGTAGCTGGCCCTCTGGCCCTAGCGTAAAAACCTCACATGCTGATTCTTGATGAAGTCACGACTGATAAGCCGTGCTAGGCCCCCAAAAAAAAATGCGATGAAAAGAAACCGGACGAGATCACGTCCTACCCGCAGCACACCAGCTTTCAGAATGAATCTTTTTCCGCCCCGCGCTTGGGGAGCATGGAAGAGACGCCGGCCGCGGGGACCAATCAGAGCGCGCCATCTCAGCCGGGAAACTTCGAGAACATTCGATCGACGGGGGAAGGAAGCGAGAAAAAGAAAATGGCGGCCAGCAACTACTGCACGCGGGAAAGAAACCAACCTGGCCGAGAAGAAACGCAGGCAAGAACGGCCATCTTGAAATGGGGAAAAAAAACTTAATTGATCATAAGGGCCTTAAAAATGTTAAGCTTTCAAAAATTTTAGCGGGAGATAGCTAATCGTCCGAGACAACCCTGGGTAAAATTTGGAATAAAAATTAAAATTAGAAGAGAGTAAAACTAATTAAAAACCGGACATGAACGAAAGATATTGCAAGAAATGAGTTAGGCTATTGAAGAGAGAGGGAAACTTAATAGTCAGCAGAAAATCGACAGAAATTACCTGATAATTAAAATTACACCTCCGGAGACCGGGCAAACAAAGGCAGGATTAATTTAAAGAAAAGGTAATTATTTAAAAAAAAGGATCCCAACAAAAAAAAGGATGATTAGTAGTAATTTAAAAGATTAGCTATTGAGTTATAGAAGAAGAGTCATCCAGACCATTATATCTCCTGACAAAAGGTATTTAAATTAAACTTCCAAGTTAATTACAAGTATTAAGAAAATAAATAATTAATGGTTAAAACAATTAAAAAAAAATAAAAATTACTGCTTTTGATTTGTAAAAAAAAATTATCCCCCAAAAACAATACAACAGGGTAAGCAAAAGAGAACTGAAAGATCGCTGGGGCTTTGGGATCGTGACACCATAAAAACCTAAAGAAGGTCTGAGGAGGAAACTATTTTTGGAGATATTTGATTCCAAATAAAATATGAAACTGGATTATGTTCAGTGCAATCATTGCAAATCTGTTTTAAAGTACAAAAGTTCACTGGGCTCTAGTAGACTTTCTCGTCATGCCAAAACTTGTGCTCCATCATGTTCTTCAAAATCTTCAGAAAATTATTTCCACCCATCTTAAAAACAAATTTTGGCTGATGAAAAAAGAAAAGTCTTAGGTGGTTATGTTAAACTTTGCACAGAAGATCTACGACCATTTGACATTGTTGCAGGAAGCAGTTTTCTTCATTTAGCCAAAAATCTAATAAACTTGGGAGCTACTTTTAGTAAAGTGGAAGCTTTGGAGGTGTTCCACTCAATCGTAAAAAAAAAAAGGGAAAAAATGAGGATAACATCAGGCTTGGTCAAGCCCTGCCTTTAATTCGGAAGATTCCATCCAAGAAGAAAGACTTTCTACATCTACTGAAAACCCATTATGGAGATGACTGGACCAGTGAGCCTGACTTGGAATGGTTCAAGCAAATTTTGATTAGAGAACATGCTGAGCAATAAGAAAGGCATATGCACGACGAGGACTACGAAAACAATGATGGCGAATGTGATTGCCTCAATGAGGATGATCATAAGTACATTCCATCAAAACCAAACAAGTACGAGATCAAGGTAATTATATATGACAACAGCACTAATTATATGATGAATGCAGTCCCATATTTAGAAAGTAGAAGTATGCAGGATTTATTTGAAATCGTTACATTAGGAAGTATGACTCCTGAAGAATTTGAAGATAGTATTTTACAGGGATTATCAATTCCTCGAGAAGATAGTTACTAAATAATTAGAGCCTCATAAAATAGTTATAAATAAATTAAACCCACTGCGAACATTACATGTAAACAAACCTGGATTTTTAATAAAATAATTATAAAAACCTGGATTTTTAATTCATGTATCATTATTTAAGTTCTTATCTACTGTATATATGCCCAATGATTTGCTTCCAGTGATTCTTACTGGATTTGAAATAAAAAATAATTAGTTTATGAGGTGCGCAGGTATTGGTGATAAATGACTATTAAAATGCAACAGGTAGAAGGAGAGAAACCTAGCGACGTCCAATTCTCGGGAACCTCTGAACGCTGGCAAGTCCACTGTTCATTTCCTTTTTCTTTCTTTCTTTTTTTTTTTTTTTTGGTTGCTGTGGGAAGTCCCGTGTACCTTTTTTTTTTTTTTATCATTGCAGAGGGAGGATTCACATTCCTTCCTTTAAAATCTCATACTGACGACTGGTTTCTATTTGTTTTTAGTAGTTGCTTAGGTATTAGAGATAAAAGACTGTTAGAACACAGACATGTAGAAGGGGAGAAGCCTAGCCAAGTCCAATTCCCGGTAATCTCTGTAAGCTATCAGGTGCCGTGTTCTTTTTTTTTTTTTTTTTTTGCAGCGGGAAGTCCCATGTCCTTTTTTATCATTGTAGCAGTAGGATTCACATTCAAGCGTAGCCACGTCTAATTCTCAGTAACCTCTGTACGCTATCAGGTGCCTACTTCATTATTTTTTTCGTTGCAGCTGGAAGTCCCATGTCCTTTTTTTATCATTGAAGCGTGAGGATTCACATTCCTTCCCTTTACAATCTATATATAAGGTCAATGGGCCTTTCCCTTCCATTGCACGGGCAACGCCGGGCCATACTGCTAGTATCTTATAAAGCAAAGAAAAAACTAATGACTTTAATATCAACAATGTATTCTAACTCGGAAATTAACCAGTCAACCGGAAAACAGAAATGGTTGATTGGTTGGTGTTTAATGGCACAAGGTGCAGAAAGGACATATTGTGCCAGAGTAAAAATAAAGTTTACAAGTAAAAAGGTGTTGCTTAAAACAAGTAAAGCTAAAATCAATGAGGTCTAAAAACAATGAAAGCAAACAATCTGGAGCTTGTACAGCCCATACTTATCAATCGAGGAACTTAAACCATCATTAAAATTAAGCCATTCATGTCAATGTCAGAAATCTTAAGAAAAATGTAAATAAGCCATTTCATGTCACGGGACAGAAATGCCAACTTTTCCAATATGTCATCATTTTTAAATATGCTATAATGTTTTTTTTTTGTTTTGTTTTTTTTTTTCTCCTAAATGTAATGTACTTATTTCAAAATACAGGTATTTAATTTTTTCTTAATGTATAGTTTATGTTTCAAACGCTAATGAGATTGCAGTCAGAAGGATTTATATAAAAGGGTCACGTGTGGGACAGAGATATTATACCGCACACATGATGCTTACATAAAATGCTTCTAGTTTCATAATTATAAACCATTAAAATATAAATTATAGGAGGATTAAATTATAGGAATATTAATAAATAGAAGGAGAAATTTTACATTTTTAATTCGGGATGTTAGATATTAGGAAAGCATGTTGATAAAAATTAAAACATATTTCAATAAATGTTATAATGTATGTCTCACGGATGATATGAAATTATCTACATATAAACAAATGGTCAAACTTGCACTAGAGCTCATGATAAATGTAGTATTCAAAAATAGAACTAGAAAAGTAAATAAATAATTAGCTTGGTTTAAAAAAGCGTTAAAAAATGCCATTCAGGGTGGCTACAACATTTGAGAAAAAAACTTCTCTGATATTTAGTAATTTTATAAAAAAAAATTCCTGATTGTGTGTATACTTTAAAATAATTAATTTTTGCTTACATGAATGATGACCGTAACTTTTAAACATTTCCTAAGGGAATTTGGTAATTTTTGCCTATGTACAATTCTTCTTTAAGATAGTATTGTAGCCTTATAAACTATTCACCTAGCGATGTTATGAAATATTTATTTTAAAAAAAATCTTTAAATGCGATTCCATTTAAATTGGAATTTTCTTTCAAAAAAAGAATTTTTTGGTAAAGAGATTATTTAAGAATTATCTTTTATGTTTTGATTACTATAGCTTTTGTGAAATATCGGTTACGCTGGAAAAAATTTCCTGATTGTATGTATACTTTTGCCTGAGAACACTTTTCAAAACCTCCGACACTGTTGACCGCTTTCATCACTGCTTCAAATATGTCCCTACCCTTTGTTGTGGAGTGAAGAGAACACATGGTAAGGAGCTCCTCTTTGATCTCAAAGTCTTCTTTAGCAGTGCGAATGAAAATCAAGAGTTGACTAACGTACGACTGGTCTGTACTCTCGTCGATACACAAGGAGAAATAGCAGCATTTTTCAATATCGCAGGACAATTTCTGTTGTATTTGGTCACCCATTTCAGTAACTCTTGGTTGGACGGTCTGATGAGAAGCTAGAACTGAATCAAATGCTTAGCCATTTTGCTATCACCAAATGCTTTTGCCATTTCTAAAGCACACTTTTTAACAACGACGCCATCAATGTAAGGTTTTTTCGCTTTAGCAAGCTCAAGTGAAATTGCATACAAAGCATGCAAAGCATTGTACTGATCAGAATTTACTTGAGTAAACATCCCAGTTTGTTTCAGCAGTTTTGATTTCAGTTTTGAAACTTTCAGAGATCTTGCTTCGCCTTGATATTTACTGTGGCTCCCTTCGTGAAGACTCGCGTAATGCCTTTTGACATTGTATTCTTTGCACACAGCCACAACTTGCATACAAATCAAGCACTGGAGTTTGTCCTTTCTATTCGTGATGAAATACTGGGTTTCCCAGCGGTCCTGGAACACTCGATTCTTACTGTCTATCTTCCGTTTCTTACTCATCGTTGGAAGATGAAATATTCACAATCAACAATAAAATTAGTTTCCACACGTTCCCCCCCAAAAAATATAGCTACGGTACAAGAGAGGTTTACTTCATATCCAAAATCTGCAAGTTTATCTAAGATCCTAACATTCGTCGCAACCCGTGAGATCAAGATCATCAATGGAAAGGAGCGGAGAGTTGATGAGCGCTAGCTCAATTTCTTTTTCGTAATCAACAAAGGCTGCAGCATCAGTGAAGGGGGTCTTTATTTTTAACCAATTGCTGGCAGGTTTTGCTTATCTGAAATGTTTCTCTCTTCCCTCCCTATCCCCCCCGCATTGTCCCGCCGCCTAGTATTGCCAATGCAAGGCAATACTATTTCTAGGAATTTGTTTGAACACCAGCATGCAGGGTAGGACTGCTTGACCTTGACCTGTAGATTTCTTGTACCTTTTTCTCCCAATACAATGAAAGGATGTGAAAGAGTGATCAAGAGGAAACTTCGGGGACCTCGGCTTGACCAAGAATGGTAGTCTCGGATGCTTCTTGATACCATAAAATTTCAAAAAAAGAAATATGCTGAATAAGAAGTTGGCGGGCTGCACAATATGCGTTGGCGGGCCGCCAGTCAGACAGCCCTGATCTAAATCATTTTTTGTAAAAACTATAGGTACTAAAATCTTTCTATGGTATAATTTTCTCTATAAAGTTCCCTAATATATATAGTTAAAATCATTAAAAGCCAATTAAAATCTCCGTAAAAGTTTAAAAAGATGAACCATTTTAGCGCTTTCAGCAGCTAAGTCGCTGCCATCCTCGGAACTGAGCCTGCTCGGCTCGCTCCCCGCCTCATCAACTCCAGCCATGTCTCCTCTATCCGCGCATGCGTCATGTTATTCGTTTATTCGCGCTTGGGTGTTCGCGCAAGCAACACGCTCCCGCTCTTCACCTGCCTCGACCGGTTTCTCCACACCTCCTCTCCCTGCCCGCCCGGAGTCAATGACCCGTGGGCCGACCACATCGCTTTCCAAACCTGTTTTCTCTCCCGGAGCTTCAAAAGGCGCCGCTGCTGCCCGCCATTCTACTGACTGAGGTACCGTAATTTCGAGAAGCAGACCGGCTCTTCTCAGAGCCATAATAGTATCTGGGAAGCCATCGGAATTACGGGCGGCAATCAAGTTACCGTGACACTGTACCTCCTGTACAGGCGGCGATCCCGCTGTTTTGGCTTAACAGTGCTTCACCCGGCACTGCCCTACTTTGCCCCGCGTTGCCTTACGTAGCCCACCCGAGTTGGCAGGGGGTAGCCCTTGAATAAGCGACTGCGTAAGGCCCCCGTCCCTGTTGCACTTCTGCGGCTAGCCACCGCAGTATTCTCTTTCAGGTCCCCCCTAGGGATTGAGTCTTATCTTTCACTTTACTATGACACACGTAAATTCATACACTAAACACTTCGTTGAGAGGCATGCCAATGCCAGGCACGATGAGCTCTACGAGTACTTTCTTGGCTTCATAACTTTTGTAGACAAGCTCATACTTAACGCACATCCAATCGCAAAGAAACATGCAGACATACACTCGCAAATGATGGCTGTCATTGACAAGCCTGAACCCAGCACTCTTGCAGTAACACCTGTTTTCAAAGATTACCAAAACTACATGACCCTCCAGGCACATGAGTTTTTCAGCAGGTTGGGGCTTCCCTCCCCCCGGCAACCCTCGTAAGCGGAACTTTGCGGTTGATCCCGACCATGGCGATAATAGGGAATCGAAACTGAAACCAGTTATCCCGGAGGACTCCTTGGAATCTCAGGAAGATGAAGTTGCCATGGAACAATCAAATCAGGAGACTGTCACTGAGCCCATACCTGAAAACAACAGCGCTAGCCAGCCCGCTAACACTATTACCCATACTGAACCTAACCATGCCGGGCAGACAACCGCTGCCGACTCTTCTACCGATCCAGGCCCATCCGCTCCAATCGGCACCACCACTCAGGACGACTCTGGTCCGCGCCACAGATTTTTCTGTGAGTTCCCTCCCTGATCGTACGCTTTTTCTATATCAAAAAAGACAGTAACTAAATGGTTTCTTTTCAGGAAGGCATGGCGAATATGGGACTCTAAATGTATAATATTATCCAATAGTGGACCTGCCTTTACGGAAGCCACTCTGAAAAGGGTGTATATGGCCCTGAGTTTCTAATATATTAACTAGACGAGCATTAACCATTTTTTCCATCAGTTTGCACAGGCAACTTGTAAGGGCTATGGGGCAGTAATTATTGGGATCAGATGTATCTTTTCCAGGTTTAGGAAAGGGGATGACCATAGCATTCCTCCAAGCAGAAGGAAATGCATGCTCATTCCAGATTCTATTGTATATATGCAGAAGATTAAGTAAAGAGTGGTAGGATAGGTGCTTTAACATTTCATAGGTGATGCCATCTGGACCAGGGGATGTATTTAAGGACTGCTTTACGTATTTCAGGAGTTCTTTGATAGTAAACATATTATTGTAAGGTAAGCGGGAGGAGGTATTAAAGTTTAATTTATGTCGTTCAGACTGTTGTTTATATGGAAGGAAGGTGTTCGAATAGGACGTGCTGCTGGATGTGAAAGCCAGAGATTGAGCAATAGTGTCAGCGATCTCTTTTGTGTCAGATATGGTGTGGTTATTGACTGAGAGGCAGGATATAGAATGGTTATTATAGATCCCCATGGTTCTTTTAATTTTCCCCCATAGCTCCTTACTAGAAGTGGAAGTGGTGATGGTTGAGACATATTTAGTCCATCATTCTTTTTGTGCATGTTGCCTTATTTTTCTTGCGTAGGCTCTCGCTTTTTTATAAAGAAGGAGGTTTTCAGTAGTAGGGTATGGACGATAGATACCCCACGCTTTCTGTTCCTGTTTTTTGGCAATGGAACATTCCTCATTCCACCACGTTTTTTTGTTTTTGCGCAGCATGTTGCTCCGTTTTGAAATTGTCGCATCCGCTGCTTTAATTATTGTATAAGTTATTTTTTTGACCACCTCGTCAATTGTACCTTCAACATCTTCAGATGATATCACAGACAGCTCAGTGAAGGTGTCCCCATTTGCTTTTTCTTGTATATAATAGGAGATGGTAAGGTTATGGCTAGGGTTCTGATATAAAGGTGAGAGAATTATTGGAAAATGATCGCTATTGTGAAGGTCACTAGAAACAGAGAAATTGTACAAGGGCATGATGGAGGGAGAGCAGAGTGCAATATCTATGGCATGGAAGGATTTAGTTGGAACGTGAAAGTAAGTGTTGTCGCCATTATTCATAAGACATAAGGAAAAATCTGTGATTAGTTGTTCAATCTGTTGCCCTCTATTGTTAGTATCTTTACTACCCCACAAAGGACTATGGGCATTCATGTCCCCGAGGAGTATGAAAGGAGAAGGAAGTTGCTGGGCCAGGCTATTGAGCAGGGTTTGTCTAATTGTTTCATTAGGTGGTAGGTAAATATTGCAGATTGTAGTGAGATGCTTGAGATGGATTCTAATGGCTACAGCCTGCAAAGTTGTGTTGAGATTGAGTATATGATAAGGATATTGATTATTTATTAGGAGGGCGACTCCGCCGGAGGCCCTTTCCCCTAGCTTATAGTCCTTTTTAAGGATGGTATAATTGTGAATTTGAGCTTGCTTATTAGATTTGAGGTATGTTTCCTGAAGAGCAAGACAGGCGGGATTGTGATTGTGGAGAAGTGTTTTGAGGTCGTCGTATTTGTTCTGAAAACCGTTGCAGTTCCATGACAGCAACAATGCCATAACTAGGTTATGTTAGGGGCACTGTGCGGCTTCTTAGTTGTAATCCCTGCAGAGATATCTGGAGGTTTAGTTTCTTCTTGATCCATTGATTCTTCATCACTTATGTCGGATTCTGAGGGGGCTAGGTTTAAAATGGAGTCATCAATTTGTGGTTGTGGAGGTACTTTTTTCATGCTAGATTTATTGTATTTTAGTTTGTAGGAAGCTGTTTTGCTGAGCAGTGGTCTAACATGAGTGGAGCTATTGCTTGGTATCTTTTTCTTTGGAGGATTTTTCTGGGATATAGAGCAAAGTTTCTTTTGTTTTCTGATTGAGGGGTTGGTAAAGGAAATACTTGTTTGTGGATCGGTTTGAGTGGCTATTGATTTGGTAGATTTTACTCCAAAAGAGTAGGATAGGCCTGGTTTTGGTGTGCGAGCCTCTATTATTTTACGTGCTTCAGGGTATGAAAGTCTTTCTGTGGCACGTATTGACTGGATTTCTTTTTCAAGGACCCACTTTGGGCATGATTTTGAATATGAGGGGTGGTCCTCTTTGCAATTAACACATTTTGCTGGTGCACTGCAGGTATCGCTGTCACGGCCAGATGTGCCGCAACGGGCACATACAGGTTGGCCACGACAGGAGGTTTTAGTATGGCCGAACCTTTGACACTGGAAGTAACGGATTGGATTTGATACGTATGGTCTAACAGGACATAATAGATAGCCGGCTTTGATATGGGACGGAATGTTAAGACTATGTGTTTGGTGTTAATACGTTGGCTATTGCAATGAATAGAGATTCGACGGACAGCGCATACGCCTTCGTCTCTGAGATTTTCTAGTATTTCAGCTTCAGAGCAGTGTAAAAGTTCGGGTTCTGATATGACTCCTTTGGATGTGTTTAAGGATGTATGGGGTGAGACTGTGACAGATTTTATTCCAAAGTTCTTTATTTTCATTATTTTTGAGGCTTGTCTATTGTTTGATACTTCTACCAGGAGGTCTCCGGATCTTAATTTTTTGACTTTTTTAACTTCACCTACATTGGATGTGATACATTTGTGTATAAGGAATGGTGATATTTCATGGAAGTTACCTTCAACAATGTGAATGATGAAGAATCGAGCATTTGTATTAATAAATTGCGAATCCATGTTTTCTTTGTTTATTGAAAGCAGAACATTTGTGTCAGATGGTGGATTGGGAGAAGAAAATTTCGAAGCCATGTTGGAAAAAGGTGTTCGGACCCGGCCGCACCACCCACCACGGAGCCCAACAAGGGGATGCTTATACTTGCACCAGTGCTAGCCGGGTCTATACGCGCACAGTACATCCCTGTAAGCAGCGTCCACCCTTAACGACGTGCCCAGCAGAAGACCGATTGCTTGATCCCTAGCAGTTGAACAAGTCAGTACCACCAGCCGATTGATACACAGGGGAACGCTGTGTACCTCCCGTTTACCCGATGGTTGGTTGGTTGGTTGAGGTTTATTGGCACAAAATCCAGCAAAGATATGCTGTGCCAGACGAGGATAAAAAATGAAAAAATACCTTGATAAAAAGATAAAGGCTAAAAGACATGACTAGTAATAAAGGATAAAAGCAACCATTAGTAAAAATTGTGAGTAGGCTTGTCTGGATGGGGTACCCCATCCAGACAACTGTCAAAACAAGTTTTAATTCATATCAAAAAAAGAAGGCTAATATGCCTGAGGAAGCGGAACAGGTTTTTATGTGGAGTTTCACCTAAAATTTCATCAAGTACGGGATAAGAAGAGTTAAAATAAGTCTGGTAAAAAGAGTTAAAAGCTTTACAGGCAGTTAAAACATGACGGATGGTTAGATGTGTGTTGCAATGAGAACAGTGTGGTGCAGGTTCACCGAAAAGCAGATAATTATGGGTGAGTCTCGTGTGACCTATCCGTAGGCGTGTCAAAATGACGTCAAACTTGCGGCTAGGATGAGATGACTAGTGAGTGATGGATGGTCGAATGGTGTGCAGTTTATTGTTTATTTCGCCATTCCATTCGTTCATTAAGCTGTCTTTGATTAAGATAGAGATGCCGAGTTTGATGTCCTCGAAAGGTATGTCACCGGTGTAGGACATCGAACCTTGCCTAGCTGCCACGTCTGCTCTTTCTTTACCTGGAATTCCAGTATGACTAGGCACCCAACAGAACAGGATACTGAAACCATGGTCAGTGAGGTGGTGGTATTCACGTAGGACTTTGTCCACATAGCTATGTTTGACTGAGCCTGATTTGAGGCATTCCAGCTAGAGATGGGGAAAGAATGAACACCCTGTTCTTTTGAACCTGTTCTCAAGAAAGAACGGGAACACCCTGTTCAGTGATCACGTCAAAAACATGTTCTCAGTTCATTAAGGTCCGACGCTTCAAAATTTTATGGCACGCAAGCGTGTTGAAAAGAGAAATTTTGGAAAATGCCTTAAAGGTGAAATTTCTCATTGAAAGGCACGATTAATATTTTTTTGCTAAGAAAAATTTAAATTCTGGGGGGCAGACCCCTCCCCCCTCCCCCACATTGGCTACGTATCTGATGGTGGGGACAGAAGTTCACAATTTTAGCTTTATCAAATTCTAATTGTGGAATCTTAGTTATTTTGAGAAATAATGATAACGAAGATGATTATCTGGGGGGGGGGGATAGAACTTTTAACCCAACCTACCATAATTTTAAAGAGGACCCGGGCAAAGAATAAGAAGCTTTCTTATATGTTCAATACGAAATGCACTCACAGGATTACAATTCGTCAATTTTTATTATTCCAGCCAAACTACTCAATTTGAATCAAAGTAAAAAATTTAATAATAAAGAAAATGATAGTCAGAAACACAAACAAATCGAAAAAAAAATATTTTATCAACGTCAAACAATAATATAAGCATTACACTATCTCCATATAAAACGCGCCTTCGCTTCATACGCTCTTAGCCATCTGTTATTGGCTGAAAAAGAACCTGTTCCGGAGCAGCCTCTCCTATTGGCTGAAAAAGAACACGTTCTTTGATCACGACTCGAGGAGTTTTCCGAGCAGTGAGCGGGAACACCCACTTCTTTACACCTAGTTCAGCGTTCTTTTTCTGAGCTGGAGTTCTTTTTCAGAACGTGCTGAACAGGTTAAAAGAACTGTTCTTCGGTGAAAGGTGTTCTTTCATTAAATCTGTTCCCTGTTCTTTTGCTTTAATTAAGTTCTGAGCTAGGGTCAAAGTTATAGACTTGGAGTCAGAAGCAAGGCCGTACTTAGACGGGGGGGGGCGGGGCAAGGGCAGATTAAAGGGGGGCAGAGGGGGAGACCGCACCCCCCCCAAGAAAAAAGAAATTAATGTAAAAGATCCTATTTTTTCTTCCAAAAAATGGATGTATATGTCAATCCTCTAACTTACCGCCCCCCGACAAAAATGCATTAATCCGCCACTGGGGGGTCCTATGAGTTCGGACGCCGCTCCCCCGAACTTATTACATTATATGTAATAAGTTCGGGGTGTATTTATATTATTCATGGTATATTTATACAGGGACGTAGCCAGAAATTTTTTTCTGTGTGGGTATGGTGAGGGGCATGGGCGCCGGCAGCATAGGGCAAGGGGGCAATGCCCCCTCCCCCTGGATTTTTGTATGCAGTGTTATCCTTTGCTTTTTTGCTCTTTCCAACATGGTAACTATACGTTGAAGTAGTCTTTGCCCCCCCGCTTGAGTAGTCTTTGCCCCCCCCTGGGAAATATTCTGCCGGCGCCCATGGTGAGGGGTATGAAATGCAGTGATGTATAAATGAACAAAATGTTTGTGCAGTAATTTAAAAAAAATTAATCTTGCTAAATTAGACAGAAATTGGGTGTGGGGGGATATATCCGGAAAATTTTATCCCGATATACGATGCTCCCCGACTCCGAAATTATTTTCTAGGTATGGCCCTGGTCGGAAGCCATGTAATTTTATATGCCAAAGTCGTATTCATTTTCTTAAATCGTAGTCGAAGCAATCGACATATTTATACACGCGTATTATTTTTAATCTGGAGCCTGATACTTACAGCTTTTTAAACGGAGTCTTTAATTTTTAAGCTGGAGCATGTACTTTTTTACCCTTTAAGGCGCAACCATTTCCCAATGCTGAAAAAATGGCGGCCGTTGCCATCGCTCGACTTAACTACTAGCAAGAGGGCGGACGATCGAAACTTTCATCGCGTGCCACAGATCTAGAGACCCTTTTTTTGACGACAGCTGGCTGTGCGTGGGCACAGCCAGCTGTCGTCAAAAGCCAGCTGCCATTAAAATATTTTTACAAAAAATTACTGTTAACATACTTGATTGAAAAAGCCAGAATGTTGGTTGCAAAGTTTTTTTTTAAACATTTTACAATTGTTGTTGTTGTTGCTAATGCCCTCTGGCAACCCGCGGGGCGGTGCCAGATCCCTCAAATAGGCAGGCGATGGGCGGAAGGGGCTGCTTCCATTTTAATGAGCCCCAGTGTAAGGAACTCTGACTCAGCTTGGGGTCCCCTAATTTTACACCAATTGCAGAGGAGGGACCCACCCCCTGAAATCGGCACCCCCAGAGGTATCGTTTAACAATTTGGAGGACATTGAAGCCACGACGGATTTTACGTGCACCAGCTCCCATTAGGGCACACAGTCCCACAGCAGTCGAGCCGAGAGGAAGTTGACACTCCCAAGCACTGGCCAATCCGGATGCTGCTTCACTTTTCGTGTTCTTATGGCAACGGAGTTTAGTGCCCAGACCACTGCGGGTTTTACAATTGTACTAAAGTAGAGTACATGTTAAAAAGACGTATATTTTCATTTTTAAATTGAATAAAATAGTCATAATAAAGCTACCATAAATCAAAGAACCTGTTCTCAAAAGAACAGGAAAAAGAACTGTTCTTTAAAAAAGAACGGGAACGGTGAACAACTGTTCTTTGAAAATAACGGTTTTCCCCACCTCTAATTCCAGCACACTTAATGAGTCTGTATAAATGATAACATTTTTTCTTCTGATTTCTGATATATACAAGAGGCTTTCATAGATAGCTAAAAGTTCGGCTGTGAAGATGGAGCAGTAGGAGGGGAGGGTGTAACTGCGAGCACAAGTACCACTGATGTACGCAAAGCCTACGTGATTCCCTGATTTTGAGCCGTCCGTGTAAAGTTCTTGATAGCTAGGGTAATGGTCTTTGTGGTTATGAAAGAGTTGTTGATAGATTTGGGGATTGGTGCTTTCTTTTGCGAAGCCTCTGAAAGGCTGCAAAAACGAAATGTGCAAGGTTTCCCAGGGTGGAGTTTCAAAAGGAGAGCAGGGAGAAACAATAGTGTTCGATAATTGGGTACCGGCAAGACTTCGATGAAGTTGGTTGGTTGGTTGGTTGGTTGGTATTTAATGGCACAAGGTCCAGAAAGGACATACTGCGCCAGACTATGTGTATTTAGAATAAAATAACGCTTTCGCGTAAAAGTTGTTGTATAAAACATGTAAAGCTAAAATCCGTAAGGTCTAAAACTGATAAAATCAAACTGTAGAAAGGTAAAACGTAGATAAAAGTAAGCCAAGGACGTCTGGATGGGGGCTCCCATCCAGATACCAGTCAGAGAAAGTTGTATATTTCACACTGAGTAAAACAGATTGATACGTCGAAGAAATGAAAATAAATTACAGTGAGGGATTTCACCCAATATATCGTCAAGTTTGGGATGAGAACAGTTAAAAAATATTTGGTAAAAATTATTAAAAGCTGTACAAGAGGTTAAAATGTGACGAATGGTAAGGTGAGATTGACAATGTGAACATTCAGGGGCAGGTTCACCCAGAAGTAGGTGTTTATGGGTGATTCTCGTATGACCAATGCGGAGCCGAGTCAAAATGGCATCATGATTTCGATATGAAAGGGATGACCAATGAGTGAGGGAAGGTCGGATAGAATGCAGTTTGTTTTCAGTTTCACTATCCCATTTACTGGTCCAACTGCTTTGTACTATGCTAGAGGTACCGGACTTTATGTCATTGTATGCGAGATAGCCAGTGTAGGGGATTGTAGCTTGCCTGGCTAAACTATCCGCCTTCTCGTTGCCCAGTATCCCAATATGACTAGGTACCCAACAGTAGAGAATATTGTATCCACGATTTGTCAGTTGTTCATGCAGACGTAGCACTTTGGTGATATAGCTATGAGTGAAGGAGCCCGATTTTAGATTGTTTAGTACACTGAGGGAGTCGGAGTAGATGATATACATCTTTGTAGTCATTTTAGAGATATATAACAGGCTTTCATGGATGGCAAGTAATTCAGCAGTAAAGATTGAACAAAACGGAGGGAGAGTATAGCTGCAGGTATAGTTACTTCCAACGAAGGCGAAGCCGACATGATTCCCAAATTTGGAGCCGTCAGTGTATATTTCTGTATATTTTTTATATCTGTTTTTGTGGTCTGAGAACAACTGTTGATATATTTTTGGGTCGGTACCCTGTTTAGTAAAGCCATTAAATGGTTGGAGGTACGAGGTCTGCAGTATAGTCCATGGTGGCGTTTCATGAGGAGAATTAGGGGAGACTTTAACATTCTCCAGTTGGGTACCAACTAGACTCCTACGGATCCTTAAACCAAAGGGAGGAGTGCATGAGGGGCGATTTCCATATTGGCGGTCCAAATGTGTGTCCGACAATGCGTCCCCCAAAGGGTGGGAGGGATGAGACAGGATGCGAAAATAATTGTTTAATGATAATTTGTGACAGATGTGGATGAGAGATGGCTCATGACAAGTGATATAGAGACTTTGTATGGGTGATGTTCTAAAAGCTCCAGAACAGAGGCGTAGTGCAGTATGATGCACTGTGTCAAGTTTTTTTAGGTTTTCAAGTTTTTTTACATGCAGATCCATACACTCCACAGGCGTAATCTATTTTGGATCGAATTGCTGCACGGTAGATGCGCAACAGGGCGTCACGCTCCGCTCCCCAAGAAGTGTTAGTTAATACCTTTAGGATATTTAGGTCCTTTTCACATTTGTTGCGGATATAGGAGATATGGTTAGCAAAGGTCAATTTTCTGTCAAAATATATCCCTAAAAACTTAGCGGAGTCACGTATTTCTATTTTTGAGCTGCCCACATAGAGCTCAGGATCAGGATGGATCCCTCGTAAACGACAGAAGTGCGTACTGACAGTCTTTTCCGCAGAAATGTTAAATCCATTTGTGGTACACCATTTTAGGATGCGATTGATGGTGTTCTGGAGCTGACGCTCAATGTAACGCATGTCCTTTCCCTGACAAGAAATTTGAAGGTCATCGACATATAGGCTTCCGTGAACAGATGGAGGTAGTTGATTGAGTATATTATTGATTTTTATTGAAAAGAGGGTAACACTTAAGACAGAGCCCTGAGGAACGCCCTCTTCTTGAACGAAACTAGTTGATTGAATGCCGTTTATTTGTACTCTGAAATTTCGAAGTGAAAGGAAGTTCTGGATAAATATTGGAAGGTTGCCACGGAAGCCTAGATTGTGGAGATCCCGGAGAATACCATATCTCCAGGTCTTGTCGTATGCCTTTTCTATGTCAAAGAAAATAGAGATTAAGTGGTTTCTTCTTAAGAAAGCGTTACCAATTTGAGTTTCTAGATATAGTATGTTGTCAATAGTTGATCTGCCCCTGCGGAAGCCACTTTGGTAAGGGTGTATATGGCCCTCTGTTTCTAAAACGTATACTAAGCGTGCATTGATCATTTTCTCCAGCAGTTTGCAAAGGCAACTAGTAAGGGCTATGGGTCTGTAGTTATTAGGATTTGAGGTGTCTTTTCCGGGCTTTGGAAAGGGTATGACTATGGCATTTCTCCAGGAGGAAGGAAAGGTATGTTCGTTCCAGATTCTATTAAACAGCTGTAGTAGATTTGCAAGGGAAACGTGAGAAAGGTGTTTTAGCATTTCATATGTGATACCATCGGGACCAGGAGAAGTGTTCGGTAACTGTCTGAGTTGATTGGTGAGTTCATGGATTGTAAAGATACTATTATAAGAGTATTGCGAAGAAGTTTTAAAGTTTAGTTTTTGCCGTTCAGATTGCAGTTTATGGGTATTAAAGGTATTTGAGTAAGAGGTACTACAAGAGGATAGAGCCAATGTTTCGCTGATGGTATTTGCAATGTCTGTAATATCAGAGATAATTTTGTTATTGATGGATAGGCAAGGTATGGTAGGGTTATTGTATATTCCCATAGCTCTTTTTGTTTTTGTCCATAGCTCCTTACTAGAGATTGATGTAGTGATGCTGGAGACATATTGCATCCATGATTCCTTTTGAGATTGCCGCCTCACACTGCGGGCGACTGCTTTTGCTTTTTTAAAAATGATAAGGTTTTCAGTTGTGGGATACCGGCGGAAGGTACCCCAGGCTTTCTGCTGCTGCTTTTTGGCTAGGGTGCATGCAGCGTTCCACCACGGTTTTTTATTTCTGCGACAGCTTGTGCCCGATTTCGGTATACTATTATCTGCTGCCTTAATGATAGTGGACGTGACTTTATTAACGACCTCATCAATAGTGCCTTCTATGATATTTTGGGATATTGCCGGGATATTTTGGGATGCCAATCTGCCTTGTCGTGAATGTATCTGGGTATTGTTGAAGTTTGGTTTGGATTAGTATACAAAGGAGGGAGAATGATCGGAAAGTGGTCACTATTATGTAGATCACCAGAAGCAGAGAAATTATACAGTGGGAGGATTGGAGGAGAACAGATAGCAAGGTCTATTGCATGAAATGATTTTGTGGGAAGATGGAAGTAAGTACTGTCACCATTATTCATAACAAACAATGAAAAGTCGGTTAGGATTTGTTCTATTTGTTGGCCTCTATTGTTGGTGTCTTTGCTGCCCCACATGGGACTGTGGGCATTCATGTCCCCTAGGAGTATGAAAGGGGGAGGAAGTTGCTGGACAAGGTTATTGAGCAAAGATCGACTGATTGTTTCATTAGGAGGAAGATATATACTGCAGATTGTAGTGAGATGTTTAAGATGGATTCTAATAGCGACAGCCTGTAAAGGTGTGTTGAGATTGAGAGTACAATAGGGATAGTGATTATTTATTAGGAGGGCAACTCCGCCGGAGGCCCTTTCCCCTAGCACATAATCCTTTCTAAGGACAGTATAATTGTGGATTTGAGTGTGCTTATTGGGTTTGAGGTATGTTTCCTGAAGGGCGAGACAGGCGGGATTGTGATTGTAAATAAGTGTTTTGAGGTCGTCGTTTTTGTTCTGAAAACCGTGGCAGTTCCATGACAGCAACAATGCCATAACTATGTTACGTTAGGGGCATTGTGCGTTGTCGTGGTAATTTCTTTAGGGTTATTAGGTGGCTCAATGTCTTCATGTTCCATCGATTCTTCATCCGATATTTCTGATTCCGAGGGTGATAATTTTAAAATTGAGTCATCTATATGTGGTTGAGGAGGTATTTTCCTTGTGCTTAAACGGTTGTGTTTTAATTTGTAGGTTGCTGCTTTACTGATTGTTGGTCTGACTTGAGTAGAGCTATTGCTGTGAGATTTTTTCTTAGTTTTCTCTGGTGCAGTGGCGGAACTGTTTTGTTTATGGACTGATTGTTTACTTGTTGATGTCTTGGAAGAGGAAGGATGAATGACAGGGTCAGTCTGAGTGGCTATTGATTTAGTAGGTTTTGTTGCGGCTGCATAGGACAGACCAGGTTTAGGGGTACGGCTTTCTATTATTTTACGGGCTTCTGGATAGTAGAGTCTTTGAGTGGCACGCAGGGACTGGATTTCTTTTTCGAAAGCCCATTTTGGGCATGACTTAGAGTATGACGGATGTTCCTGTGCACAGTTTATACATTTTGCAGCTGCAGAGCAGGTTTCACTGTCATGGCCGGAGGCACCGCAGCGGGCGCAGGCCGGTGACCCACGACAGGAGGTTTTAGTATGTCCGAACTTTTGACACTGGAAGCAGCGAATGGGATTCGGTATATATGGTCTAACAGGACATAACAGATAGCCGGCTTTGATATGGGATGGAATTGTGGGAGACTGGAAAGTTAAAATAATATGTTTGGTGGGGATTAGTTGATTATTGCGTCAGATAGTGATTCGACGCACAGCACATACTTTTTCATCACTTAGGTTTTCTAATAGTTCAGCTTCAGAGCAGTGCATAAGTTCAGGTTCAGATACGACTCCACGTGAGATGTTTAAGGATGTATGGGGTGTTACTGTGACAGGTTTTAGGCCAAAGTTTTTAATCCTCATTATTTTGGATGCTTGTCTATTGCTTGATACTTCAACTAACAGGTCTCCAGATCTTAATTTTTTAACTTTTTTGACTTCTCCTACATTGTCAGTGATACATTTGTGTATTAAGAATGGTGATGTTTCAGCAAAGTTACCTTCAACATAGTGGATGATGAAGAATCGAGCATTCATATTTAGAAATTGTGCATCAGTATTTTCGGTAGGAGTAGACTGCGGAGCATTGACGTGAGACAAAGAATTTTGTAAAGCCATGTTGGGGAAATTGAGGTTCGGACCCGACCGCACCACCCACCACGGAGCCCAACAAGGGGGTGTGCAATTGCACACCAGTGCTAGTCGGGTCTATACACGCACAGTACATCCCTTAGGCAGCATCCACCCTTAACGACGTGCCCAGTAGATGTCCGATTGCTTGATCCCTAGCAGTTGATAAAAATCAGTACCACCAGCCGATTGATATACAGGGGAACGCTGTATACCTCCCGTTTACCCGAAGCCGAGGCCAAAGCAATGTGTTGAGGTTTCTCCCGTGTCTATGGAAATTCCGTAATGATGATTTCCTTTACGGGAACACCCCTCAATTACCAGGATCCCCTTTTCCGGGGACACGGGCCTCCACGCACGGCAAACACGTGGGTAGTTTTCCGCCAATAAAAGCTGACAGCACAGGGCGACCGCAGCTTCTAAAATGGAATTCCTGAGAGGGTGTGAAGGGTATGAGAGAATGCGAAAATATGTGTTGATGGACAGTCTATGACGAGCATGAGTGAGGGATGGTTAATGACAAGTGATGTAAAGGCTTTGTATGGGAGATTTTCTAAAGGCTCCCGAACAAATGCGTAGTGCAGTGTGGTGCACAGTGTCAAGTTTTTTTCAGTTTGACTTACAAGCTGACCCATAGGTGCAGCAGGCGTAGTCCATTTTAGAGCGGATGACCGAACGGTAAATTCGTATTAGTGTATCACGTTCTGCTCCCCATGAGGTGTTACTAAGTACTTTCAGTATGTTTAAATTTCTTTCACACTTGGTACGGGTATGAGAGATATGTTTTACAAAAGTTAGTTTTTTATCAAGATAAACACCAAGAAATTTGGTGGAGTCAAGTACATCGATTTTTGAAGGACCCAAGAAAAGTTCTGGATCAGGATGTATCCCACGCTTCCGGCAAAAATGCACAGAATTTGTCTTGTCACTAGAAATGTTAAAACCGTTGTTGTTGCACCATTTATGGATACGGTTGATCGTATTTTGTAGTTGCCGCTCAATAAAACGCATGTCCTTTCCCTGACAGGAAACCTGTAGATCGTCAACGTATAAGCTGCCGAGGACAGTCGGGGGAAGTTGCTTTAATATGTTGTTTATTTTTATGGAGAAAAGGGTGACGCTTAAAACAGAGCCCTGTGGGACACCCTCCTCTTGCACAAAATTGTCAGACAGAGTGCCATTTATGCGTACCCTGAAGTTCCTGCGGGAAAGGAAGTTCTTTATAAATGTGGGCAGGTTGCCACGGAGGCCTGAATTGTGGAGGTCCCGGAGGATACCATACCTCCACGTTCGATCATAAGCTTTTTCTATGTCGAAAAAGACTGACACCAGATGGTTCCTCTGTAGGAAAGCATTACGTATATGTGTCTCCAAATGTAAAATATTATCGATAGTGGATCTACCTTTACGAAAACCACTCTGAAAAGGGTGTATATGGCCCTCTGTTTCCAGGACGTAAACCAGGCGGCTGTTTATCATCCTTTCCAGAAGTTTGCATAGGCAACTAGTAAGGGCTATAGGATGGTAGTTATGGGGGTTAGTGGCATCTTTTCCTGGTTTGAGAATGGGAATAATGATGGCATTTCTCCAAGATGGGGGAAAGGCATGCTCAATCCAAATTCTATTGTAGAAGTGTAAAAGGTTTAATAAGGAGTCAGGAGAGATGTGCTTCAGCATTTCGTTGGTAATGCCATCAGGACCTGGTGATGTGTTGGATGATTGTCTTAAGCTTTTATTCAGTTCATGGATTGTGAAGAGGCTATTGTAAGATTGGTTTGATGAGGTATTAAACTTTAAAGTCTGCCGTTCAGTCTGGCGTTTATAAGAGAGAAAAGGTTTTGGGTAAGAGGTACTGCAGGTGGTTAAAGCAAGTGCTTCCCCAATAACATTTGCTATGTCTTTTGTTTTGGATATGATGCCATTTTTAGTGGATAGACAGGAGATTGAGTGGTTTGTGTAGATACCCAATGCTCTTTTAGTTTTCGTCCATAGCTCCTTAGTGGTGGTTGAAGTGGAGATACTAGAGACATACTGCCTCCAGGATTCTTTCTGAGATTGCCGCCTGATTTTACGTGCATTTGCCTTTGCCTTCTTGTAAGCAATTAGATTTTCAGTTGTAGGTTGGTTGGTTGGTTTTTAATGGCACAAGGTCCAGAAAGGACATACTGCGCCAGACAAGGAGTTAAAATCGTGTCATGATGTATTCAGGTAATGGGTACACAAAACCTAGTAAAAGCTAAAATTCAAAAATGTACTAAAGTGTACTAAAATGTAAAAGACTAAAAGGTGAAATGTAGAATTCAAAAGGGTTAAAAGTAGATAAAAAGTGAGGAAATCTGGGTGGGGCTCCCATCCAGATACCAGTCAGACAGAAGTGAACACTTTACACTGAATAAAAAATATTGATTCGTTTAAGAAAAGCGAATAGATTTCGATGTGGGGTTTCACCCAAAATATCTTCAAGTTTAGGATGAGAACAGTTAAAAAGTATTTGGTAAAAACTATTAAAAGCAGTGCACGACGATAAGAGATGACGAATGGTGAGTTGAGTATGACAGTGAGGGCACTCCGGAGGAGGTTCGCCCAGAAGTAAGTGCATATGTGTAATTCGCATATGTCCAATGCGAAGACGAGTCAGAAGGACATCGTGCTTGCGGTATGGATGAGTGGACCAGTGGGTAAGGGCTGGCCGGATAGAACGAAGTTTGTTTTGGGTTTCACAGTCCCATATGTGGATCCAGGTGCCTTTTATTAAGGAAGAGATGCCAGATTTTATATCACAATAGGGTGGGTGGAGATTATATGGGACAGTAGAATGCCTGGCCAAAGAATCAGCCCTTTCGTTGCCGAGAATCCCGATATGGCTAGGTACCCAGCAGTAGAGGATGTTGTATCCACGGTTCATGAGGCATTTGTGCATGTGTAGGACTTTAAGAATATAGCTATGAGTTAGGGAACCAGATCCCAGATTTTCCAAAACGCTTAATGAGTCAGAGTAGATGATGAATTGTTTGGTTGTTACTCTAGAGATGTAAATAAGACTTTCATAAATAGCTATTAATTCGGCTGTAAATACGGAGCAAAACGAAGGTAGGGTTGTAGTTGCAAGAATGATTACGATGTACATAAGCAAAGCCTACATGATTATGGGATTTTGAGCCGTTAGTATATAGTTCTTCAAAGTTTCGATATTTGCTTTTATGGTCTAGAAATAGCTGTTGATATATTATGGGATCAGTGTTTGGTTTTGCGAAGCCTTCGAATGGTTGTAGGTAGGAAATCTGCAATTTAGTCCATGGTGGGACTTCATGAAGTGAACAAGTAGACACATTTACATCCTCCAATTGGGTACCGACTACACTCCTACGGATCCGAAGTCCGAAGGGGGGAGTGCAGGAAGGACGATTTGCATAAAACTGGTCCAGTTGGGTGTCTATAAAAGAATGCTTTAAGGGATGTAGAGGATGGGAAAGGATGCGAAAATAGGTATTTAATGATAATTTCTGACGTATGAGAGTGAGAGATGGTTCATGACAGGTGATGTAAAGGCTATGGACAGGCGATGTCCTAAAAGCACCGGAACATATGCGTAGTGCAGTATGATGCACAGTGTCAAGTTTTTTTAGCATTGATTTAGAAGCTGATCCATAGATGCAGCTTGCATAGTCCATTTTAGAAGGGATGACAGCACGGTAGATGCGCAAGAGAGCATCACGGTCTGCCCCCCAAGAGGTATTTGTTAAAACCTTTAAAATGTTAAGTTTTTTCTCGCATTTATTGCGGATGTCTGAGATATGTTTAGCAAATGTAAGTTTCTTGTCAAAATGTAAACCTAAAAATTTAACAGAATCTTTTACAGCAATATTAATATGGCCCAGATAAAGTTCCGGATCCGGGTGAATCCCACGCTTCCGGCAAAAATGGGTACAGATTGTTTTCTCTGCTGATATCTTAAAACCGTTTCTGTCACACCACTTTAAGATGCGGTTGATGGCATTCTGAAGCTGGCGTTCTATCAGGCGCATGTCCTTTCCCTGACAGGAGATGTGCAGGTCATCTACATTTAGACTACCGTAGACAGTCGAAGGCAGTTGGTTCAGGATGTTATTAATTTTTATTGAGAAGAGGGTGACACTGAGTACGGAGCCCTGTGGAACACCCTCCTCTTGAACAAAGTTATTGGATAGCATGCCATTAATCCGGACCCGGAAATTTCGAAGTGACAGAAAGTTTTTTATAAAAATGGGTAGGTTGCCTCGAAATCCTATATTATGAAGGTCTAGGAGGATCCCGTACCTCCACGTTCGGTCATATGCCTTTTCAATGTCAAAGAAAACTGACACTAAGTGGTTTTTTCTAAGGAAGGTTTTAATTGTAGGATACCGGCGGAAGATACCCCAGGCTTTGCCCTGCTGCTTTCTGGCGAGAAGGCATGCATCATTCCACCACGGTTTTTTGTGTTTTCTGGTACCAGTACTTGATTTTGGGATGCTGTTATCTGCTGCTTTAATAATAATATGGGTAACACTGTCGACGACCTTGTCTATAGTACCTTCAATGACCTTCGAGGAGATAACGGATTGAGCAGTGAAGGTGTGCCAGTCAGCTTTCTTATAGATATAGTGAGAGGTGTTATAATTTCGATTAGAAATCTGATATAATGGAGAGAGAAAAACAGGAAAATGGTCACTGTTATGTAAGTCACTAGAGACAGAGAAATTAAATAATGGGAGAATTGATACAGAGCAGATGGCAAGATCTAGGACACGGAAGGATTTTGTTGGTAGATGAAAGTATGTAGTGTCACCATTATTCATAAGGCACAGTGTGAAATCTGTTAGGAGTTGTTCGATTTGCCGTCCTCTAAAGTTAATATTTTTGCTTCCCCACAAGGGGCTATGAGCATTCATGTCCCCAAGGAGGATGAACGGAGGGGGGGGGTTGCTGTATTAAACTATTGAGAGAATTTTGGTTGATGTCGTCATTGGGCGGGAGATAGATACTGCATACTATGGTGAGCTGGTGAAGGTGAACGCGAGCAGCTATGGCTTGTAAGTTGGAGTTAAGGTTGACTGCCTGGTAGGGATAGTTATTGTTGATGAGTAGGGCAACTCCACCGGAGGCTCTGTCATTATGCTCATAGTCTTTTCGGAGGATCGTATAGTTGCAAATGTTTGTCTGTCTACTGGCTTTGAGAAATGCTTCCTGGAGGGCTAAACAAGCAGGATTATGATTATAGATCAGATTTTTCAGGTCGTCAATTTTATGTACAAAACCGCGGCAATTCCAAGAAAGCAGAAGGGCCATAATTATGTGAGATTGGGGATTATGCAAGGTTCACTCATACTCCCCGGGGGTTCAGATGTAGGAATTAAGATTTCATCGTCCATTTCTTTGTCAGATATGTCTGAGTCTGTTGGTTCCAAATGTAGGATAGAGTCGTCAATAGTTGGCTGTGGAGGGATATGTTTTATTCTGGATTTATTATATTTTGTTCGGTATACAGAAGATTTTTTTATCTGAGGTCGGCTTGGGTTGAGACTTTGAGAAGTTTTCTTGGGAATGTATTTTGCAAGGCTATGGAAGATTTACTTTGAGTAGGAGTTGGGTGTTTAGCTATTGAAGTTGTTGAGAATGGGGTGGGTATCGATTGTGGTGGATCAGTTTGGATTGCTATTGATTTTGTTGATTCTGTTACTGCTGCATACGACAGACCAGGCTTAGGGGTACGGTTTTCTATTTTTTTACGGGCTTCTGGATAAGAGAGTCTTTGAGAGGCACGCAGGGACTGAATTTCTTTTTCGAATACCCATTTTGGGCATGACTTGGAATATGAAGGATGTTCCTGTTTGCAGTTTACACATTTTGCAACTGCTGAGCAGGTGTCGCTGTCATGGCCGAAGGCACCGCAGCGGGCGCAGGCCGGAGATCCACGACAGGACGTTTTTGTATGACCGAACTTTTGACACTGGAAGCAACGAATATGATTTGGAATGTATGGTCTTACGGGACATAATAGATAGCCTGCTTTAATATGGGATGGAATAGTGGGTGACTGAAAAGTTAAGACAATGTGTTTAGTGTTGATTGTTTGATTATTGCGCCGAATAGTGATGCGGCGGACAGCACATACACTTTCGTCTCTCAGATTTTCTAGTATTTCAGCTTCAGAGCAGTGTAAAAGTTCGGGTTCAGATATGACTCCTCTTGATGTGTTTAGGGAGGTATGAGGTGATACTGTAACAGATTTTAGCCCAAAGTCTTTGATTTTCATTATTTTTGAAGCTTGTCTATTGCTGGTAACTTCTACAAGAAGGTCTCCAGATCTTAGTTTTTTTACTTTTTTCACTTCACCTACATTGGCTGTGATACATTTGTGTATAAGAAATGGCGATGTTTCATAAAAGTTTCCTTCGACACTGTGTATGATGAAAAATCGAGCGTTTGTGTTAGACGGTTGCAAATCCATGTTGTCCTTGGTACTTGTTAGCATAGCGTTGGCGACTGAAGATGGATTGGGAGAGGAAGAAAATTTCGAAGCCATGTTGAGAAAGAAGTGTTCGGACCCAGCCGCACCACCCACCACGGAGCCCTACGAGGGGATGTGCATTTGCACACCAGTGCTAGCCGGGTCTATACGCGCACAGTGCATCCCTGTAAGCAGCGTCCACCCTTAATGACGTGCCCAGCAGAAGACCGATTGCTTGATCCCTAGCAGTTGAGTGAATCAGTACCACCAGCCGATTGATACACAGGGGAACTCTGTGTACCTCCCGTTTACCCGAAGCCGAGGCCAAAGTAATGTGTTGAGGTTGATCCCGTCCCAATGGAAATGCCATTCAGATGATTTCCCCCTACGGGAACACCCCTCAATTACCAGGTTCCCCATTTCCGGGGACACGGGTCTCCACGCACGGCAAACACGTGGGTAGTTTTCCGCCAATAGAAGCTGACGGCACAGGGCGACCGCAGCTTCTAAGAGGGGACTCTCACCTCCAAAGAGGAAACTACACTGAGGGGGAAAAGGAAGGAGACAGCTAAGAGGAGGGGGAGGGTAGAACAAAGAAGAGCGAAAGAGCGCTGGGGCCCCGGGATTGCGACACCCGTAAAGACCTAGAGTAGGTCTTCCCCCTGAGGGGTTGAATGGTCAAGAATTTGGCCTGCTGCAGCGTCATCTAGTGGCGAGTTAAAATAATAATGCATTGCAGTGCCATCTAGTGGTGAGTAACATCAAAAGAAACACAGTTAGAATATATTCTTCGTGCTGAAATGTGTAAGTATAAGAAATTTTATGCCGATAGGTCGAACTGTAGAGAAGTTGATGCGTTGTAGCGCCATTTAGCGGCAAGTTACAGCAAAATGGATACTGAAAAATATTCTCAGTGTTCTAATATCCGCATGTACCAAATTTCATCGAAATCGGTTGGACCATATTCGCATAGTAAACGGCTAAACGGAATAGAATTCGACGTTCTGCTGCGCCACCTAGTGGCAAGTTAGAGGAAAACGGATAGCATAAAAAGCTTCTCAATGATAAAAGACTTAGGTGAACCAAATTTTATGGTGCAACGGTGCTCAAGTTTTTCAACCTCATACACACATACTAACATTCATTTTTATCTATAACCAGTGTCATTATATATCCCAGTCTCAAATAAAATCCAGTTTCAAATCTAAGCCTCGCCAAAGTGCCAACATATGCCATTTTACAAGCATTTTTTTAGGAAATCATTCGAAGCATTGACTTAGCAGCAATCAATATGGGAAATGGTTCGGCCGCCAAAAAGTAAAGCATGCATTTATTTGAAAAATGGAATCCCTTAATACAGCCAATTTTTTTTAAATTATCAACATAACATGTTTTATTCATCGTTACTCCGATGTACTAAATGAGAAGATTTCAATTTTCTTAAATTTGGCAGAATTCCCCCAACTTAAATCAATGCACTCAATTGGCGAGAATTCTGAAGATAGATCGCTTGAAATCCCTTAATAACTGCATTATTTCTTCACGGATCATTAAAATTTAACTCTGTATTCTAATAAAACCTTTGCACTTGTTTTCAAAAATCTATTTCCTTAAGCTCTCAATAAATTGTGCCAAGCCGAAAACTGTGCAAGCCGCTAGAACTCACTTTCTCAAAATCGGCATTTGATCCATTTTATTTTTTCGCCAAACTAAAAAAATTTACATATTAGCCTCGGAAATCTTCAATTCTTATTGTTTTGCGTATAAAACATTTCATTCCTGCTCCGATTTCCCATGCACACGATATTATAATAAAAAATTAATAATCTTACAAATATAAACTAACAAAAAAAATCATTATTCTTTTATTTTTACTTTGAGAATTTAAAACATCTTATTCGCAAAATCGCCACACATGGCAACCACGATCCTTATTTCACACTTTTTTCAGTACAGGGGTTACAATTACGGAAAGCTTTTTGCGTGGAGAACATAAAAAATCTCTTAAATTCCGGGAACGGGTGGACTTTCAAAGTTTTAAAGTGGACTATGATTTATTCTATATTATTTTACATATCTGTGCAAAATTTCAGGCTGATAGGTCCATTTTTGTAGATTTGTATACAAATCAAATCCACAAACGAACAAACAGAATTTCATTTTTATTTATAAGATTGTTTATGTGCTCTTTAATTCTGTCTTTAATTTTTCTTTTTGTAACACCGATGTAATATCCAGAAAGGTTGGATTCTCTATAAGTAAAATTTATTTTGTAGACACCTGCTGTTTCTAAAGGGTTTATTTTGTCTTTATTTGACCGAATTCTTTTAAAGATATTGCAATTGGGTTTATTTGGGATAAGGAGGTTCATTTTACGGGCACGGTTGGAGAATTTTACAGCGAGACCGCAACAGTAGGGGATTGGATGAGTAAAAGTGGGTGTTTCTTTCTGTGCGTTGTTAATGATGTTTAGTTTCTTCTATTTTTGATTAGGCGGGAAACAATATTTCTGGGGTAATTGGCTTCTTGTGCAAGTTGCTGTATAAATTGTAGTTCTTCTTTTAGTAGGAACATATTTCTAGAGCTCTATTAATATGGGAACGAAGGATTGAGATTTTATAGTTAAAAGTAGTTTTTGAGGAGTAGTTAACAATTTTATTGTTATTGGTGGGTTTTCGATAGACGGTGGTTTCGATATTGCTTGGGGTGGTTAGAAGAGTTTATTTCGTAGAGAATATTATTAATGCTATTGTTATCTACTATTGCGAAAATATCATCAACATAACGAAACCAGTATTTGATGTGGGGGTGAAAGGTTTTATTGATTATAGTTTCTAAGTTTCTCATTTTCCACTCGCCAATAATTCCGGAGATTGGGGAGCCCATAGGGACACCTTTATTCTGTTCATAAAATTTACCATTAAATTGGAAATAGGAATTATTGAGGATGAGCGATAAGGCATTTTTAAGGGTTACGGAAACATCTGCATTAAATGAATTCTCTATTTCTTTACTTATTTTATTGTACATTTCCGAGGTGTCCATTGATGGATATAAATTGGTAACATCGAAGCTGACCATTTTAACAGAATTGGAGAACTACATGTAATTTAACTCTTTTAAAAAATCACTTGTGGAGTTGAAGGATGAATTTGAGTTAGGTATTAGTTGTTGTAATACATTTTTTAGATATTGTTACGCATTCATAAAAAAGCTAACTGGTTTCCCGCTTTTCCTCCTAGACTCTATTCGGCGTGTTTACACCTGGGAGCAACAAAGAGCGGATCGGGGAGACTGATTGCTTTAATCTACGAAATTTGCCCAACACTTCTGAGTATTTGCGAAAAGCAATACTTAGCAACGGATAGAAAAATCCACCTGTAAGAAATTTGTTTAATGTTCATTCCTTAAGTGAATGCATAACCAAGTAGCTTAACTGTTGGGTAACCGCTTTAAAATTATGTATATAAGCATTTCTTCTCTCGAGCTAAGTAGATGATGTATAGAATTACATCTGCTCTACAAGCATGTTAAAGTTTGATTTAGAATTTGCAGTTATAATACAATTTTGTGTACTCAGCAAGAAGCTGAGATTATGCTTGTCTTCTGTAAATAAAGAATTTTGGTTTTAATGGAAGTCCAATTTATAGAGACTCTGCAATGCTACTGCCAAACTCTGCAGGGAACTGTCAAAGGTTCCCAACAGATATTTTTCAATTAGGTATGTAGGGCCTTCACATTTACTAACAATTGGGCGGAGGGATGGGAGATTTTTGTGATCTTTATATTTTCCAAAAATGCGTGGAGCAAAAGCAGTAGGATTATGTAATTGTTGTGGTTTATTATTAGGCCAACTTCCTTTGTTTATAAGTTCTTTTAGGATATTGTTTAGTTTGGTGGTAGGATGTTTATTTAATATATTAACATCCAGTTTATTGATAGTTTCAAGCATTTTGGTTATGTAATCTTTCTTATCTAAAATGATGATTTTTCCAGTTTTCAAGCAGCTCCTTTAAATATCATGCTTTATGAGAAGAAAAATTCATATGATGTGCTTTATACCTAAAAACACTAATTACTTTATTAATATGATATTAATTTCACCTAATACCCTTTTGTCAATACATACCAGTAGTGTAACATCAATTTATATATAAATTTACATTTAGTTTATATTTAAATTACGTTAACAACGTAATGAAACGTTGTTAGTTGTGCAGGATTGGAATTTTCTTACCTTCCGGATAACAAAGAAACGACATTTCACTACCCAGGGACGTACCCAGAAAAAAAATTTCGGTGGGGGTCCGGACCCCCTGGACCACCCCCCTGGGTATGTCCTTGCACCCACCCCAACTAGACCTTGACCTTGAAAGGTAGAAGACAGGGCAAACTTGTTCTAGAAAAATTTCTCCTATTTTACAAAGAAAAAATGTCACTGGGGTGAGATTTACCCCAGCGCGCCTGCTTACAGGTTAAAGGAAAAAAAATTCTTATCACCACTTCTGCGATCCAGTCTACTTCCTCTCTCAGCATCCACTCCACTTCCTCCCTCTTACACAGAGGCACAGCACCGCAGAATTAACATGACACTGCATGAGGTGAACTCTCATTTTTTACCTACTGATCTAGGATAGGACAGGATAAGATCTGCAGTAAGGTGGCAATGAGAGCTCAAAATAATTATCGATGGTAATGAATCAACAGGTCCAAAACCACCCCTTCCGACCATTCCGACGATGTGCGGAAGAAGGTAATTTAGCAGTGGACATCTGGACGTTTCCCTTGAAGGAAAATGTTGGGAAATCCGAAATAAAAAGTAATTTGCCCCCCTCCCTCATATATTAAAAATTGAGTGTAGACAACCGCCTACATCTCAAACCGGCCCGCATTAGACAATTAGACAATATACAATGGGGGGGTAATATTTTTACTCCTACTTGATAAATTTTTACTCTTTTTTACTTGATAAATTTTTACTCAGTTTTCTCGTAAAATAACTACATACAGGACCTTTATTTTTAAGAGCTAATAGTGTAGAGCTAATTTGGTATAGAGGTGAGAGTAGAATTGGGAAGTGATCACTATTATGTAGGTCGCTAGAAGCAGAGAAATTATACAGAGGAAGGATGGGTGGAGAACAGATTGCAATATCTATGGCATGAAATGATTTAGTCGGATAATGGAAATAGGTGTTGTCGCCATTATTCATGATGCAAAGATTATAGTCAGTTATGAGTTGTTCAATTTGTTGTCCTCTATTGTTGATATCTTTACTGCCCCATAAGGGACTATGAGCATTCATGTCCCCCAGGAGGATGAAAGGAGGTGGAAGTTGCAGGACCAGATTATTTAGTAAAGTTTGACTGATTGTTTCATTAGGGGGAAGGTAGATACTGCAGATTGTGGTAAGTTGTTTGAGATGGATGCTAGCAGCGACAGCCTGCAAAGTAGTGTTGAGATTAATGAGACAATAAGGATATTTATTGTTTATTAAGAGGGCAACTCCGCCGGAGGCCCTGTCCCCTAGCTCATAATCTTTTCTGAGGGTGATATAATTGCAGATTTGCGTTTGTTTATTGGTCCTGAGATATGTTTCCTGTAGGGCAAGGCAAGCGGGATTATGATCATAAATTAAAGTTTTGAGGTCATCGATTTTATTTAAGAAACCGTGGCAGTTCCAAGATAGCAGCAGGGCCATAATCGAGTGATGTTAGAGATGATGGAGAGCTTGCTTTTAGTCCCCGTAGGTGTAAGTGGGATACTAGGAATATCATCGTCATCCATGATATTGTCTGAAATGTCAGAGTTGGTAGGATCTAAATGCAATATTGAATCGTCAATGGGTTTTTGTGGAAGGATGTTTTTAAGTCTGGACTTACTGTATTTTGTCTTATAGGCAGCAGATTTTTTGATTATAGGTCTATTTTGAGTGGAGTTGTTGCTTTGAGACTTCTTCTTGGATGTGCTTTTTTGTAGAGCTATGGAAGAATTATTTTGGTTAGAGGTTAAGTGTTTAGTTTTAGTAGTGGAAGTAGGTATAGAGACAGGCACAGATGTTGGTGGCTCAGTTTGTATGGCAATTTATTTAACAGATTTGAATGCTTCAGAGTAAGACTGACCGGGTTTGGGGGTGCGGGAGTTGAGCACTTTACGGGCTTCTGGATAAGACAGTCCTTGTGTGGCACGCAAGGACTGGATTTCTTTTTCATACGACCATTTCGGGCATGAGCGGGAATATGAAGGATGATCTTGTTTGCAGTTCACACATTTGGGTGGATTAGAGCAGGTGTCACTGTCGTGGCCGGAGATCCCACAACGAGCACAGGTTGGGGAACCACGACAGGATGGTTTGGTATGGCCGAACTTTTGACATTGAAAGCACCGAGTAGGATTAGGTATGTATGGCCTAACGGCACATGAGAGGTATCCTGCTTTGATATGGGATGGAAGTTTAGGTGATTGGAAAGTCAGAATTATATGTTTGGTGTCCAGTGTTTGGTTATTGCGTCGGATAGAGATTCTGCGAACTGCACAAACATTTTGGGATTTCAGATTTTCAAGGATTTCAGCCTCTGAGCAGTGTAATAGGTCAGGTTCGGATATGATGCCTCTTGATGAATTAAGTGTCCTATGGGGCAATACAGTGACTGGTTTTAGGCCGATAGTTTTTAATTGCATAATATTGTTTGCCTGTTTGTTATTTGTTACTTCTATTAAGATGTTGCCAGAGCGTATTTTTTTAATCTTTGCAACTTCTCCAACATTAGAAAGTATGGTTTTATGGATTAGAAATGGGGATGTTTGGTTAAAGTTTCCGTCCTGACATTTTACGAGAAAGAATGTTGTGGTAATAGCTCCCTCAGTAAGAGAGTTCGGAACGTTGACGTTAGATAAAGAAAGTGTCGAATCCATATTGGGGATTGGACATTCAGACCCGACCGCACCGCCCACCACGGAGCTCAACGAGGGGATGCATGTACATGCACCAGTGCTAGTCGGGTCTATACGCGCACAGTACATCCCTTAAGCAGCATCCACCCTTAACGATGTGCCCAGTAGATGTCCATTTGCTTGAACCCTAGCAGTTGGTCGAACCAGTACCACCAGCCGATTGATACACAGGGGAATGCTGTGTACCTCCCGTTTACCCGAAGCCGAGGCCAAAGCAATGTGTTGGAGAAAGTACCCCTCAATTACCAGGATCCCCATTTCCGGGAACACGGGTCTCCACGCACGGCAAACACGTGGGCAGTTTAACCTTCAATAGAAGCTGACGGCACAGAGCGACCGCAGCTTCTAAAGGGGGGCCCTCACCTCCAAGGAGGAAACTACACTGAGGGAGGAAGCGAAGGAGAAAGCAAAGTAAAGAGGAGGGTAAAGAAAAGAGGAGTGAAGGATCGCTGGGGCCCCGGGATTGCGACACCCATGAAAACCTAAAGGAGGTCTTCCCCCTGAGGGTGTAATATACGGAGGATTCCCATAGATAACTTATTAAAAACAATACCATTTTCCTACAGAGATATATTTCGGCTGCCGATTCACGGCCATCCTCAGTCCTTTTCCTCCCTCGCGGGAATGATGTGGCCTCCTGCTTCCTCCTCTCTTTCGGCGCATGACGGCATCCAGGTTTCGTCGATGGTTGCATGGGTCGTATCGTTGATGCTGCCCTCTGTTGATATTATTTCCAAAGATTCGCATAAGTAAGCGTAGGTATGGTCATTGAAATTTGTTATTTTTTGAATTCCTTGAAAATCTATTGTGACAGGGATATACGGTGGTTTATTGAACCACCATATATCGAAAACCTCTAAGTAATACAGCAATAGTTAATTTCAAGTCAAATACCCCATTTAATTATAAAATAGCCGCAATTAGATCCTACATTGATCGTGCGTTAACAATTTGCTCAAACGAAACTCTATTGCAGGAAGAACTCCAATACATCATGAAACAATGTCAGGAAGCAAATTACCCACAATATATCTTCAATAAACTAGTGAAAGAAAGAAAAAAGAAACTCAATACAATTAGCAATAGACAAAACCGAAACTAAAATTCATTACTGCTATTCCTTTCTGCAGGGGAGCAGCTAATAAAATATCACACTCCGCTCTAAAGAAAAATATCAGGGTCCCAATTAAACCAAATCAAAACAATTTCCAATGTATCAGATCAGAAAAAGACCAAATCAAACCCACTAACACTGCAGGTATTTATAAAATTAACATAAAAAATAATGAATACAAAATACCCGGTTGCACATTGGAGTAACTAAAAGAAAAATTAAAGATCGTCAAACTGAAAACATTTATGACATTAAATTTACAAGACAATCTACAGCCTTATCCAGCCTAGCATTAAATACCCCTATCACAATAGATTTTCAAGGCCGTGAATCGGCGGCCGAAATATATCTCCGGAGGAAAATGGTATTGATTTTAATAAGTTAGATATTCAGTTAGTTCAAGGTAAATTCTTTTGTATGGCCCAATTAAACTAAAATTAATATTTATCAATACAGTCGATTCTCTGAAATCCGCACATCTATAATCCGCGATAATTTTTAGGTGTAAACAGTGAAATTTGCAGTTAACAGTTAAGTAACACTAGGAAATTACGGGTGAGTTGAGTTGTAGAATTAAAAGAAATTTTATGCTATTTTTCATATTTTTTGCATATATCTAATTAAAATTGTTCTTTCAACCCATCTAACAAAGTCTGAGCAATAAAATGAAAGCATGATTAGCTGACAGAAAAGATTCTGAGAGACAATCTTGCACACTCAGTTAACAAAACGTGTATTATTTTGATTTTCATTTTTTATTGAAAGAAAGAGAAATTTTCAAAAAATTTCTCTTGAAGAAGGCTTATCTTTAGGCTATAAATATTTAGAATTCATCCAAAATTATTCATTGGCATCACCACAAGAAATAATGACAATAAACAGACTCCAGGGAAAAATATTTAAACACAAATCAAAAGCCCTAAAACAAACAACAATTGATTCCATGTTTTCAAAATTAAAAAAATAGTAATATAAAATTAAAGTATGAAAGTTTAAGCCTTCTCCAAGAAAAATTTCAGTCTGCAAAAGTTTTGTAAAATAAAATTAATTTTTTTCATATATTTTAATAAATTCTTTAATAATTAAACAAAGTGTGACAGTATAATTGATTTCAGCCATTAAAAATGTTCTGTTGCTTCATAACTATAGTAAGAAAAAATGTAAACAAAACAATGATCTGTAATCCGCAAAATTCTATAATCCACAAATCCCTTGGTCCCAAGGTGTGCAGATTTCAGAGAGTCTACTGTATTATAAGTTTTAGAATAGCTCTTTTATCTTAAACATAGTATTGAATTATGCACAAGATTTATTTTCAGCTGTTTTGAGTTTATTTTTCTATAAAAGTTTGTGTACGACTGTTGAAAGATTTCAGCTTTTAATCTAAAATTCCTGCTTATTAATTTG
Organism: Cheiracanthium punctorium; assembly: GCA_038373885.1. Taxonomy (NCBI): domain Eukaryota; kingdom Metazoa; phylum Arthropoda; class Arachnida; order Araneae; family Cheiracanthiidae; genus Cheiracanthium; species Cheiracanthium punctorium. The sequence goes on along the minus strand of JAWZYV010013247.1, from coordinate 14,686 downwards.
TCCAGTGTTTTTTTGCTTATTTACTTATTTTTTAATGTAGTAATTTGCTAACAGTTTATATGAAAGAAAATTTTGGATTAGTTTAATTAGCTAGCATAAATTTACGGATATTATTAAAAAACTTCACAATTATTATTTCTTAAGAAGAAAAGCATTGAAGTCATTAATAGTGTTTTTATGCATGCAAATATATATATTGTACAAAGCACGAAAATACTAAAATTGTATTTATATTTATGCTTATAGTTACAATTCTAATAATTAAATCTATTTTTTCTAAATTCTACATATTCAGCTATTTTAATTGTTCATATTTTGAAAGTTTTTAATGTATAATGATAATTAAAAGGTAACTGCTAGTGATAGTTTCCTTCACATAAAATGGAACTTGATATATATTTTTTACATTAAAAAATTATTTTTGTTAAATTTCTTTATTGTAAATATATGCAAATATAATTTCTAGCATAGTGTGATTGTAATTATTTTTCACAGAAATTTATTTTAGACATATAATTATGAACATTTCAAACTAAAATTTTATTAATTACTACCATTCTTCTTTCATAGGCTGGCTTTATTAGCAATGCTAAACTTTTGTGCATTTTTTTATTTCAAGCATTTTACGTGGAAATAACTTTTGGAATCTACTTTACCTATTATAGCTATTTTCATTCATTTTCTTCACTTCCGTATATATTTTAATTTATTTATTTCTTAGTTTAGAAAACATTCCTTCTCTCTCCTGCCCCCCCCCCCCCCCCCAATATTTTTTATATTTCGCAGCCATAAATTTTCAGCTTGTATTGCTACTTGTATTTATATTTTTCAATACGGGATAGCTTCTAAAATTTTAATTTTGCTTTCAATTTAACATTATTCCTATTAAAAATTGAAATTAAAATTTACCCTTATTTTCAATATTAAGTGTTGTCGGAAAGAATAATTTTTAGTCATCTTTATCTATCTGTATATGCATATATTTGAGTGTGTATGTACACAATATAGTCTTAGTTCTAAAATTAAAATTTTCATGCACGTTAGCATATTTTTTAATATTAATTCATGTTATAATTTCTAAATGCTGCTTTTTTTTTATGTAGGTCTGTGCTCTTCATTTCAAGGATGAGGATATAACACGAGAAAAGGTGTTTTATGACAAAAATGGTGCCACAATTATACTTCCCCTGCAATATCTTAGGCTGAAAGATACTGCAGTTCCTTCTCTTTTTTTTGATTGTCCAACATATCTATCCAATGCAACAGAATCTAGAGAAAATCCTGAAGAAAAAAAGAGGCGAATGGAGAATGAACAATTACAAGAAGCTATAAAAGCTAGCTTGCAGTCTGAAGAAGAAAAGAAAAAATTTACATTTTGAAACTTTTCTCAATTTTGCGACTCTGGAAAATAATGAAATCCCTGACTTATGGGATGTAATATTGTAAAAAGATCAAGTACTCTTCATAGTTATAAGTACAGACATTTTTCCACATATTAAGTGATCAGTAAATTGTTGATAAAAATCTTGAAGTTACTGCATGCATAGGTGACACTCCCTTGAAAACATAACAGTAAATTTACCAATTAATTTGCGGGATATAAGAGTTCTTTTAACTTATGTTCAATCTGTAACTGGAGGTGAACGCTTTAATTATGCCAAAAATGCAACTTCATTTATGAAACAATCACTCAATAATGAGAGCTAGTGAGAGCTATGGGTTGATAGTTTTTTGGATTTGAGGATCTTTGTTAGGTTTGGAAAAAAAAAAAAATTATTACAGCATATCTCCAGGAGGAGGGAAAAGTATGTTCATTCCAGATTCTATTGTAGAGTTTCAGAAGGTTAAGTAAGGAGTCATGTGAAAGATGTTTTATCATTTCATAGGTAATATTGTGTGGGCCTGGAGAAGTATTAGAGGATTGCCGTAGGCATTTTTTAAGTTCATTAAAAGTTAAGGTGCTATTGTAGGAGGAGGTTTTAAAGTTTAAGTTTTGCCGTTCAGACTGTTTTTTGTACGTAAGGTAGGTATTTGGATAAGAGGTACTGCTTGAGGTGGAGGCAAGGGTTTGGCCAATGGTATTTGCAATATCTTTTGTGTTAGAAATGATGGAGAGACAGGATATTTTGTGGTTAGAATATATGCCCATGGCCCTTCGAGATTTTGACCATAGTTCTTTACTGGAGGTAGAGGTGGAGATACTAGATACATAGTGTATCCAAGACTCTTTCTGACTTTGCCACTTAGTTTTACGTGCATTGGCTTTGCTTTTTTGAAGTTGAGGAGATTTTTGGTTGTGGGGCACCGCCGAAAGAGGCCCCATGCTTTTTGCTGTTGCTTCTTGGCAAGGATGCATTTCTTGTTCCACCACGGTTTTTTATTCTTACGGAGACTGGTGCAAAACTTGGGAATGCTGGCATCTGCAGCTTTAAGGATGATACGAATTATGTTACAAACGACCTCATCAATATTGCCTTAAGTTACAATAGAGGGAATAGTAGACAATGAAGTGAACTTTTGCCAGTCGGCCCTATAATGGATATAGTGAGGGATGGTATAGTTGGGAGCAGAATTTTTATACAAAGGTGTGAGGAAAATTGGGAAATGATCACTATTATGTAGGTCACTGGAGACAGAGAAATTATACAAGGGAAGAATTGATGGAAAGCAGATTGCAAGGTCTATGGCTTGGAAGAATTTAGTCGGATAGTGGAAGTAAGTATTATCACCGTTATTCATACTGGATAAGGAGATTTAGGAGTTGTTCAATTTGCTGTCCTCTATTGTTAGTGTTTTTACTACCCCACAAGGGGCTATGAGCATTCATGTAACCTAGGATGATGAAGGGTGAAGGAAGTTGTTGGATAAGATTATTGAATGAGTTTGTGCAGATGGTTTCATTAAGTGGCAGATAGATGCTGCATATTGAGTGAAATTCTTAAACAAAAATCTTTGCTACCTTTGCACGTGTCGCAAAACAAATAGCAACACGCTTGTTATGTTGTAATTTGTAGTGCATAAAAATACGAATGCATATCTAGAGCTTAAAATTGAAACCGGTAATCTTTTTTCCATTATTACATTATTTTGTATATACATATTTATCATTATTACATTATTTTGTATATACATATTTATCATTATTACATTATTTTGTATTATTATTTCTGTTTTAAACATGTTTTTTGCAAAACAATATTTTTATCTGTGCATGTTTTCCCTTTTTGAAATGATGTAATTAAAATATCATTTTTAGAACATATTTAAGATTAACTTTTGTTGACTGATTAGGGCTGCCAAATAATAAACAATTGCATTTAGTTGACCAGGTATCTACAATTGGTCTTTCTAGGGGCCCATTAAAATAATTGTTCATTATCTAAAACCTTTTGTGAATGCATTTCAAAATTTGAATCATATTCACTCGTGTGAAATAAATCATAGATTTTAACATAACTTATAGCATAATAATTAGTAATCCTTTTGCAACTTTTTTCTTGTCTGAGAAGAATTTCTGGAATGTGAGGTTTATATTTTTAGGTAATGTCCACAGTTGTAATCCATGCAGGTAGTTACATGCAGAACCATGCATGGAAGAAGTGCAAATCAACACTTCAAAAATTTTCTACAACTTAAGTCTTAACCAAAGTTCTGTCATACATACCCCAAAGAAAAAAGTAAAAAATTTTAAAAACCAGCATGAACTTAACATGATCTTCACAATTATATATAAGTCAACACAAACTTCATCCATCGCACTAATTGGAAAAGCATTCCTTTCAGGATTGCCACTATTAAATTCTGCGAATGGACAACACAAGTGATTCTTTATCACACCTTTTTGCCAATTATTTCAAGCTTGGTGACTGCCCCACTTATTGAAGAATCTCCCAAAATTTCATATCTGCAATCTGCTGAAAAGTTGAAATAATAATTGTAAAACTGTTAATGTTTCACAATTTCTTAACTTTTATGGAAATTATTTTAACTTAGTATCACTGGTAAAACATGAGCATCTGTCCTAGTCATTGCTGTAGTCATATAATGTAAGAAAGTTATTGCACTTCCACAAAATATTCTAAAATACAAATTCACTATAAATTATTTGGAATTGCAATACATGTAGCAGAATTATTGTATGATTTGTAGTATCTTTTATGAATGAGCTCCACCATGACCTAGTGCATAAGGCACTGTAAATGGTAGATGGTTTAAGCGTGAAAGGTTCTGGCCTGCTGTGCTGCGTTCCAGTTTGGGCCATTTAATCTAGGTGTCATGGGACTGAATGGTAGAACTCCTTACAAAGTCGTTTGCCAAAAGCATCCCTTGTCAGTTACTCCTCATTGAGTTTGCCTTAAATACACTGCACTCAGGATTGGGTTTCTTCCAGAAGAAACTGATTTCTTCCTGGACAGTGGAAGAAACCCACAAAAATCAAAGCAGATGTTCAAATTTAAAATATATTAGCTATATAAAGCAATTAAGCAAAAGAGTCTATACTCTGAAAACATCAAGGCGATAGCCAGCTGTGTTCCACACATTCATGGTCATCTATAGATCTCCCCATGGACACGACACCAACCAACCCAAGCAATTAAGCATATTGAATATGACTATATAAAATCTGAAAATAAAAACTTTTCTTTATAATAACTTATTTTTAAAAAAAAAAATTCATATTTAACAAGTATTTATAAGTGATGGGTTTTATAAAAAAAAAATGGGAAAGATGTATATGCATTGGAAGGGGGGGGGGCATTGTCATTGCTTGCTCATGCTATTTTTAGAAGAAAAAATCTTCTAACTTTTTATTTATTTTTAATGTAAAAATTCATTATTTTAAAGATTTTTTTTTTTTTTGTCCAAGGCATTAAAAATTGTAATTATTCATTCTGACAAGCATATCTCACTCATGATTTTCAACCATTTAGTTTGACATTATGTAGCAGAGTAGTAAGTAAAATGTACAGATGTGATGAATAGTGAGATAGAGAGAGAGATTTGGCCAATAACCGAGTACCAAATATTGAATGTTTAAAAATTTTATTTTAATTGTAAATAAATGTTAGCTTTTTAATTTTTTTTATTAAGCATTTAATAAAGGCTAATTAAAATTCACTTTATATTATTTGTAGGTAATTTAAATATACACAACAGTATATTATCTGTAAAGCTAAAAATCTTGGTAATGAAAAAAATATCTTTTACAAAACTCAACATTAATAACAGCTTGTCCTACCGATCTAATAAGTCACTCTTACCAAAAAGGATGTGCATTTAATTTTAAATGTTTTTGTACCAGTATATGTAATTTTTTTCTCTTACAGAAACATCTACATCCAAAGCAGCCCTTTTATGGAATGAAACTGTACACACAACTTTTTCTCAGGTTTATATGAAGAAAACCTCCAATAAATTCAAATCGAGCCAAATACCGAAAAAAAGTTGTGTGGTAGGATATATCTCAAAAAATGAATGAGCATTGGTACCATTTGACTCCCCTGCAATGCGAAAATATATTCAAAAACTTGTTTTCTAAGTATTAAAAAAGTGAAAGGCAATAATAACAGGAATGATGTGGAGCGAAGGTCATTGCAAATATAAGGATAAAATTAATGTTCTCTTTGCAAAAGACCCCGTATTCACCTCCTATCTCTCTCTGCCTTCATCATCATCTAGGATTTATTGCAGAAAAAAATGGTAATGTTTTTGACAATTCAAACTACAAGGGAAGATGAATGGAGGAGGAACAAAGATAATGGGTCCCACGATGATGAGCCCATCGAAGTTTAAAAAATTCCGTGTGGTTTGTGAAAGTGCCACCAGGAGCGGTATGGTTGTGCAAAATAAGTTCTTGGAAAAATTTGTTAATAAAGACTAATTTTTCAAAAGCCTTTGCATTCAAATATGTTACTTTTGTAGTTTAAGAAAAAAGTACATACAGATTATCTTTCTGAAGACGGCATGGTTTATGCCACTGAAAATGGTAGACGGCTGAAGTGTGAAGGTCCCGGGTTCGAGTCCCATTGAGGTGTTCAAATATAATATTCGAGTCATTACTTTGTATTCCAGATATCAGTCTATTGTTATATTTAAGTGTTTTTGCAATTTTTCAAATATGATAAGTTTTTACAATAGGTGTATTTCAATAAGTATTTTTACAATAACTTTGCAATCTCACAATGAGTATTTCACATTTAAGTTTTGTTTATAATGGTGTATCTTTAATACATCTTAAATATATATATTTTTTTAAATGATTGATATCTGCTTAATTCATTTTAATTTATTATGTTTTGCCTTAAAAGTGCAGTTTTCTTTATATAACAAATTTGTTGCCCCATTTTTCTTTTCCCTTCCTTCTATTTTTAGCTAAACCCTTGTGTGTTCACATAATTTAAGTTTTATTTTATTTTCTAACATTTTGGCTATGTTTCGGCACTTAATAAGATTTAAATTTTTAATTTTGAGCTTTTTTTCGTTCCATTTGACTCTTTTTAGCCGGCCTAGATACTGTTTTGCTAAATTGGCGATTTTCTTTTCGAATTAGCGCGCGCTACTAAATCTTGGCCATTTTGGGATGGTTATATTGGGTTGGCAACATAGGTAATTGCGGATTTCACTCCTAGATGGCTTCAGTTGAATTTTTTAGGTTTGCAGGACGATTTACAAATGTAAAACACATTTTGTTATTTGATAGTTGACAATTCAGCTGTCAATCAGTAAAAAAAGTTCTTTGATCGGATTGCGTAGTTTTCGCTTTGGATTTCGTTGAAAAATGGAAAATGAAAGGGACATTTTTGTCATATTTTGCTTTTTTATTTCGCAAAGGGAAAAACGCATCGCAAGCTCATAAAAAGTTATGTAGCAGTTTATAGTGACGAAGCCTTAAAAGACGGCAGTGTCAAAATTGGTTTGACAAATTTCGTGTCTGGTGATTTTTCACTCAAAGATGGAAAAACGCTCTGGTCGTCCAGTTGAAGTTGATGACGCTCTAATCAAAGCAATAATCGATTCGGATCATCACAGTACAACATGTGAGATTGCAGAGAAGCTTCATGTATCACATACATGCATTGAAAATCACTTAAAACAACTATGGCTATTGTTCAAAAACTCGATACATGGGTTCCTTCACGAACTGAAAGAAACGCATTTATACGCAACAGCATTAACAGCTGCGATTTGCAAAGAAACGTAATGAAAATGATCCATTTTTAAAAACGATTGATAAACTGGCGTTGAAAAATGGGTTGTTTACAACAATATACAAGCGGGAAAAGATCATGGAGCAGGCCAGGTGAACCAACTCAAACAACATCAAAAGCTGATATTCATCAAAAAGAAGGTTTTGTTATCAGTTTGGTGGGATTACAAAGGAATTGTCTACTTTGAACTCTTACCAACCACAACCGAACGATCAATTCTGATGTCTACATTGAACAACTAACGAAATTAAACGATGCAGTTGAAGAAAAGCGGCCCGAATCGAAAAATCAAAAAGGTATTGTAGTCCATCATGACAATGTAAGGCCATACACATCTTTGGTCCACTCGGCAAAAAATTATTGGAGGCTTGGATTGGGATGTTTTGCCACATCCACCACCATATAGTCCGGACCTTGCACCATCTGATTACTTTTTCTGTTTCGATCTTTACAAAACTCCTTGAATGGGTATAAATTTCAATAATGATGATGATGTCAAATCGTACCTGATTCAGTTTTTTGCTAATAAAAACAGAAGTTTTTATGAACGCTGGGATTATGATGATGCTTGCCTGAAAGATGACAAAAGGTCATTGAATCAAAATGGGCAATGCATTACAGAATAAAGTTATTTAGTTCCATGAAAAAATTGTTTTTGATTTTCTAAAACAAATCCGCAATTACTTAGTTGCCAACCAATAGAATCGTAATCTTTTCGACAAAGCACGTCTTTTTGCACATGAACCTGTTTCCCGTGTGATGTAAATTACATACCATGTAAAATTACATGGTTGTTTGAAGTAATTATGTCAATTTGTGCTAAGAGCAATTCTATTTTTTCTGAGAGAGTGTAGACAAATGACAAGCAAATGTTAAATTATTTTAGAGTTTATATCGCAGATAGTTACCAGATTTAATAAATGTGATTTATTCTTGCAAAAATATGTCTCTTCCTTGTTCAGTGCAGATTATTGAAAGTATTGGTGGGGGGGGGGGGGGGGTTAGTTTGTCGGTGGGGGCGGTGCGGTTATTTAGAAGATTGACATATACATCAATTTTATGGAAGTAAAATAGGATCTTTAACATTGATTTCTTTTCTCTCGGAGGAGGGGGGGGGGTGAGTTTTCCCTCTCCACACCACCCTCTTTAACCCTTTCACAACGAAAGCACCCCAGGATCTCCCGTACCAATCGTGGGACACGTCCACCGAGCCAGAATGAAGGCTAATGAACACACCTGCTCTTCACACCCCCGCCCCCCTCTCTCTTGCTGGGGAGGCGGCAGGCCATTTCCGTCATTCTCCCCGGTGAGAGCTTCAACTTCCATTTCTGGGAGAATTTCACCTGTTTGAAGGGAATCCTTCACTTTACTTTATGGGTGTTTCTTTTACACATGTAACTAAGTATATTTTCATTTCGTACGAGAATAATGTTTAATATTTATCAAGATGTTGACCGCAAAGGATTAATAAACTGCAAGAAAGCTCTCTCCGATTTTTTTCAATGAAGAAACTGATTGCAATCAGCTTTCTCAGATTTCGATGAAGACGACGATTACTGCGAACAAGGATGGATGGACATGAGAGTGGAAATAAAATGCGTGGAATGATCCCCAAGTAAATATACTAGACGTTAATGAAAACGCGGGGCAAATGAAAAATGCATTCATCTTCAAGAGGAAAAAAAGGATCCGCCGAATGGATGATGTTGAATCTTGAGTGGATATCAGAAGGTTAATAACCACCTTATTAATACTGACCAGATTTTGTGAGCCCTCCGGAACCGTGGCCATTCGTTACTTCCAGGATTCATCTGCTTTGGATTAACCTCAGACTTCTTATTGAAGACCAAAATGGTTGAGAAAGATTCTCAATTAACACACAATAACGTTACACAGATTTTCTGGTTGGATTGGTGGGTTGGTTTGGTTGTTGTTTAATGCACAAGGTCCAGAAAGGACATACTGCGCCCATGACAATGTGTATTTAGTATATATAACGCTTTTTGCGTAAAAGTGTGTTGTAATAAAACATGTAAAGCTAAAATCCGTAAGGTCTTGAAAACTGATATAATCAAACTGTAGAAACAGAGTAAAAAGTAGATTAAAGTAAGCCAAGGACTTCAGGATGGGGGCTCCCATCCAGATACCAGTCAGAGAAGGTTGTATATTTCACACTGAGTAAAAACAGATTGATACGTCGAAGAAATGAATATAAATTAACAGTGTGAGGGGATTTCACCCAATATATCGTCAAGTTTTGGGATGAGAACTGTCTAAAAAATATTTGGTAAAAATTATTAAAAGCTAGTACAAAGAGGTTAAAATGTGACGAATGGAGTAAGGTGAGATTGACAATGAGTGAGACATTCCTGGGGCAGGTTCTCACGCCGAGAAGTAGGTGTTTATGGGTGATTCTCGGGTAATGACCTGATACGGAGACGAGTCAGAATTGACATCATGGACTTTCGCATATGAAAGGGATGACCAATGATGTGAGGGACAGGTCGGATCGACATGCAGTTTGTTTTCAGTTTTCACTATCCCCATTATACTGGTCCAACTGCTTTTTCTATGCTAGAGGTACCTGGAACTTTATGTCAATTGTATGCGAGATAGCCAGTGTAGGGGATTGTAGCTTGCCTGGCTAAACTATCCGCCTATCTCGTTGCCCAGTATCCCAAATATGACTGGGTACCTCAACAGTAGAGAATTATTGTATCCACGATTTTGTCAGTTGTTCATGCAGGACGTAGCACTCTTGGGTTATATATGCTATGAGTGAGGGAGCCCGAATTTTAGATTGTTTAGTACCACTGCGGAGTGTCTCGGAGTAAGAATGATATACCTTTTTTGCTAGTCATTTTAGAGATATTATAACAGGCTTCATGGATGGCAAGTAATTCAGCAGATAAAGATTGAACAGAAACGGAGGGAGAGTATAGCTGCAGGTATAGTTACTTCCAACGAAGGCGAAGCCGTAACATGGATTCCCAGATTTGGAGCCGTCCAGTGTATATTTCTGTATATTTTTTTTATGTGTGTTTTTGTGGTCTGAGAACAACGGTGTGATATATTTTCGGGTCGGTTACCCTTGTTTAGTAAAGCCATTAACTGGTTGGAGGCTACGAGGTCTGCATGTGTAGTCCATGGTGGCGTTTCCTGAGGAGAATTAGGGAGACTTTTAACATTCTCCAGTTTGTGTACCAACTAGACTCCTCCGGATCCTTAAAACTCCCAAAGGGAGGAGTGGCCTGAGGGGCGATTTCCCATATGGGCGGTCCAAATGTGTGTCCGACAATGCGTCCCCCATAAGGGTTGTGGGAGGGAGGATGACAGACAGGATGCGAAAATCATTGTTTAATGATAATTTGTGACGGATGTGGATGAGAGATGGCTCATGACCAGAGTGATTTAGAGACTTTGCTATGGGTGGATGTTCATAAAAAGCTCCAGAACAGAGGCGTAGTGCAGTAATGATGCACTGTGTCAAAGTGTTTTTAGAGGGCTGGCCCTACACATGCAGATCCATACAACTCCACAGGCATAATCTATTTTGGTATCGAATTGCTTGCACGGTAGATCCGCAACAGGGCGTCCACTCGCTCCGCTACCCCAAGAAGTGGTTTAGTTAATACCTTTTTAGGTTATTTAAAGGTCCTTTTCACAATTTGTTGCGGATATGGGAGATCATGGTTAGGCAAAGGTCAATTTTCTGTCAAATATATACCCTAAAAACTTAGCGCAGTCACGTATGTCTATTTTTGAGCTGCCCCACATAGAGCTTCAGGATCAGGGATGGATCCCTCGTAAACGACAGAAGTGCGTACTGACAGTCTTTTCCGCAGAAAGGTTAAATCCATTTGTGGTACACCATTTTAGGATGCAGATTGATGGTGTTCTGGAGCTGACGCTCAATGTAACGCATGTCCCTTTCCCTGACAATGAAATTTGAAGGTCATCGACATTTAGGCTTTCCGTGAACAGATGAGAGGTAATTTGTTTCAGTTATATTATTGATTTTTTATTGAAAAGAGGGTAACACTTAAGACAGAGCCCTGAGGGACGCCCTCTTCTTGAACGAAACTAATTTGATTGGAATGCCGTTTATTTTGTACTCTGAAATTTCGAAGTGAAAGGAAGTTCTGGATAACATATTGAAAGGGTGCCACGGAAGCGCCTAGACTTGTAGAGATTCCACGGAGAATACCGTACTCTCCCAGGTCTTGTCGTATGCCTTTTCTATGACTCAAAGAAAGTAGAAAAAAAAGATTAAGTGGTTTCCCTTCTTAACGAAAGCGTTACGAAATTTGAGTTTCCTAGATAAAGTAATGTTTGTCAATAGTTTGATCCGCCCCTGAGGGAGGCGTGGAAGCCACTTTGGGTAAACGGGTGTATATGGCCCTCTGTGTTTCCTAAAAGCGTAAACTAAGGCGTAGCATTGATCATTTTCTCCAGCAGTTTGCAAGGCAACTTGGTAAGGCTAATGGGCTCTCGTAGTTATTACAGGAATTGGAGGTGTCTTTTCCCGGGCTTTTGGAATGGGTAATGACTATGGCATTTTCTCCAGGAGGATGGAAAGGGGTGTTCGTTCCAGATTCTATTAATACAGCTGTAGTAAGATTTGCAAAGGGGAAACGTGAGAAAGGTGTTTTAGCATTTCATATGTGATACCATCGGGACCCCACGGAACCAAGGAGAAGTGATCGGTAAACTGTCTGAGTTGATTGGTTGAGTTCCATGGATTGTAAAGATACTATTATAAGAGTATTGCGAAGAAGATTTTAAAGTTTAGTTTTTGCCGCATCAGATTGCAGTTTACTGGGTATTAAAGAGATATTTGAGTAAGAGGTACTCTTACAAGAGGATAGAGCCAATGTTTTCGCCGATGGTATTTGCAATGTCGGTATTATCAGAGATGGTTTTGTTATTGATGGGATAGGCAGGGTGGTGGTAGGGGGTTGTTGGATATTTCCCACAGTCTCTTTTTGTTTCGTCCCATAGCTCTCTTTACTAGAAGATTGATGTAGTAATAGCTGGAAGACATATTGCATCCATGATTCCTTTTGGAGATTGCCGCCCTCACCCTGCGGTGCGACTTGCTTTTGCTTTTTTTAAAAATGATAAGGTTTTTCAGTTGTGGGATAACCGGCGGAAGGTACCCCAGGCCTTTCCTGCTGCTGCTTTTTGGCTAGGGTGCAACGCAGCGTTCCACCACGAGTTTTTTTATTTCTTCGCTGACAGCTTGAGCCTCGCGACAGCTTGTGCCCGATTTTCGTATACTATTATCTGCTGCCTTAATGAATCCGATGGACGTGACTTGTATAACGACCTCATCAATAGTGCCTTTCTATGATATTTTGGGATATTTGTTGAATAGTGAAAGTATAAAGGTCTGCACATACCTGCCTCTCGTCGATTGAATGTATCTGGAGGCTATGCTGATTTTGAAAGTCTTCTGCGTTTTGCGGATCCATATACCAAAGGCAAGAGAGAATCGATCGGAAACAGCTGGTCTCACTATATAATGCGTATAAACTCTCTGCAACCGAGAGAAATTAATACCAGTGGAGGAGCGCATCTTGGCCAGAGAGGACACAGGATAGCGCAACAGGTCTAATTGAGCATCGTAATCCGATTTTGCTAGTTGGTGGGGGAGAGAGGGCGATACACGTGGCGAGCCGACAAGAAAAAAAAAAACTGGCGGGCTTAAAGACGAGCCGAAGAATAGGAAAAGAATGGACGTAAGATACTGCGTCCCATCTATTCATCAACACAACAGTCGAGAAGTCCGCGTTCTAGGATTATGCTTCTATTTGTTGACCTCCTCAAATACTTCGATCTTAGGCGTCGCTCATTTGCTTCTACGCACCCTTACCACAGTGGATGGGACCAACGGACTGTAGGTGCATAATCAATGTCCCCATAGGAGTCATGAAAACGCCACGGAGAGTAAGGAACGTTTGCTGGACAAAGGTTATTGAGTAAAGTTCAGACTGATTGTTTCATTAAGGAGGAAGCGATATATACTGCAGATTGTAGTGAGATGTTTTGAGATGGTATTCTACTGGCGACAGCCTGTAAAGTGATGTGTTGAGCATTGAGGAGCTACAATATGGGAATACGTGATTATTTATTAGGAGGGAGCCATTACTCCGCCGGAGGCCCATCTTCCCCTAGCACATTATATTCCTTTCAAAGGGACAGTTTAATTGGTGAATTTGAGTGTGACTTATGGTTTGCGAGAGTATGTTTCCTGAATGGCGAGAACAGGCGGGATTGTGATTGTAAATAAGTGTTTTTGAGGTCGCGGTTTTTGTTCTGAAAACCGTGGCAGTTCCAATGCCAGCTACACTGCCATAACTATGTTATGTTAGGAAGGCCATCTGTGCGTTGTCAGTGGCTTATCCTTTCTAGGGTTGATTTAGGTGCGCCTACAATAGTCTATCACTGCTTCCATCGATTTCTTCATACCCGATATTTCTGATATCAGCTGGGTGATTAATTTTAAAAAGATTGAGTCATCTATATGTGGTTTGAGGCAGGGTACATTTTCCTTAGAGTGCAAATGCACCAGAACGCTTGTGTATTTACATTTTTGTAACAGGCTTGCTGCCTTTACTGATTTGTTGGTCTAGACACTTGAGTAGAGACTATTGCTGATGAGATTTTTCTTTCTTAGTGTTTTCCTCTGTGGTGCCAATGCTGGCTAAACAATGGCGAAACTGTTTTGTTTTTATGCGACTTGATTGGTTACTTGTTGATGTACTTGGAGAGGAAGGATAGTATGACAGGGTACAAGCTCTGAGTGGCTTATTCGCACTATTTAGTAAGATATTTGTTGCGCGCGGCTGGCATAGGACAGACAGGTTATTTAGGGGATACGCGCTTTACTATTATTATTCACGGGCTTCTGGATCGGAAGAGTCTTATGAGTGGCACGCAGCGGGACATGTGCTTCTCTTTTTCGAAACGCCAATTTTGAGGGCCATGACTATGGAGTTTGAACGGATGTTCCTGTTGCTCAGTTTATACATTTGGCGCAGCAGGCCAGAGCAGGTTTCACTGTCTATGGCCCGGACGGCATCCGCAGCGGGCGCCAGGCACGGTGACACCACGACAGGAGGTTTTAGTATGGCCGAACTTTTGCACACTGGAAGCAGCGAAATGGGATTTTGGTATACTATGGAGCTAACGGAGGCATAAACTGAGATAGCCGCGTCTTTGAATATGGCGTGATGGAATTGCTGGACGAGACTGAGGAAAGTTAAATAATATGTTTGGTGGGGGATTAAGTTGATTATTGCGTCGGATAGTGAATTCGACGCACAGCACATACTTCTTCATCACTTAGGTTTTTCTCTAATTGTTTCAAGCTTCAGAGCAGTGCCAAAAGCGCGTCAGCGGTTTTCAGCAGTACGACTCCACGTGTAGATGATTTAAGGATGTATTCGGGGTGTTTACTGTGACAGGTTTTAGGC
>JAWZYV010013246.1:0-126057 GCA_038373885.1 Cheiracanthium punctorium | reverse complement strand
TGATTTATTAATGACTATGTTATTTTATCTCTCACACCCTTTATTGAAAATTGTCTGAAAAATGTGTCCCAAAAATGTGACATAAAAGTAAGAATGAATCGTTGAGTATTGAATTGTTTATTTTTTTATTGTGCAAAGTCTTATCGTCCTGAATTCTGTATCCCTCAATAAACATTTATCTACTTAACTGTAACTGTGCTCGCGCACGCATTCTTTTTACTTCTTCTATACTTTTTTCACTTAGCGTAAATACGGGTTAAGACCCCTTAGAAAGACCCCCCTCGGAGGGCACCCCACCCATCGGCCTAGAGCCTACGCGTATCTAATCCGCCGTAATCCCACAAACACAAACAAATATATACTTTTTTCCTCTTGATGTTACCTTCTTATGTGATGTGCCTGTTGCTTCCGTTCTAATAAAATGTCATGTTCCCACGTTTATTATGCTTGTGCCATAACTCTGCTAACATTTCTAAAAGGTTATGGACACCAGATGGATTAATTTATCTATTTGCTGATTTTTAACGTTCGTTTCAAGGCTTCATCATTCATCCTCAAAATGGCGACTGGAACTTGGCGGATTGAAACGCTGAATAAAGATAATTACGAAACATGGAAAATGCTAATGAAAGCGCTTTTAATAAAGAATGATGCCTGGATTTCAGGCATCAGGTTCAAAGCCTAAACCTGAACAGCATTCAAAAATTTATTACTGCTAATTGAAACTGTTTTTAATGTATACCTTCCTGCTTCAAATTGACTTTTGGAATTTTTTTTTCCACCACAGTTAAAATAACTTAAAAGTGACTACTGTTTCGCTTTACTCATTCTCGGATCAAAAAGTTAAATAAAAAATAAGCAAATTTATAGCCATGAACTTAATAATTCGAGTAAAAGAAATAGTTTGACCGATATTTCCTGACGTCTGTTCGTTTATGAATACGGAATCAGAGAGTATCACTACTGTTCGGAGAGAAGGCATCTTCCATAGATATTCTATAGGAATGCACCCCTCTTCTCTCTCCTCCGTCTACAAATGCTGAGCACTGGATCCATAAACACAAAAGCACATTTTTAGAGTGATTACAGACTTTCTATTCTTTTTTCAGGCATTCCTTTAGCTAGAATCATGCATTCTCTTTCCTGATGGGAGGGGGGGAAGGGGATGAGCATGAAAAAATTCATCTTTTCTCTCACCATTTCAAATATCTCTCATCATTCATCATTTCTAATTTGAGAATAAATCTTGGGGGGTGCATATGTCCCTTTGCACCCCCTCTGGGTACGCCACTGCGGTGGGCTCAGCCCCAACTCACAATTTATTAAGGAGGCTCAAGCCCCATGGACTCATATAACTCGACGCCTGTGAATTAAATAACAGTTTCAAGTAACAGTAATAAATTTTTAAAACTGCAATATTTTACATCTTAAGTGGACATTATTTGAACCGTCTTTTTTTTTCTTTTGTGTGTGTGCGTGTGTGTGGAGGGAGGGGGGAGTCATCTTAAGTTATAAAACACCTCAGAACTTAATTCATTTGAAAGATTTCAGTTTGTTATAAAATTTTTCACAATACCGATAACCTCCAACTTGCCCTAGCATATTCTTTAGATTTTACCTAGTACTACAGTGCTCCTTATGGTAATGACGATACGCACCCTCAAAATGAATTTTTGGGTACGCCACTGCTACGTCAAAAAACCCTCCGATACAAAAAAAAAAAGCTCTGCCGATCCCGACAAATCAGAGAAACCATGCATCAGCCGTGCTCCGCGCGTGGTTTCTGTACCTGAAATTGGTCTAAACTATTTCCAGTACGGAGACCACCGGAAATAGTTCTCTACTATTTCCGGTAATGAACTAGATAGTTCACCAAGAACTATATAGTTCAATATGAACTATATAGTTCATCCCAAATTGCATAGTTCATAATGAACTATCTAGTTCATTGAACTATTTAGTTTATTGAACTACTTAGTTCATTTTGAACTACATATTATTCAAGAATCATTTTGAACTACATATTATTTTTGAACTACATATTATTCAATATCTTAGTTCATTTTGAACTACATATTATTGAACTACGTATTGTTCATTACGAACTACTTAGTTCATATAGTTCATTATTAAATGTCCATAGTTCATATGAACTACTTCGAAGACTACTTCGTTCACTAAAATGAACTAGATTGCCCATCACTAATTTTTTGCCACCAGATGTCGCAATCGGAATGATTGACTTCTGCTCCGTCCGAAGAATCGCCTTAATTGCAATCTTCCACTTAAAATTAATAGACCATTTTCATTCAACATACGATTCAGATTGTAGATTCCTTGGCAATTGCATTTCTGGATTTTAGAGAGTCTATTTCATGGTCAAAAACTTATTCTTGCACCTGTTTTATCCAATAAATCTCAGCCTTTTCAATTTCAAGTTGATAGAGGACCCGATAATTCAGAATTCTTTTTATTAGCACTGTTAAAAACGCATAATCCAAGCGGTTACATTAAGCACTATTGAGGCTGCTAAATTTTTGTAATTCCAGTATTGGACTTTGAAATACATTAACCACACACAATAACCGAGTTGACGAATTTGATCTTTTTCCATCAGATGTTTTCGGGAAGTTTAGTTTCTTCATTTAACGACCAACAACTTTCCGGCATTGACAGCCACTCTGGTTCATAGAACCAAAGATTGTTCTCTCGGAGCTACATTAAATTTTCACCTCGCGTCAAAAGATTGGCTGGGTTGCTCTTACCAGGACAATAATGCCGATTGGCAGGTTCTGACAAAGACTGAATTTTGTTGACTCTGTTCGAAACAAAGGGCTTCCATTGCAAAGCTGAACCCTTTATCCAATGAAGTGTTATTGTACAGTCTGACCAATAATAGATATCTAAATTCTGAATATCAAGAATTCTTTTTAAATAGCTACCCATTCGAGCAGCTATTACAACACACATTAATTCCAATCTAGGTACGGTTAATCGTTTGATAGGGGGATACTCTACATTTCGCAAAAATTACACTTGTCTTAGTTTAATTATCCGTTGAATTACACCTGAGATACCCAACGGCTCCAAAAATTTTAGGGCTCGCATCTGAAAATATTGGGTTGAAGGGAAAGTTCTGCTGTATTTTAAATAGGCAGGTGATTTTTCTTGGGGAAAAAAAAACTGGCTAGTGAGTCGATCGGATTTTTTTTTTTTTGTTTGTTTTTGTAGCTGCTGTATAATATAAAAGGTGCCCTTTTTACCATTCATCATTTACTTGTGATATTTAAAGTGAAAAACATGTCAGTAGATAAAGTGCATTTACGACGCTGCATTTTATATGAATTCCAAAACTGAAGCAACGCATAGGTTGCATGTAAAAATTTATGTGCGGTATTTGGAAAAGATATTGTAAATGTTCGTACTTGTCAAAGATGGTTTAGCAAATTTCGTTCCGGGGATCTGAGCCTTAAAGAAAATGATCGATCTGGGCGACCATCCAAGATCGATAATGATGTTTTGCGATCCATGTTGGAAAATAATCCACATTTAACAAGTCGAGAAATTGCAGAAGATTTTGGCATTCATCATACAACTGTGTGAGATCACATTAAATATCTTGGGTTTGTGTTAAAGCAAAGTGCTTGGGTTCCACATGAATTAACAGAAAATAATTTGTCTGATTGTGTAAGAATGTGTTCTTCATCACATGACACAAGTGGAGCCGTTTTTGGACAGGCTGCTTACTGGAGATGAAAAGTGGATTCTTTAAGAGAAAAAAAATCTTACTGCAAACCAGGAACATCATCAGCAACAGTTCCAAAACCAAATATCCATCAACGAAAAGCACTGCTTTGTTTGTGGTGGGACAGGAAAGGTCCAGTGTACTACAAGTTGCTGAAACAGGGAAAAAGCATCAACATGGATCTGCACTCAATCAGCTGGATAAATTGAATGCAGCTATCAACGAAAAAAGGCCAGCATTAGCATCCAGAAAAGGAACAGTGTTCCACCACGATAATGCTCGTCTGCATACTGCAATGGTGACACAAAAAAAAAAAAATGAATGCGTTAGGATGGGAAGTCCTTAGTCACCCACCGTATTCACCTGACAATGCACCATCTGATTATTACCTGTTCAGGTCTCTGCAAAATTATCTAACAGGAAAAAAATTCAAGTCTTTTGAAAGTGTTTCTAAGGCAGTTGCTGACTATTTTAACTCCAAGGATGAGAACTTATACAAAACAGGAATTCACAGGTTACCTGAAAGTTGGCAACAGGTTGTAACAAATAACGGAGCATATATAATTGATTAATATTAAACGCATATTTTTATAAATGAATTCAAATATTTTCTTTAAAATATGACAGAACTTTCCCTCCACACACACAACCCAATAAATGAATTTGATTTACGTCAGAAAACATAATACCTACCAGAAAATAATTCCGGGAAACCTCAAACTTGTGTATCTCTTGAATTTCAGTAACCCAACTTTCCTATTCGTCTTTTAGATCTTTAGGTAAATCAGTGTTCCATGCCAAATTTCTTGTAACAAACTTTTCATGCGGGCAGTAAACGGGGCCACCAATCCAATAGGATCAAATATCTTTAATATGGCCTTAAGAACTATTCGCTTTGTGGGATTGATTCTCCAATCGTCGACAATTGCTTGCATATCTAAATGTAAACTATCTGAGCTGCTATTCCATAATAATCCCAATATTTTTTTAGGAGCGTTTGAATTATCCTGATCATAACCTAGTTGATTTCTTTCCCACAGATTTCTAAGTTTCACTGAATTAGTGCTGAACTTCCTTAAGCTCATTACTGCCTTTCTAAAAATATCTGAAGCTGTCAACGATAAATAGTAAGCTTCATCATCGAGCCAGTTATTAAATCATCCACATATAATTGAGCATCAAATATCTTAACAACTTCAGGATGATCTTTGAATTTTTGAATATGGTGCTTAATTGTGGCAGCTAAGATGAAAGGGCTGCACGAAACTCCAAAAGAGGCTCTAATGAATCTCAGAAATTTCAAATTTCCCTTTTCGTCAGGAAAGCACACAAATTTTAAATAATCGCGATCTTGCTCTGCGATCCCAATTTGAAGGAATGCCTTCTCTAAATCGGCACAGAACGCAACTTCATGAATTCGGAAATTAACACATCTAACACACAAGGCCATAAACAGTCGTTTAAAGAATTAAGGTGACTTTCTTTTGAGGAAGCATCAAACACCATCCTAATTTTCGTAGTTCAATTATCCTCTCTTAAAACCGGTCTGTGGGGTAAAAAAGTATCCACTCTCAGTAATTTTATTAGGACAATCTTCCACAACCTCATTTAATTCCTGTTCCGATACAATAGCTTTGTATTTTTCACATAAATTGTGATCCTTCACCAATTTACGATTTAATTCCTCAAAATGTTTTCTAACGATTCTGAAATTATATCCTATTTTTTCCTTTCCAACCTTCCATAATAAATTGGTCTCGTACCTGTTATCAACAAATTTTAAATTATCTTCTAATTTAGTCATAATTTCTTTGTCAATATCAGAAATCTTGTCCTCCGTTTTTATTCCCAAGCATTCCAAATCCCATAACATTCGCAAATTTTCCTGCTCCTCACCCGACGCAGAAAGATTTAGAACAGATGCCCTGTTATAGACATTTTCACCGCTCTCTAAAAAATCGCATAAACAATATCCTAATAAACTCTCACATAGAAAGAGCGATTTCGTGATTTTTCTACTTTCCCCCCGAAGTTCAGTACATAGTAGTAATTCGCACCTACGAGTACTTGGACCTCAGAGTCACATAACTCGTTCCAATTTGACAGCTCGTAATGGCGGCCATTCACGTGCGAATTCGTCTGACAAACAATTAGTTACGGAGCGATTTTTATGACCGGGGTGGGAGTTTTTTATGACCGGGATAGCAATAAATAACTGACTTCCCACGCCTTCATCATTCGCCCACACAATCAAACATTTCACAGTTCGCGTTCAGACTTGGCACGGAATGGCGTCAATGGATACAGCGATTGCGGTAGTTGGCCTCGTGCTTTCTGAAAAAAATAGCGAGAAAAAGCGAAAAGATAGAAATATGTTATTTAAAGCTGTATATGTTATTTAAAGATTTTTATAAATAAATATATTAAATTTCTTCCTGTATATAGATTTATTTATCGAAATTGCTACTGTAATACAGATAAAAATATTAGTTAGACGCACAAATTTGATGTCCGTTTTTCAGGTAAACAGTTTTGGGAAAGGTCTGTGAGCTGAGCGAAATTTATTTTAGTAAATGATGAATGGGAACAGTTTATGACAAAAACATTGATCTAAATGTACCATACTTTTTTAATCTAAAGGGATATTGACCGAATATTAATTGCCAGAATAAGAAAGCTAAATTGGGGGTGGGGGAGGAAAATACACTGTATACATTTCTCGCTGATCCAGTAAATTTGAAGTCACTATGTAAGTTCTTTATTTGATCTAATGATTTGGTGATCCTCAATAGATAGATCACCAAAACTTGAATATTATTTGTGACATGTGTGGATCTCTATTTCTTCCAAATTGGAGAGCTGTAAAAGTGTGCACTTTCAGATAAAGATAAATTAAAAATTAATAACGCAAACATTCTACTCAAACTGTTCGGTAATCGGAAAGGCTTTTCTTTTTCTTTTTCTTTTTTTTTTTTTTTTTACTTTTATAAATGCATATTATATACAGATACATAAGTAAAATGATGGCATCATTTTAACTTAACATTTTAACATTTTATGAATAGCAATGAACAAACAGCATAGAAAAATTATTTTATTGCACACAAAATCATGAAGAGAAACTGTCAATCCTTACAATTTATTTATTTATAAGAATATTCACGTACAATTTTTTCCGATTAGTTTTTTATTCTACATTTACCGATTAACATTAGTATAGGCAATAAATTTTAATGCTTGCTGCATATAATTTGAAAGTCTGCCTTTAAGTTACATTATTTTACAAACTTTCAAAAATAAGATAATAAAACCACACAGTGATGAAGCATAGTATACTCTTAAATTATTAGAATAAATAATTATATAATTGCACCTTTAGCCACCGAATCGTAAATGATTCTGTAAGACATATCCCAAGAAACAAAGATTTAATGTTTTATTTTTTTATTTTATCCAGTGAACTATTTATAATAATTACTCATTTATATGAAATTTAAAACTTAAGATTTATATTCCAGCATTTTTTTAATTATATGTATGCATGTATTTGTGTGGGTACATTTAATAGTGGATGCCCATAAAAGGTGGGGTAGAGACTCAAAGACCCCTCTCGTTAAGTCGTCGGTGTAGTGAATATTTTTTACAACATAATGAACTCTATTAATTACAGAAATGAAAGACCAATGTAAGTTCCCACTTTTTACCAAAAGTACTAATACGGGCGTCCATACATTTAATAAGAGTGCAATCCAGACATTTTTTTCAGAGGGGGTGCCTCCCCCGCCCTACAAGCGGATTTGCCTTTGATTTAAAATTAATTTGATCAATTATTGTACAACTACTGACAAAATAGGACACGTTAAAAAAAAAATCGCCACTAAGTTGCTGAATTGCTATATCTGGCTAAACTAGCAACCTTTTAGAGCGGGTGCCTTTGAAGTTTCCGACTGGTCGAACGCAAAATCGTCAAACATCCGATCTGACCCCTTGACCCAAAACATTCCCACTTTAGCCACAAATTGAGATTTATGGCTAAATATCCGCTGCTCCGGTGACAAAAATCCCCCCACCACTAATAGCTTTCGAAACACTGAATGCCTGTGGGGCTGAACAAAACGTTCAGCCCCACAGGCATTCAGTGTACCAGATTTTCGATTTATCACAATGTTATTCTCGCCAAATTTGCGCCGAGATTACGTGCTGGACGAGACCTGGATTAAGAATACGCGTCTGAAAGCGCGTCTTTCCAAATCCACAAATCTGCAAAACCTTGGCGCTGGCGCTATTGGCGCATTACGCACTTGGCGAGGAAAGGAAAGATGGAATAACACGATCGTACACATAAAAATGTTTAGTTGCACAAAAATACAACCTATCTACTTTCTGCCCCACTTTTCCAAAAAGAAGAAAACACTAGGATTCTTCATTCAGTTTAATTTTTATTGATAATTCTCGATTCTCAAAAAAATTATTAAATAAAATTTTTCAGATCAGCTGCAAAGTGTTTACTAACACCCGTATTCACGAAACTTTCTACCAGCTGGTAACAGCCGGATTAACATAGAATCGGATGGTTAAAAAAAAAAATGGTATTCACAAGGCCAAATCGGCTGGTTACATCTCGTTTTTAACAGACGAATGTAACCAGCCGAATTCGGGTGGTTACCGGCCTGTTACATTCGACGCATGCGCTGTGAGGCTCTAATCTGTTAACAAACATGGCGGACTACAGCGCTGTTGAAGACAGAAGATATGGAAATTTTAGAATTTATTGATAGATTTGCAAAATTTATGTGTGAGGAGAAAGTAAACGGTTTAGAAGACTTGTGTGTCAAGGATTTTCCAATACATTACCATCAAAGTAAGTAAACGGTAAACAGGCAAAAAAGGAAATGTTTTAAATTTACAGCAAACGTGTCAATGAAATTATGGCGCAGCGGTAAAGAGAGCGATTGGCAAGCAGTAGTTCCAGGGTTCTGGCCTCGCTGCGGCCAAAGTTTCCCTTCTTGCTCTCTCACCCCCCCCTTTTTTTTTACATCTCTTTTTTTTTATTTCTAAAAAAGTAAGGCCCTCTGGGATGAAGTACTTAACCATTTTAATTAGGTGTATAAATTCGACATTATACTACAATACCATCAAAATCAATCATGATCCCAATCCTATCAGAAAAAAAGAAATAATTTTATTAATTTATTATTTTTTTCCCAGCAAGACCATTGCAAAATTTAATAGACAAAGCCATGTGAATTAGCAGGGGTTAGCTGGGCTGGAACAGGTTTCTTTAATTAGTCCCCTTTCTAAAATTCCTTTAATTGATTTCCCACCCTCCCCCCCAAATTTTAGTCAATGAAATTAGTAGTTTTTTTTATTTGCATTGATTCTGCAGTTCAACTATAGGTTAAAAAAATTTCAGCGCTACATACCCCCCATCCCCTCCCAATTTTTATTTGCCTACGATTTTGCAAAAGAAGAACATGTAGCTTTGAGACAAAAATTCATTGACATTTGTTTTATCTGTTTCAAGGGGAAGAAAATGTAAATTTTAACAGAGTCTGTTTTAAGCTTATAGTATTAAATATTTATTTACATACATCCGATAAAATAAGTAATATAATTCTTGATTTTTGCATTATTCCATTAATAAAAATACATCAGAGGCATTATTCACTATTAATATTTAAATTGAATACTCTTTTTCCCCGTTCCTGCTTTATTTAAATAAGTTGTACACTTCGTGCTAAGTTATTACTCATAAATTAATCACATGCGAAAAAAAAAAATCTTATTTTACTGATGTCTGACTACAGAGTGATTAAAGTGTCTTTATTGTGGGAAAAAAACTTGCAATTTCGAGTGGAGATCTGCAATTCCTTTTTTTTTTTTGAGGGGGGGGGGGGGGAGGGTCCAAAAATTTCTAGTCCTTGATATGAAAAATCAAGAGACAGCCTAGTTCATAACTTCAGTTAAAAATTGAGTAATGGCTCACATCTGGTCATAAATCATTATTTAAGACCCAGCAAGAACCATCTCAACACAATCACATTTTAATATTCACGTATATATTTACCCTTTACTGTATAAAATTACAAAAAATTGCAGAGCTGCTCTATGATCCATATTTTGTGATTAAAGTATGGTCACCAGTAGGTTTCAACATTAGAATCATTACAATTGTATTAAGACATTGTAAAAATATTTGCTTTTTTATGCATTTGAAATTTTAATTATTGATACTCAAAAAAAAAAAAAAAAAAAAAAAAAAAAAACATACCATCTCCTATAGTAAAACAAATAAAATACCCCCAGAGTAAGCTCTTAAGTATGTATTCACAAATTTTTAAACAATCGTACTGTTTTTGACTGTCAGATACATTAAAAAATAAAAATAGAAAACCTTCGAATACCTTTAAAAATTATCTTTTAAAATCAATATATCTTTTAAATTCATAGGAGTATATAAATAAAATATCGGTTATTAATTACAAAAAATTCAGCAGAAATCTCCGAAATAAATAATTGAAGCATTTGTGATTATAAAAATACATGAAAACATAGGCGTAATCTGGGGGGGGCAAGGGGGGGCAATTGCCCCTGCAGTTGTAAAAATTGCCCCCCTAGTCTAAAAAGTCAGGGGGCAAAGTTATGATTTTGAACACAAATCATGCATTTATAACCCAAATATACTATCAGATTCTAAAAAGAAAAAAAAAATTCCCTGCAAAAGAATAGAGTCACAGAAGCTTTTCAACCGAACAGGAACGATGGCAGCTTTTACCAAATGGCCAAGCTAGATAATTTCTCAGGAACGCAAAAATCAAGGGGCAGCGATTTTAAACTTGTATGAAATCAATTGTTCAGCGTTAGAAAAAAGACCTGTTGCTGTAAATAGTGGGCAAAAGGTCATTTTCACAGGCAATGCCGCAATTAGAGTTTATGTCACCCGGGGCAAACCATAATTAGTGTCGTGTGCATGGGCGCCCATAGTAATTTTCCTAGGGGGGGGGCAAACTTCAAAAAAATTTTCTAGAGGGGGCAAATTTCAAACTTTTAACAAATTTAGTTCTGTTTTTGCCATTTGTTAACACTATGAGACATTAACCTAGAACAAGTGCCCTACCTTGCCTCCCCTTATGGGCGCCCATGGTCGTGTGCCCCCTCGCATGGAGCCGCGCCCCATCCCAAGAAACTATAACTGATTTTGGCATTCCTTTTAGAATGTCTCCCGGTGCTTGTCCCCGCTTACCCCCCTTTAGTTGCTGCCCTGTCACAGGTTGGGGCCAGTTTCTCATTTATATTTTAGTGAATAACCTAATTTTGGTGTTTGAAGGTCAGTAGCAGAGAGACAATACACTTTTATGATCGTGCACAACTTACTTGACTTGACAGACGACTAATTGCGAATTCAAATGCGACGCAGTTTAAGAGAACAAAAAACGGTCTGCGATTTTATGATTTATATCTGCTGCCAGGGGGGGGGCAACTAGGGGCACGTGCCCCAGACTTGGTAGGGGGCTCCAAAATAAATTATGGTTCCACGGGAGGGGGCCGTTCTAGTTGGTTCATCGTGAGAGACGTAAACTCTAGTTGCAGTACTATCTAAGTCAGTATTCGATACCTTTAACCCTTTTAGATTTACATGCATTAGAAAATTACAGCAACAAATCACCTTTTTACTTCCTACTAACAGCGTTGCTCCTGAGCAATACGGAGAAGCAACGTTCCGCACAGAAGGGAAACCTTTACAGATATTGTTTAAAACGATCTGCTAGCATCTATTTTCTAGCATTTCAAAAGATTCGTTTAAAAGTCTAGCTAAGATAATATCTCTGAATATTAGTTTCCTTTAGTACATAGTATATGTACATTCACCTAATTTATATACCCCCCCCCTTTTTTTTCGTGAAAACGTCTTCAACTGAAAACCTTACATAATTTATCAGGGGTCGATCCAGGAATATTTTACAGGGTCCCATTTTTGTAAAAACTGCATATTTTTGTGAATTTCAATGTTCAATTTTGTGAATTTCAGCACTTATTTTTGTGAATTTTTAAACCAAATTTTAATAAAAGTCACTTTTTTTGTTAATTGATGAAACACATTAGAATGTAGGGTAAAATGTCAATAAAGGGCAGTTTCAATCGACTGTATTTTTGTGAAGGGGTTCCGTTTAAATCGATTGTAATTTTGTGACAGGGCCACAAAACGGACCCAATTTTTGTTTGAATCGACCCCTGTCCCCCGCTTATGCTGAGCTTTTGGTTAATGAAATCACGTTAAAGTCGTTCCAGCTCCTCAAATTATTAAATATCTTTTTCCACATTACTTTTCTAAAAATATTTACAATATCACCCCCCCCCCAAAAAAAAATAAACAAAAGATAAAATTAAAAAAAATAAATAAAAGTAACGTACTGGACTCTTAAAAATTTAAAATTTTCTGTCCGAGTCTAGGAAAAACATGAACATTGAGCTCAGAATGCTGTAAATTTAACAGGTCGCTAACATTCAAGAAAGTGCCGCGGGAAGAGAGGTTACAGAAAATAGAAAATGCGCAGTGCAATCCGTTTCATTGTAACGTATTTCAAATCTCGCAAGAAAAGCGGTTTTTTTAACAAGGCATAAAATGATCGTTTTTCTGGACCTACAAACAAAACTTGAAAACATGTCATCACTAAATGACCATTTAGATCCTGTGAAAAGTGATTTAAATGCCGAACGCGGCCCTTTTATCTCCCGTTAACTCAAAAATCAGTCACACCTGTGTTCACTTAAATAGACTAGGACCAGTTTTTAACGCAAGCATGTTGACTTTGTGAGAGAAGGGAGCTTTAAAAATTTTTGTATGTAACATGATGTTTTATATTTCAAGTCTGTTGTTAATCTTTCGCTAACTGGTTGGGGGGGGGGAAATATCCGACGAAGAACACGGGAGGTGTCCAAGAGGGTTGGAGGGATTATTGAATGAGCTGCAAAGGATGGATTACAAAGAGCTAAGCTAAATAAATGATGTCTGTGTGTCAAGTTTGGTTAAGTTAAATGAATTTTACCAGCCGAATATCTGTATCTTGCAGTGAAATATTAACTTGTTTTGTGTATGAGTAAAGGTAAGTAGTTTTCGTAATTTTCGTGTCAAATCGGTAAATTTTAAATAAAGATAAAGTATTAGTCTGCAGAAAATACTACAATGTACTGATCATTTGGGTTCTTTGTCAGGAATTCGTTAAGGAGAATTCGTAAGGAGAAGACATCCATTACAGTTGCGCTTTGAGGGGGAAAATGTAGTTTTGTTTAAATTAAAAATGATGCCTCTCCTTACTTATTGGAAAGACCCTTTGGAAATCAAACTCGGCCGCTTCAGTTTTTGACCGTCAAATGTTTCTTAGCAGTCAAGCCCTGCTAATGTCCAGTGGCTGTGGAGTTTTCTTTTTGTAGTGAACACATGATTTGCAATTTCCAATCCATCCAATTAACTTTGTTTTGGACGTACACACATATTCTAGCGCTAAAAGCTGATTCGGTCCCCCAGTGATACCAGTGGCTGTGGAGTTGGTTTGATAAAAGAGGAAAAAAGTAAGCCCTTTTACCTATTTTATTAATTATACTTATTGCACTATTTACTTTTTGTTTTCAAGAGTTAAAAATAACCGTTCTGAAATTTCATCCGCTTTAGTACAGTATTTTTTCTATTGTTATAGAAGAAATATTTTATGATTTATTAATGACTATGTCATTTTATCTCTCACACCCTTTATTGAAAATTGTCTGAAAAATGTGTCCCAAAAATGTGACATAAAAGTAAGAATGAATCGTTGAGTATTGAATTGTTTATTTTTTTTATTGTGCAAAGTCTTATCCTCCTGAATTCTGTATCCCTCAATAAACATTTATCTACTTAACTGTAACTGTGCTCGCGCACGCATTCTTTTTACTTCTTCTATACTTTTTTCACTTAGCGTAAATACGGGTTAAGACCCCTTAGAAAGACCCCCCTCGGAGGGCACCCCACCCATCGGCCTAGAGCCTACGCGTATCTAATCCGCCGTAATCCCACAAACACAAACAAATATATACTTTTTTCCTCTTGATGTTACCTTCTTATGTGATGTGCCTGTTGCTTCCGTTCTAATAAAATGTTATGTTCCCACGTTTATTATGCTTGTGCCATAACTCTGCTAACATTTCTAAAAGGTTATGGACACCAGATGGATTAATTTATCTATTTGCTGATTTTTAACGTTCGTTTCAAGGCTTCATCATTCATCCTCAAAATGGCGACTGGAACTTGGCGGATTTAAACGCTGAATAAAGATAATTACGAAACATGGAAAATGCAAATGAAAGCGCTTTTAATAAAGAATGATGCCTGGATTTCAGGCATCAGGTTCAAAGCCTAAACCTGAAGTTTTGGAAAATGACGAAAAATCGCAAGGAGAGTTCGATACGTGGGTCTAAATTCCAGATGGACGAAAAAGCAAAAGCAGATATAATTCTATGTATATCGCCATCTGAACTCAAACAAATAAAAAATTGTGACACTTCATCAGATGTCTGGAAAAAACTGGGAGAAATCTATCAGTAAAAGGACCTGCTCGTAAAGCTGCATTAATGAAATCTTTAATTCAATATAAGATACCCGACTTGTCTAAAGGAATTCACGACCATTTGAGAAAATGCTTCGACATAATGGTCAGACTTTCAGAAATGGATATTAAAATAGACGACGACTTGCTGACTATAATGCGTTATTATAGCCTCCCTTCTACTTTCGACAATTTCCGATGTCCTATGGCAGGGAGGGGCAAACTTTTTCGGCCGCGGGCCAAAAATTAAAAAAAAAAAAAAATTGGCGGGCCAAGATAAATTTTTCTAAAATTTTAAAAACAATATACAAGTATTACAATATAAATATGTTAATGAGATGAATGAATTTGCGATTTCATTTTTAAAAGTTCCTTATATTGAGGTTCAAAGTGAGATGCACTGATTCTAAGGAACGAGGCTCAATGCTCATCTGCCAGTCTACTTCTGAAAGAATTCTCTCTAAGGTTCATAGTTGTAAACACTTGTTCACATATATTAAGATGAAGCAAACATAGCACTGACTTGCTGGGCGTGAGATATTAAATTTGGGAAACTTACTTTCGATAATGGTTTGTAAAACTCTGGCTTATTTAGAAACAACTGCTTGAGATGATTGTTAGATTGCAATTCAATTCATTCGAGCTGCAAATCGGACCTCACTGCTTTACAATTTATGTTGAAAGGCATGGTAAAAATATCCAATTCTGTTTGAATGGTACTAAAATCTCGAAATCTGCGTTCGAACTCAAAATGCACCTTTTTTATGCCATCTTCATAATTCTTAATATGGATATATAATATATAAATATATGTATTATTTCAATTCCCGTCCGACCGGCCAATTAAAATTCCATCCGCGGGCCGGATAAAACCTTCCGGTGGGCCGGATTTAGCCCGCGGGCCGTAGTTTGCCCATCCCAGTCCTATGAAATGAAGAGATGAGCTTCCGAAGCCAGAAATACTCAGAATCAAATGCCAGGCGTAACGATGATAGACAAGCGGAAGACTCAGGTGCTTTTGTGGCTGCTCCTAGAAAACCTGCTTCTAAAAATAAAAATTATGGAAAATACTCGTGCCAGCCGACTCATAAAATTAAGGATGCATCAAGAATAACTTGTAAAAGGTGTAAACGCATCGGGCACTGAGCTAGCGAATGTGAAAGTGAAAAAAAAAAAGAAGAATTTTTAACATAAGCCTAACAGCTTGGGATTCTTATCCACTCTGGATGACTCGCCATTAGGGTTACCAGGTGAAATACAGCAACCCTACTCGCCTAAAGCTTTCTCAACGATATCAAAACACGAAAAGCAAAATTTTTTGTTAATTTAGTGTTAAGATAGATACTAAAAATTATATAAGTTAGTTCAGTTATCATCGACCCACGTTTCCAATTGCAAGGAAAGATCAGGAAACCCTCCTACTTCCAGTCGATGAAATAAATGTAAAGGAAGACTAAAATGAAAAAAGAGTGAGAGATAAAATGACATAGTCAAGTAATATCGTTTTAACCCTTTAAGGCACAACCCTTTCCCTAATGCTGAAAAAAGGGCAGCCGTTGCCATCACTCGACTTAACTACCAGCAAGATGGCGGACGATCGAAACATTCATCGCGTGCCAGATCTAGAGACCCTTTTTTGACGACAGCTGACTGTGAATACAGCCAGCTGTCGTCAAAAAAGGGTCTCTAGATCTGTGGCACGCGATGAATGTTTCGATCGTCCGCCATCTTGCTGGTAGTTAAGTCGAGTGATGGCAACGGCTGCCCTTTTTCCAGCATTGGGCAATCTATCCAGCTGTTCTTTCATTCTTCCATTTTTCAGCAGATGTTAGTGCTGTTAAAAATAATCGTGACAATTTTTTTTACGGGAAATGACGTGCTAAAAAGTAAAGGATTCTCGTGGAGCTATCTCACCCGCAACTATTTTTATAGAAATCCAATCTTTTCTTCGTGACTGGCAACAGTCAAAACGTCAGAGTTTGGTGTTCCCAGAGCGGGAACACTGCGCGTTAAAGGGTTAATATGGCAATAATGAAACTAAAAAATTAGGAGGGTCTCCCCTGACGAGGCTCAAAGATCGAATTTATAGTTTATATATATATATATATATATATATATATATATATGTGTGTGTGTGTGTGTGTGGGTGTGCGTGTATGGGCCCGCATACATGGACTATGGACTTTCATTTAAAATGAATTTTGCCCCCCCAGTTTCGAAGCCCAAGTTACGCCCATGAATACATTAATAAAGATTGGTAACTCTTTTACTCAATTTTGTTAAGTAAGAAAAGTTCTTTTATTGCAAGTTACAACTGCTTTTAATTAGGATGTTTAGTGCCCTTTCTAACAAATACAATGCCTTTTAAATATAATAATATCTGTTACTAATACCTCAATAAGTATGCTAGGAGATTTATCATGCACGTGTGTCAACTTTAACTGTACTACATCGTACGATTTTAATTGGGCTTTTGAAGCTCCGAAAGAATATATCTTAAGCTTTTTTTTCCGACTAATTGGAGGGCGTAAATCGGAAACTAATTTTTGTGTAATGAAGGTTTTCTGACTTCCAGAATCAAATCAGCACACAAATAATTTAGATTTTGAGCCAGACTCTACGTTAACACAACAGGTTTGTAAAAGAACTTCAGTAGGCATGTCAGATAATTTTGTTTCACTCGTGCAATGAGACACAGAAGCAATGACGGAATCTGCATCTTCTTTAAGCAATTGGTCAGATTTTGGAACATTATTCAGACATATTGAGGAATTGTGAAAATTCCCTTTATAAGAATTGTATTGCTGGGAGTTAAATCGACATTTATAAGAAATATGAAATTTTTTAAAGCAGACGTAGCAGTGCCCTTCTTTTCTTAATTTTTCACGTTTTTCAGGGATAGAGAAAGCTTTACATTTCTGAGAATTATGAGAATTAGAGTCACAAAAAACACAACTATTTTTAATGCTTCTTGCTAATGCTGAGGTTGAAGGAACGCTCTTTTTGAAATTATGAGAAGGATAGTTGTATTTCTCTTTTTTTGTTATGACTATAAATTTTAAAACTATTCAAATTCAACGTAGCTTCGCCCGATTCTACTTCATCTTTAAGGCGACATACGCTGGTAGAAAACGAAACCGAGACTTCCCATGTTAACCTACGGGAAGTGCATTTTCTCGTCCCACGTCTACAATTTTTGTTATTTTTAATCAGTTTTTTTCCCTTGCCAAGATATTAATGCGATACAGATTATGTATTTTCTAAAATTTTGATATCAGTTGTATTAATATTTTTAATATTCAATTAAAGTTGGGAAAAACAGGTTTTTTGAGTTTGAACAGCCGTAAAATATTTGCTAATTAAGATAAACGAATTTCGTAAACGGGAGATTCATGCTCAATGTGTTTACTGATTTTTCAATAAAAAGAAAAAAATATTTGATGAAAAATAAATTAGCTATAAACAAAACTATCGAGTCTACATTTCTGTGAAAATTCTCCGCCGTAATAGTGCGCCATCTGGGTCATTCAACGAGCTAGCCGCTGGCCTGGGTGTAGGGGGGGAGAATGATAAATTGCTGTCCCTGGGCAAGGTAAAGAGGGGCTATTCTTGCTATTCTTGTGGGGGGGGGGAATTGTACGTAATGTACGTATGAGCAGGGGAAAAGAAATTCTACTCTGGGATGGGACGGGAAACCGAAATATTTGCTCTCAAAAGTGTGTGAAAAGGAATAATATTTGTCACACGAGAATTTTTCAGAAACCAACAGAGCGTTTTTGTGGAAAAAAATTAAGTTGCTTTGTAATAACTTTTACAAATCGGGACTCATTTACTGCTTCTTTACATTTTAAAATACAGCTTTTAATCATCTTTATTCTTGTATAGATGACAGACAACTTTTTTTTTTATGTTGAACGTAAATTGCCTTCAAATGAGAGAAAAACTGAAAGGTAGGGTGGAAGAGTTTTCATAAGAGAAATCATATGTAATAAAAATATTTATTAAGTGTTAATTAAATTATTAGACACAGCAGTAGAGATTTCAGTTTTTTTCTTTTCTTTTCTACAGGATGATTTAAATATTATACACAATGCAGCAAAATATGTTTTTTTATTTATAAGGAAAATGAACCATTGTTTCGTTTTAATTTATTGATATAATTACTTATTTATTTATAGCGTTGTATGTTAGAGATGAGTTCGGGCTCATTTTTTGAAGCACGAGGCCTAGGACTTTTAATCCGAGTCTGCCAGAGCCCGAGAAATATTCTTCAAGTCGGAGCCCGAAATTGCAGCAAAATATAAATAAAATTCAATTACTTCATTGATAGAATACAATAAATTTTGCCGTTTCTGCAAATTAATTACACGCACCTTCTAGGCGCCCGTGCAGCTATTTTTATTTTTTAATAAGTACGTTTATTTTTCCCACGAATGGCTTTTTAAAATTTGTTTCAAGGTGTTATACAATAAAGGAGAAAATTTTCACGCACCCGAGCCCGAACGCAATCGTGAATTACAGAGCTCGAGATCGGTTCGTGCCCGCGCTCGGGCTGAGCCATCTCATCCCCGGTGTGTGTGTGCCTAGAACTGCTCCTAGAACAAAAGAGTAGCAAAAAAATCGGTACTTAATATCAGTTACTTAAAATTAAAATCTGAGGAGATATTAAAAAGTCAGTTGTATCTGAATTTCTATAAATAAATACAAATTTTAGAGCTCCTCTTTTTTTTTTTTTTTTTTTTTTTTTTTTAAAGGACAAGAATTTTAAATAAATATTTGCATAAAGTCAGTCATTGAGTCAGGACATCTTCCTTTATATAGAGAGATTAATGTAGAAAAGCTTTAGGCGAATATTTGCACTTTACAGGAATCGGAGAACTACTTGAATTATTCCAAGCGACGTAATTTGTACATCACAAGTTTGAACTTCACTAGGGGGGTTTGAAGGGTTTCTAATGCACTTTTAAATTCGTGATCAGGAACTGATTTCCGGCAGGGCATTGGGGACAAATGCCATGGGCCTCAACTAAAGTGCCCCTCAAATCACCCTTTAAGTTTAAAAATTTGTAAATTTTTAATTTAATTTAAAATAAGAGACAAACTAATTTTATGAAAAATATTTGTACTAATAATTTACTATTTCATATCGCCAGGGATATATCCACACCTTATTTTTTTTTCTAGTATCTGGCATCACCGAAAACTTATCATGGAATGTATGTGGGCTGATAGCGAGAGAACCATACAGTTGATTTTCAATTATAGCAGATAAAAGGGAATACCTGGAACAAAGTGAAAATCTAAACTCTCTATGAATAAAATACTCATATATAGGAAAATAAATACAAAAATATTGTGGAACATGTTACTTGAAAAAATATGGAATAAAATTCATGACTGAAAATTAAATAATACAATCGAAATATTATTATTTTTTCAGTGGCGTAGCCAAAACCCCGCCCCCTTCCCCCATGAGGAATATTTTGTCATACAAAATGTATATTCTTCACTCCCTTATCACACACGCGTATACATATATATGAGCTGCTGTACTCGTAAACACCCCTCCATGAAAAATTTTGGCTACGCCACTGTAACCTGCATAATATCATTACTATTAAACTATTGCATTTTATTTTGCATCTTGATTAAATAATCATTTTGATGCTATAGTTGTAGTAACATCCTTCTTTGAATGGTGTAATATGAAAGTTGCTTTGTAAGACACTGGGAACGAACTTCTGCAAATTGTTCCTTGTTCATGACGTCAAAATAATGCCAATATCGCGTACGATCAGTATCGCAGAGAGACAGGGGGAGCAGAGAAAAAATCCCCAGGGCCCCACCTTGTGAAGGGGCCCCCTTTTGTTGATTATATATAATACTAAATTGCATGCTGACAATTTTTTAAAAGAAAAAAAAAAGTCCAAATACAGATTAAGTCCCCGGAAGTCTCAAATTAATTTTTGAATGAAATTGCAAAAAAGACAGCTAGCCAGACATTACCAATAACAATATTTTGTAGGACTAAAATTTAGTAGGATTAATAAGACTAAATATTCATTGTTAAAGATATTAAAAAAATGTATGTTTGCTAAGAAATGTGAGGGGGAGGGGGGCGGACGCCATCATAAATTATCCTTTGTTGGGAGAAATTGTTGCACAAATATTTGGAACTGCTGATCTAAGGCATAATTTTATTTTCAAACATATTCATTTGCAAATTTTGCGATATAAATCGACTCATGAACCCGTTTTCGAGAAACATTGTTTTATCCTAAATTAAAGCCAATATAATATCCTGATTTATCTGAAATTTCACTATCTTGCCTCCTAAAAAAGTCCAACCCCTTACAAAAAGGTGACTAGTGTGTCGATTTTCGTTTCTAACTACATCCTGCGAGTGCCCACTTGTCATGGTTTAGGTTTTTCTTTTTAGGGACTCAAAGTTCAGCGAAATTTTGTTTGTTCGATGTCTCTTATTGGATTTTATGAGTTAAAAAAAGACAGCAACTGTGCTTGGGTGAAGAACGGCTACTCAGTTAGCAATAAATAAATTGTTTTGTAAAAACTTTTGGGTGAAAATTTTGATGCGCATATGAATTGATTTATATATGCTACATACAATGCATTTGAATGTTTGCGTTTTTATTAGCAGTTTTTTTTTTCTTTTAAAGTCAGATTTCCTGTGCTATACGGCTCCAGCTAGTTAGAAAAATTATGTCTAAGTATAGTAAAGTGGCTATGCGCTACTTGGTGAGATCACTTACAGTCGCAATGCATCATGCATCTTCAGAGTAGCTAGGCTTTTTGGTATCAGATACATCTGGACATGAAAGGTTTCATCAAAGCATAGAGGGCTGTTATATCCTAGTGATATTTTTTAAAACTTGCGATCAAAAGTGCTAAACTTTTGATAAAATATACGTGAATTTTCAATATTTCTATAAAATTTTTAGTTCTATTAGAATTCCTTATTTCTGAATTGTGCCTGGTAGAAAACGATAAAGTTAGCGTAATTATCTTCTACCATGAATTAATTGGCTCTGTAAGTAGTCTCATCCAGCAGTGCGTAGCCACTCTACCAATACATAACTTGGTTGGACAATTAAAACAAAATGCTGGCTATAGGGAGCACTACGTCTATATATGTGTATTTACGTAAATGTGTATATTTCTTTATGAATACTTATTTTCTTCATTCTTTTATCCCTTCTTGTACTATTTTGTTCATTTTAATAAATAATATAAATTGTCATTGTATTATATTCATTTTGGATTTTGGAAGAAACTGAAAACTTAAAAAATGAGTTATTTTAATAAAATAAACAATATAGGTTTATAGGGATTTTACATATGAATTTAAAAATGCCATTGATAAAAGCTCTAGAAAAACTAGCAAATAGGAATACGTATTTTAAAACTTTTCCTCATTGCTATTATGCTTGCAAAATACAAAAACCTTATCAAAGACATACAGGTTCAGGCATGGGCGTAGCCAGGGGGGGGGATATCAGGATATATTCCCCCCCCCCCGAAATTTTTGGATTAGTGATGAAATTCCGTCTATTTATGCAGATATAAGTTCATATCCCCCCCCCCCCCGAAAAATTTTCCAGGCTACGCGCCTGGGTTCAGGTACATGAAGAACTGACAGTCGCAGTTGTAAGAGGGGCTCCATTTTTTTATCTTCTTACTGGCTCAACATGATTAGAAAGTGAGTAGAAAGCCGTCCACAACGATCTTTCTTTAATGGAACATGTTGCCACGATATAAACTTATTAAATGAAGTGTTTGTTAGCTGTTTTTCAAAGAATGAATTAATGACTTTTTAAATATTTTTATGTTTACTGTACTTCTAAATACTATCAGTAGATAAAAGATTTTAAAGCATTTCTGAAAGTCTAAAATAGTACTCACAGGCAATTATTTTGGCAACAATCATAGAAAAGTTAATCTACACTTAGACATTAATTTTTTTAAACGTATTTTAAAGAAAGGGCCCTACCAGTGGCATAGCATTAGCGCTTTGAACTGGGAGAAGAAAAGTGCTGGTTCGAAACCAGGTCGCGTCCATTGGCCTAACATTTCGGAGTTTCTCGAGGTTTTCTCCGAAATTTCAAGTAAATGCGGATTAGGATTCCTTAGAAAGTCTCCCACGGAGGGTAATCCTCCCCTAGGTCTAGATCCCTCGAGCATTTTTATATTTTTGAAAAAATAAATCTGATCTGCCATTTACAAGATATTTGAGTTATCTGTTTTTTTTTTTTTTTTTTTTTCAGGTGACCCGTTTATAAAATGAATAAACTACACCCCATTCAAATAAGTCAAATACAATGTCCTATACAGCATTTCAATATTCTGCAAAAAAAAAAAAAAGAGGCAAACAAACTTTGCTCTTTAATAGGATGAAAGTAATGCATTCTCAAATTTATAATTTTTTTTTATGCTAAAATTTAATTTTTTGTACTGTCATGATTTTTACATTTTAGTAATAAATGTTTAAATAAAAGTACCCTAAACGAAAATTGAGCACTTCAATTACTACAATTTCTCAATAACTAGCTCTAACTACGCATACAATATTTTATGATATTTTTTAATTATAAAGCATAACGAGAAAAGTAAAACTTTTTAATTTTGCCCATTTTATTAAAATAAATAAATAATTGTTTAATCTAAACATTATTTACCATGATAAAAAAAAGACACTAAATAAATGTACATGTGTATACATTATTTCTTTTTTCAAATTAAAATCAAATTTTAAGTTTTTACACTCCGTATAAAGCTTATTGTGACGAACACAAATTTATCAAAAATAAAATAATCATCTCTTTCTTTCGGAATTCGTAAACAGACAAGCAGCAAAGAAGACGATCGGAGAGAGGAAAATTTCCCTCTTCTCTCTCCCCCACAGTCATAAAGTCATAAAAGTGTCAAAACGTCCCCCCAGTAAGAAACCCCTTTTATCCTTGACGCCCACTCTGCTGGGGTCCGCTTCGCTCACCAGAGGTCGCTCGTTTCCCATCGGAGTTGGGATTTTTTGCGAATGTCGCCTTAAGGAAAGAAATTAACTCATTTACATCCATATCTTTATCTTTCTTTCTTTGCTGATTAAATTTCAGTGCGATTTCGGGAGGTATTAATTTCATTAATATTGGTAAAAGTAAATGTCCATAGCTTCCTGATGCAACACCAAGAGAATTTAAGTTTCTTATCTGAATTTCACAGTTATCATAGAGGTTTCTTAAATCAGTGACATTGGAAGAACTTTTCACAGATTTTTAATTTAGTAACTTATTCATATGAGCGCTTATAACTAAATCATTACGACCAAATCTATTTTTTAGCAAATCAATGGCAGATTTATAATTTTCTTCAGTTAATGAAAAACCTGCTACAACATTAGCAACACTTCCTCCAAGCAAAGACTTCAAATAGGAAAATTTATTAATCGGAGTTAACGTGGGATTTTTGTCAATTGCATTTGAAAATTGGCTCCAAAAATCCAACCATGAGCTAGAATCTCCGTAAAATTTTCCTAAAGTAATTTTAAGTAATTTCATGATACGTTCAGTATTGAAAATTTGGAATGAATCATTTTTAACATGTTCCTGATTTCAAAAACAGCTTGTTTTTTTGAATGATGTGGATTTAAGGCCTTTGTAAATCTGTATCTGTATTCTATTATGTTTTCCGTATAGCTTTCAGCATTTTCAACTTCGATTTCTAGGTCGGAATCTGGAATAATATTTTGGATATCTACATTTAAAAGTTTGAGAGTTTCATATTTTTCATTTAACTGATCTTTACATATGTTTAAAATATCAAATCTCTTTCCTCTTCTGATATATTCTGATCATCAAGTGTTTTTTATTTTTGTGAGAATTTGGTCGTTTGAGTGTGCACACAATGGTGCCTTCTTTTCAAAGTTTCTAAAGCTTCTAATTTCTCTTTATCCGACATTTTCAAACAATCAATATCAGATAAAATTTAAATTAAACTGAGTTTACCTCAGTTCATTCAGTTATCCTGTCGCGTATGCCAGAAATGATGGGGCTAAAGTCCACCAGGTGAATTATATCCATAAAGAATATATAAAATCTAACAATAAACTTAACCATTTATTAACAATCAAAATATAGTTAACATTACACTTTCAAGCCAGTATTACAAGGGCTGGCAACTCCCTTCAGTAGTGATGGAATTGGAGTTCCATCTAAAGATAAAAAAAAAAAAATAAAAGAGTTAATATCTTGTGCCCATAAACTCCAACCAACCAACCAAGAGCTAATAAAATATTCAGCCTTCAGCTGAAATTAGTTTCCCCTCCGCTAAAGAGGTTTTTTGACAGAACCTTTTAATTTGTATTGGCAGCCATGTACAGGATGTATTTGCATGTAAATCAAACGGGGAGAAACCAACCGTTCTTCCAGTGGTGTCAAGTATTTTAAACAATCCGGTATTTCGGGGAATTCGAAGCCATTGCTTATAGCTAATTGTGGTATTGTCAATTTAATCAAACAATCGTAACATGTTCTGCAAAATTTGCCAATATCACCGATATCTTTGTAAAAGACTAGTTTTATAAAGTCCGTTGTCGCTCCTTTGGACAGTAAAGTTGTTTTGGAAAGGGTTCTTATTGACTTTTTGAACCACAGTCGATCACAACAATAGCATTGGTGGATTGGACCATCAGCAACAGCTTCGAAAAATTTCTCAGCTAATTTACGAAATTCTAGTTCTTCACACCTTACATTTAGATCAGTATCTGTTCTTGGTCTTTTCGATGGTATATCTAGACAGAGTCGTAAACGTTTTCTGTCTTGTCTTCTGGATTTGGATTCCGCTTCTTGAGCACGAAAATCTGGATCTTCCCTTTTTCTTTGCATAAATAGACGGTTAATTTCACGATGACTTTCTTCCGGATTAGACAACTGGCGAGGACGGCCAGCGCGGCCTTGAACAACAGTCCCGGGTATATTCTTCTGATATTTAACGATGTAATACTGAACAGTAGAGCGTGAAATACCAAGCCTACGAGCTATTTCACACTGCGTGAGTGGTGTGTCAGAAAAATAAAGCGATATGATTTGGTCTTTAGTCTCTTGAGAAAGCACCATAGTCTCAATCAATCACGGTTAATAGCTTACTTTATTTACTACTATCAATTATCATCCACGACCTTTTTTTGTCTAGATATATTACACCTTTCAGCTACATAAATTTGTTTAGAACAAAAAAGTTATTTTTATTCTAAACTATCGTCCTGGCAACCAGCGAAAGAAAAAGAGGAAAAGAATCTTCGTTGCCATCCCCGCAAACACCTTGATGGAATATACGTAAATAATTTAATTACTTTTAATTCATAGTTATTAATACAAAACTATTCGTAAATCTTTTGTGAAAAATTGCTCGAATTTATTACTTCATCCTTTTGTAACTAACGTAAAGCTAAATGTATTTTTGCGTATACACTAAAACAATAAAGATTTTTCATGTATTTTATTGATCCATATGATGCGAATTTCAAAAGTGCATATGCTTACTTTATTTACTACTATCAATTATCATCCACGACCTTTTTTTGTCTGCCAAAAACTATTACCCTCTTTAGCGGAGGGTAAAAAAAATTACCTTAACTTACTGGCACGTAGGCAGTACAGAAAGCCTCACCAAGGCGCAAAATATAGGGAGTTTTAATAGCCCTTACACACATTTCTGCGCAGTGTTGACATGCTGCTTTGGCGATGGTGTGATATTGCTTCACGGAAACAAGTCAATATGTTAATAACAAAAACCAACTGACCATTACTTTCTGATATAACTAACCTGTTCTAATCAGTAATGTAATATTATTGTCGCGCCCTTGGAAACCCGTGTCCTCACACAGTATATTTCTATCTATGTGCTTTCACCAGGGAGGGTCGATGCTGACCCCTGACCCTAGTTGACGTCACCCCCGACTCAGCAAGCTCCCGCTTGGACAAGGGGGCGAGAGAAAAAAGAAGGGTCAGTTTCGAACGGATGCAGAGAGAGAGAGAGGAAAATGGGTCTCTCCTCTCGATGGAAACAAATGTGATGTGTAATTTACTTTTTTATTTTCTATGATGGGAAAGCATAGTTGCCTCATTTTGTACATAGTTCTCTGTAAATATTAAAAATTATATTAATCCAGAAAACTTGATTGTGATCTATTGAGTATGTTTTCTTTTATCGCAAGTGGATCGAGAACAAGCAAAACGCCCCAGAATAATAAAATACCCGCTCGGAAAAAGACGATCTAACATTCGCAATTCCACGGTCGCGAGAGTTGTGACAATTATGTAAGTACATTTTTCATTTAAATATGCACTCAAACCACAAAAATCTCTATTTCCATTTTTATTAAATTTTATGATTTTGAGTTTCTGATAGTTCAAAGCAAGCCCGGTCCCATTCACCTCAAATTACCCAGACTACTGCACATATGGGCAACCACTGGCCCGTGTGCTGGATGTGGCCCGCCACGACTTTTAATCCGGCCTGTGAAACATATCAAAACCCATTGGCGGTTTTACGGGGGGGGGGTAATGGGGGTAATTACCCCTCCCAGGATTTTGAAAATGAAAATGAAAAATAATTCTGCATGGGGAATTCACTGGGGTGAAATAAACAAATAACACTATCTACATGGCAAACATAGGAACTCTTCATATATAACAATAGTTTTGATCGATGGGGGGGAGGGGGGGCAAAGATGCAAGGTTATTATTTTCGGTAGTTACATACTTCATAAATTATGTGATTAATTAAACATTTATTTCACATTTGATGATTAATTAAACATTTTATCTTGATTTATAAAGGAAGATGTCCTGACTGACGATCATCGCCCACCCAAATCTACTGGAGGTACAGACATGAAATTTTAGGAGCTTGTAGCTTTTGTGGCAGACGTCATTTAAGAAGCGATTTTTAAAAATTCGAACCCAGACGGGGATGGCGGCCCAAAACGTTCTTTTCACGTTTCCCTTCATTACTCAGTGTTAAAAAGAGATAGCTATACAATTCTTGGTTTAAAATGTAACAACACAAATACCTAAAAGTTGTTTTCAGGGTTTTTTAGAATTCGCACCCAAACGGGCGTAGCGGTCGAAACGTTCTTTAACATTCTTTTCACGTTTCCCTTCATATCTCAGAGGAAAAAAGAGACAACCGTAAAAATCTTGCTTTAAGTACCTAATTAGTGGCTAAGTACCTAAAGTGCTTTAATTTTAATACCTAAAAGCTGTTTTCAGGTTTTTTTTTAGAATTCTCACCCAAACGGGCGTAAGGGGCCGAAACGTTATTTTCACATTTCTCTTGATATATGAGAGGAAAAATAGAAATAGCTTTAAAATTCTTAAAGGTATAGGGAATACAAATGCTTAAAATTCATTTTCCGGGTTCTTTAGAATGCTCATGAAAAGGAGGATAAGGGGCCAAAACGTTATTTTCGAATTTGCCATTATATCTCAAAGGGAAATAAAGATAGTCATAAAATTCTTCCTTTAGAATGTAGCGAACAAGGATGCCTAAAAATAAGTTTCAGGGTGTTTTAGAATTGGCACCCAAGTGGGTTTAAGGGGCCAAATCGTTCTTTGAAGTTCTTTTCACATTTCCCTTCATATGTCAGAGGAAGAAGAGATAGCCTAAAATTCTTGCTTAAAAATATAGTGAACACAAATGCCTTAAATTTTTTTTCAGGTTTTCTTAGAATTCGCATCATAAAAAGGATAAGGGGATCAAAATGTTGTTTCGAAATTTTCCATCATATCTCAAAGGGAAAAAGAGATAGCCACAAATTCTTGCTTTAAAATGTAGCTAACACGAATGCATAACAGTCATTTTCAGAGTTTTTTAGAGTTAGAGTTCAAACTGTTGTGAGGGGCTAAAACGTTATTTTCATATTTGTCTTCACATATCGAAGGAAAATGAAGATAGCCATAAAAATCTTGCATTAAAATGTAACGAACATAAATTTATAAAAATCTTTTTCAAATGTTTTAAAAAATCGACCATTATAAAGGGTAAATTGACAAAAAAAAAAAAAAAAGGTGTCTTTTAAGTAATATTTAGCTCTTGGGTGCTGTAAATTTCAGGACAAAGATTTTTGTCTACCTGGTGAAAGGGCGAATCAAGTTTCAAGGGTTGCCAGATTAAACAAGAAAATCCCCAAGGTTTGCCATTTTTTATGATATATCACGAAAATTGGCATAAATGAAATAAGTCCCCGAAGCGATATCTTCCATCTTTGTCAAGTGCCCCACCAGTGTCCAAGCGCATAACGCGCTGCCCTG
Source organism: Cheiracanthium punctorium (assembly GCA_038373885.1). NCBI lineage: Eukaryota > Metazoa > Arthropoda > Arachnida > Araneae > Cheiracanthiidae > Cheiracanthium > Cheiracanthium punctorium. The sequence continues at coordinate 97,408 of JAWZYV010013246.1, read as the reverse complement.
GGTGACGGAAGATGCCTGGTTCAAAACCAGGTCGCGTCCGCGACTTAACCGTTCGGAATTTTCCGTGGTTTCCTCTGAAACTTAGCGTAAATACAGGTTAGGAACTCTTAGAAAGACCCCCCACGGAGGGCACCCCGCCATTCGGCCTAGAGCCCACGTGTTGCTAATCGGCGGTAATCCCACAACACAATAAAACACAACCATCTTTGTCGAGAAATTGCCTAACCCTATTGTTTATTTAATGGGAATATTGGTGTCTATATTCGAGTAAATAAAGGTGAAGTATAGTCAGAATATGCGTGGCGGGAATTAGGCGATTTTAACATAGATTTCAATTTTGAAGAACAAGAGGACAAATACGCGGGGAATATGATGCACATTCCAAACAGTGTTTAAAAAAAATCAAGTATAGTTAGACTATGCCTGAAGAATATTCTAAAACAGTTTTTGTAGGCGATTAAATATGTAACCAAAATTTGTTTGACATTTATTTACTTATTTTCATTTGTTGTTGTTATCGTGTCCATGGATAGAGAACGCTATCCATGGAAAGAGGGGTGCCATTGCCCCCCGAGGGGGTTGGACTTCTACTTGTTGGTCCCTAATTTTGAACCGATTCCAGATGAGGGACCAACCACCACCTGAAATCGGTACCCCCAGAGGTATCGTTTAACAACTTGGAGGACATTGGAGCCACGATGGATTTTGCGTGCTCCAGCTCCCATTAGCGTACGCGGTTCCACAGCGGACGAGCCGAGAGGGAGATGAATCTCCCAAGCACTGACCAAGCCGGATGCTGCTTCACTTGCCGTGTTCTTATGGGAACGGAGTTTAGCGCCCAGACCACTGCGGGACTATTTTCATTTGTATTTGTTGGTTTTGATAATATCCATTCCGTGCGAAGAACGGCTGCTTCAGCTAGTTTACAGCTAGTTGTTGTTGTTGTCGTGTCCATGGATAGACGACACTATCCATGGAAAGAAGGGTGCCATTGCCCCCCGAGGTGGTTGGACTTCTACTTGTTGGTCCGTAATTTTGAGCCGATTCCAGATGAGGGACCAACCACCACCTGAAATCGGCACCCTCAGAGGTATCGTTTAACAACTTGGAGGACATTGGAGCCACGACGAATTTTATGTGCACCAGCTCCCTTTAGCGTACACGGTTCCACTGCGGACGAGCCGAGAGGGAGATGACCCCCCCAAGCACTGGCCAAGCGGGATGCTTCTTCACTTGCCTTGTTCTTACGGGAACGGAGTTTAGCGCCAAGCGAAGAACGGCTGCTTCAGCTAGTTTACATATATGAAGTGTATTGTACAGTCAGAAGGGTCCCCTTTCCATTGTGCGCCCTCCCCTCCCAGTAGTCAATCCTTCTCTGAGACACAGTTTATTTAAAATTATAAAATATCATTACCCCTCCCAGACTGCAACTCTAGAACCGCCCTTGTCAAAAACCCATATAAACCATTCAAAATCCTATATAAATCCCAATAATATGGCCTGCGATTTTGCTAACATCCTGAAGTTTGGCCCATGACTTCTCCAATATCCTAAAATTTACACCGCAATGTTTCAAAGGTTGGCCATACCTGCTCTACTTTATTTTATCTTTTTACTTATAAGTCACAGGGCTGCCACCGGCAACTAAAAGGTGACTATTTGCTACTATTTTCAGCGAAAGCAGACTAATTTCTTTTAAAAAGGACTAAAAGCAATTATTTTTGGAAAAAATGTACTTTTGATCATGGAAAATTTTATTAAGGACTTTTTCAGATTGCAAGGTTTGAAAACAGTTGCCAGCAGCTGTTGCAGAAAAAAGGTACTGATTCGTTTGATTTATCAATACGTGCCTTACGTATATAGATGGATACCTGCCAACTTTTACACTTTCTGCATAAAACGTAAGCTTTTTTATGATTTTATGCAAAATCCCCTGTTTTTTACACTTTTAAACGAATTTTGTAGTTAAAAAAAAATTAATAAAATCATGGCCCATATTTTTTGTTAAGAAATAATCTCGTAAAATTTATCATTCATTAGTTTTCATCGGAATTCTGCAGTTTTGTTATTTTGATTACTGAATTTTTGGCTTCCAAATTAGCTCTTAAAACTCAAAGGAATCTCATGGAAAAATTTTACCCATTTTTTTTATATTTCTTTTTACGGCCTTCTTCACTCCATCCAATGGCTGAACTTCCCCAATGATGCATGCACACTATCGGAAATGGATATATACAGAATGCATCATCTATTTTAAACGTTATTGTTACTATTGTTTAAAATAGCTGTTTTTTAATTATTGTTTTACATTTTTAGAACAAGGGCAGCTCCAGTGAAGGGCCATGATCCCCCTCCGACCTTTTATTTTAGAACTTTTGATTCATATACTGTTAGATTTCTCACATTCAATTTGCCTTTTGAACAATTTATAAGCCTATCTAGAAAATCCAATTCCTCCCTTTAAAATTCAGCCTGAATACCCCCCCCCCCCTCCTAAATATGTCTCTGGTACTGCAGAACATGGAAATATTTACCAATAACCTTGTGTACTGAGTACAGTATAAAAAATTTATCATGGATCTGTCAATCAGTGAAGTAGTTCTGAAAACTCTTTTCACTCCTGTAAGCTCTTATATAATTCCTGATCTTTTATAGGCAAAATTGAATACGAAACCTTATTTTTTTAATTTTCAATGCCACAGCATTTTGGACATTATCCTATGCTTTACAGAGACGAACATGAGATCAAATACAGAGCAGATAAGTACAAGATGAAAGGAGTATAAAAACAAACAAATTAGAACTTAAAACAGTCAGTGGGATAAAATGTTCAAGAGGTCTCTGACCTCCCAGTAAAGAGAAGAGATGCTGGACTTCGTAAGAGCGCTGGACATACGAGGAAGTGATCTGCACTCATCGAAGCACCACTACTGCAGAAAGGGCAGGCAGGACTATCTACCAAACGGAGTCTATACAGATGGGCATAGAGACAGTCATGCTGAGTTGCCAAACGGAAAGCAGCCACTGCCCTGTCCCTAGGGCGGTCAGGGAGGTTCCAAATTTTCCCAATGCTTTTTCAGCTCCGACTGCTGTATTTCCTTAATAGCTTGATTTATTTTAGTTGAAATACACCCATAGCTTACTAGATTAGTTGGGGTTTGTTTAACAAGGCAACCCTTCCTCGCCAAATCATCTGCCTTTTCATTTCCACGGATCCGCTGCAAAACAACAACTCTGGATTTTTCTTCAATATCTCTCAGGAGAGATCTACACTGTTTAGCAGACTTAGAGCTGGGAGCATGACAAAAATTTCTAATAGCCAAAATTTACAATTATCTCTATTCAATCTCAGCTGCAAAGTTCTAATTCATTTAGCACCACCCAGGGAGCACGTGCAGTTTGAGGACTGCTACGGACGCGAGTAACGCTGACCTCCAGGAAACCTTATTTGATTATGTAATCCATTGTTTATGCTAAAATTGAGGAAGGAGCATAATTAAATTACTTTAAAGAAGAGCACATAAATAAAAAGCAGTGGCTATGTTTATTTTTTCGATAGCCTTAAAATTCTTGAAAAATCCCCTGGAAAACTCGGGGAATTTCATTTCAAAATATGAGTATGGACCCTGTGTAATTTTACAGAATTTTCTTATGCATAAAAAAATTGCTTTTTTCCTTCCCTAATGTGTTTAAAATTATAAGTTTTGTGTATTTTTTTTCAATGAAAATGATTAATTTTTTTTTTTTAACTTTCCGAATATGTACCATGTAAGGAAAGTATTGTAATCATGAAAAAATTTGAATTCGAGATTTTGGTGTATTTACACGTTTTGAGGTCTGAATTCATTTATGCTATTTTTATAAGAAGTATGTATGTGTTTGTGCATGTGAGTGAACACGATAGCTCCTAAACGGGGCATTTGATTGAGCTCAAATTGGGCATATATGTTATAAACCACCGTCACAAGACCGGTATTGATTTTGGTGTGTATAGGACTTATAGTTTTTCTACAGGGCTACGACAAAGATTTCTTTTACATTATGGCATATGGGGAGAAATTCTGAAAGTGCACTAAGGGCAATTCCACGGTGTCGGATGTAAAAATTGCATAAAATTTTGTCATAAAAACTAAAATTTCTAAGCATTAAAATACTTGAAACAAATCAAAATATTTTTTTAATACTTAACTATGTTTGTAGACTTATGAAATATAATTTATGCAAAAATTTATAGCTTAAAAAAAAAATTAATAAATCATGGTGTCGGATGTAAGAGGCTAAAACTGAAAAATGAGACTTGCAAAACTAAAATCTAAAATTCAGGTCAATGGTTTGATCTGCAAAATTCTAACTACTTTTATGCTAAAATACATTGATAAAAGATAAATAACTTATGGTTTGTTTTTGTTTATTTAAATTGAATTAAAGTGCAAATTGATTTTGAAATTGGTGTCGGATGTAAAACGTACAAAAAATTGTTTAAAATTAATTTGGATTGCATATTTTTAATAGTAAATGAAGTCCTGATTTGCAAGGAAAATATTTTATAAAACAACCCAACCAATTTTATACAGGTACAACTTTAAAGAAATTTAGTGTCCGACGTAAATTTCTCAAAGTGCCTGAGATAAAAAAGCTCCTCAGGACAAAAATATATCATAAAAGTTCGATTTTGTTAAACTATGCTCTTCTAAAGTGTTATGGCAACCATTTGAATTCATTTAAACATGAAATATATTGTAATTATATATCAAAATACCAATTTCAAAATATGTTAAAAAATGAGTCAGCAGCATCACTATAATGTCTTTATTTAAAGGCCTATAATTCCTCCAGACTTAAATTTTAGTGACAATTTTTATTATTTTCTTATACTTTAATTCATAACCTTTAAAATGGTACCTCAATTGCGAAAAAAAAATTGATTTTAAAAATTTAGTCACCAGTTCCCTATTTCTGTGGAATTGCCCGCAAGCGTTTAAACAGTGCATTCGATTGAGCTTCAATTTGGTATATATGTTTGAATTATTCATCGATTGAAATTTAATTAAATGCTTGGTAATGATCTTAATCATAAGTGTTCGGAAAGTCGAGTGGAGTCACTCCAGATTTTTTTTTTTTTTTATAGGTATGTTAAATAAAATATTTTTATACTATCTACAAACTTAATAGTGTTTCATGTGTTCGTTTTATGAAAAGTATTGAAAATGCTGTTCATTTGCTATTTAGTATATGTCATTCGTGCACTATTTAGCAAAAATTATCAAAAATGTTGTTCACGCTTTATTTTACCTTGAGAATTTCAAAATTTGCTGAGTCAATGCTTTCTTTACGGTATGTTCTAACCTACGCAGATCTAGCTAATGAGAAAATAGTTTCAAGCTGCCTTGTTTTTCTAAAAGACTGCCAATCATATAGAATGGTTAGATAATGCTAGAAACTCTCCTGTATCTGCGCTTCTAATATAATGACTCTCTGTCATATAACAGGCTGGCGACAAATCATTGAAATCATGGTACTTTATCCTTTGGGAAAAATCATGGAAATATCAGGGAACTTTCGTTTTTGTCTACTGAACGGGATCATTTTTAGTTGTGGATCAGCATCTAACTCGCAAGTCATAGTGTTGTTCTGGATTATATAATACTCAAGTGATGCAGACAGATTACGAATCCAAGACTGAAGTGATGTAGGCACCATACGAGTCCAAAACCGCAGGTATTCGGAATTGTACTAAGATACGGATCATACGAGAAAACCAGACATATGAATCTATAGACATAGGTGTAACTTACTACGGGCAAGAGGGAGCAACTGCCCCCCCCTCAATGTTATATGCCAGCTTAGAGATGTGAATCAATCAGATATATGAATGCGAATATGAAATACTCTTTTTGGGTCAAAAATTCTGCATCTGGGTGAGATCCAGTAATGAATCATATTGAAAAGTAACGATTCATTACCCCTAGTGGTCGATCTGCAATTGCCCTTTATACCAAGAGCGTGGAATTTTGTAGTCAGTGATCCCTGTCCCCTTATTCCACTCTGGAGTTTTCTACAGTCACAGTAATTTTGATCATTGTTGGGTATACGGCGATGAGGGAAAAATCATGGAACTTTGTTTCTTAATTTCTGTAGCCACCCTGTTTAGTACATTATTAATTGTGCTTATGGCGTAACGGTATTGACATGTAACTATTTTTGGATGAAGGGTACTATTTCTAATGTATGAGGCTACTGAAGCAACTATTTTCAACACTGATAAGCGATGGCAGCCCTGAAGTCAATATCCTAATTAAAAAACTAATAATATTAATTAAGCAGTAAAACAAACTGAGCATCCACTAGATGTAAGAAATTAACTGCTAAATTTAAAATAAAAAAAATATAGTATTTAACCCTTTGAGGCGCAACCCCTTCCGACAGCTGGCTGTGCTCGCGCACAGCCAGCTGCATAAAAAAAGGGGGTCTCTATCTGTGGCATGCGATGAACGTTTCGATCGCCCGCCATCTTGCTGGTAGTTAAGTCGAGCGATGGCAACGGCTGCCCTTTTTTCAGCATTGGGCAATCTTTCCAGCTGTTCTCGCATTCTTCCATTTTTCAGCAGATGTCAGTGTTGTTAAAAATAATCGTGACAATTTTTTTTAATGGGAAATGAACGTGCTAAAAAGTAAAGGATTCTCATGGAGCTATGTCACTCGCAACTATTTTTATAGAAATCAAATCTATTCTTCTTGACTGGCAACAGTCAAAGCGTCATAGTTTGGTGTCCTCACTGTGAAGACACCGCACGTTAAAGGGTTAATAAAGTATATTCTTTTCTGATATTTTTAATCAGTATTCTCATATAGCAAGATAATGTGAGTAAAGTACAACACAAAACTTTCTTTTAATAACTGGTTATTTTTATGCCTTTGCTACCTAAAGTAGATATGTGAGTTTATTTTTTAAATTTATGATATATAAAGGAAACTTTCACATTGAGAAGCAGACATTTATTTTAGATCTAAAAAATACATAGTAAAAAAATAGTAATACATCAATATATATTTGCAATATATTAAGTACAGTGGTTGGAAAAAATAATCTCATTACCTAAAGAATAATCTCATTTGTTTTGTTTATTCTATACAGGAATGATAAATATAATGCATCATAATTACAGATTTTATAACAATTAAATCAATGTATATTTTTATTAATTTTGCTCCTGTTTTGAATTATAAAAAAATATTTCTGCAAAATAATTATACAAATGTATACTGTACTGCAATATTTACAGGTGCAAATAGCCAAATTAGCAAATCTTGTTAATTGAAAAGGACTGAAACATTCTTTTTAACTAAAGCCAAGTTAGTGTTTTGGATCAGAAAATATTTGTTAATAAATAGCAACAGGTTTTTTTTTTTTTTTTCTTACTAGAACTTTTACTTCATGTATCAGTGGTACATGCTAGGTTCCAAAAGTGGGCTATCTCACTTAAAGTACTATGTAAGAATATATGTTGGAGGGGTGCCTTTACCAGTGATTATGCAGAATGAATGAATACTCATTAAATTTTTCTTCAGACTACTGAAAAAACACTCAAAAAACTGGTGTTAAACGATAAAGTAATTAAAAAACTTTGTAAAAAACACACATAAGAAGTAAAAGGAAAAAGGATACGCGTTTCGTTCAAAAATTGTTTTGAACTTCTTCAGTCCAAGCCCTTCGTGTGCTGTTTGTTTTTTCTGTTTTCTCTTTTTTGTGTGTGTGTTTGTACTTGTGTGTTCCCTTTTTTATTATTTTTCTTTTATTTCTGTAATTTTTGTGCTTCTTTTCTTTCCTTTCTATCCCCCTTTTTATTTTATTTTATTTTATTTTTTTTTTCTCCCCTCTCCGTGGTTTTGTTCGACTTTTCTTTGCCCCTTGTGGCAACATTTTGCTTGTTTTTTTTCTCTTTTCAGTTCCCCGTGTTCTTTTCGTCGAAGGGCTTGGACTGAAGAAGTTCAAAACAATTTTTGAACGAAACGCGTATCCTTTTTCCTTTTACTTCTTATGTGTGTTTTTTACAAAGTTTTTTAATTACTTTCTTCAGACTGTTTATTTCCAACAGTATTGCCAATGCAATTGATATCAAAGCCAAGTTGCTCGGCTGGACTTTCCTTCTAAACCCTGAGACATGTCTTAATTTTTTTCATGAGCAGTCAGATTCATTTTTATTCAGCATCTTTTAACTCATGAGGTAACTTATACAATCTAAACTACCTTATATCTCGGCATATAACACCGAATACAAAATGGTTAATATAAAAAATTTATAAATAAACATTACAAATATGCATTTCAATACAGAAGATAACTTTAATCAGCTATTTAATTGAATTTAACGATATAAAACAAAAAACCTTACAATACATAATCTCTTAATAATCTTTGTCAGATGTCATGAAAAGTCCATTATATTCATCCTCATTTATATTTGGGAATGTCACTGTCATCTTCATTGTCACTTTCTTCAAACCATAAAAAGTCATTCTCTGTTCCTTACAAGTGCATTTGATATTCCACCTTTTTTGAATATATATATATATAATCCATTGATTTTGATAGGGAAAATAGGATGTGTGTTAGGCAAGTTGGAGTGTATAGGCTGATTAATTTTATTTTTTACCAACTATGCGAAAAATTCCAGAGCTGGGAATCGAACCCAGGACTGCCGCATAACGTGCGGGTGCTCTACCACTGAGCTACTCTGGGACGATTCCCAGATGAAATTTCTCGCATTAGAGCCGTTGGCATTCATCATCTTCCTCTGCAAACCACAGATAGAACAGATGAAACAATTAATTCGCGACAACTCCATTACGCCGCGGATATTATACATTTTTAGAAAGTGATTCCATCAACCTTTCAAGTTATTAGGCAAGTTGGAGTGTATAGGCTGATTAATTTTATTTTTTACCAACTATGCGAAAAATTCCAGAGCTGGGAATCGAACCCAGGGCTGCCGCATAACCTGAGGGTGCTCTACCACTGAGCTACTCTGGGACGATTCCCAGATGAAATTTCTCGCATTAGTGCGAGACTAATGCGAGAACTCGCACTAATGCGAGAAATTTCATCTGGGAATCGTCCCAGAGTAGCTCAGTGGTAGAGCACCCGCACGTTATGCGGCAGTCCTGGGTTCAATTCCCAGCTCTGGAATTTTTCGCATAGTTGGTAAAAAATAAAATTAATCAGCCTATGCACTCCAACTTGCCTAATAACTTGAAAGGTTGATGGAATCACTTTCTAAAAATGTATAATATCCGCGGCGTAATGGAGTTGTCGCGAATTAATTGTTTCATCTGTTCTATCTGTGGTTTGCAGAGGAAGATGATAAATGCCAACGGCTCTAATGCGAGAAATTTCATCTGGGAATCGTCCCAGAGTAGCTCAGTGGTAGAGCACCCGCACGTTATGCGGCAGTCCTGGGTTCGATTCCCAGCTCTGGAATTTTTCGCATAGTTGGTAAAAAATAAAATTAATCAGCCTATACACTCCAACTTGCCTAATAACTTGAAAGGTTGATGGAATCACTTTCTAAAAATGTAGGATGTGTGTTATATGCCGGAATATATATATCATCTTAAGTTCGTTTTTCATGCAAAGTATATAAAAATTAGAATCATAGGTTTTAAATTCTGAAGAAAATTATTGGTATTAGTAGACACAATGAATGAGCAGACTGCGGAACAATAACAATTACTTTTCTTTTTGAGATGGACACTACAATTAGATTATAGTAGTTCCAAATATTAATTTTTTGATTATGATTAGATTAGATTAGATACATTAAACCAATAAAAACTTTAATTACAATTATGCATGGTGAGATTATGATTACAAATATTTATTTGTGAACATTAATTCATAGCTTTATAATTGTACAATTTTGTAAAATAATACAGGTTTAAGCAATTCCATGCAATAATATAACAGCTGGTTGACAGGAGCTGAGACAGAAGAGGACAAAGACGCTATCTGAGAAAGGAGGGAGATATTGCTTTCTCTCCCACAAATCTCAATACCTTGCTGAGTCCAGAGAGGACTGATGACAGGAAACAACACTGGCCACAGAAAGGATAACTTTTGGCTTTATGTATTTGTAGCTATGTGAATGAGCATGTTAAACCAGGATTCAATAATTCTTTCAGTGTTTTGGATAGACTCAAATGCAGGAGTCCCGAGAAATTTAACGAAGACTTAATGCCCAGTTTAATGAGATTTTTCTGTTATCTTCATGAAAACTAAAACTGACTGAATGTAATCCTGTGATTGTCTCATGTGATTACGATTACGTGGTGCTTTGGCTACGATTTTTTAGAAATTGATTAGTTTCTGATTACATATAGTCTGACAAGTCAAATCTTAAAGGTTCACATCTGTGTGTTGATATTTCATTAAAAAGCTGATGATACCTTTACTGAAGTCAATGAATACACAAATTATTCCAGGCAATTTGTTCATTATCTACAAATCATACAATTTTTGCTTTATATTTGTCACATTAGTTGTCTTATTCAGTGAAAGAACAACTAGCTAATCCATCATCAATCAAATAATTTTGTATTACAGGTGATGTTCCTGTAAATAATGCGTTATCTCGCATCATAGAGACGCCTTGAACTACTTTGGTATGCAGCTTCCCCATCCATCCTCACTCCTTGTCATAACAATGCAGCGGAAGGGCTTTGCTTGCTCTGAACAAAGACAGAAAGGAGCTTATTTGCCGATTTCTTTACAGATATCTTATTTTTTCAAACTGGAATACAGTATATTAGCAAATTCCTATAATCCACCATACATTTCAGCTGTAAACAAATAACTTTAGATCACAGTTTTTCTTCATAAAGTGAAAGTTTTATTTATAGAAAGTGAAATTGCTAGAATAAGTAGTTCTCTGTAATACTATTAGCTAATTTGGTACTTACGTATTATCCCGCGATCATTTTCGCCAAACAATTTTTTCATTAAATGTGCTGGCAAACTGTTGCCAATTGTATTCCAAACCATCAATAATTTCATGTGTCCGGAATTTATCTTGGCAAAAAATCGCTCGTTTTAGCGGACCGCTGGGATAATACGTAAATACCGGTAATTTATAATCATAATTAAAATAACTATTTGTTGAAAATTCAGCATTATACAATATTGATACAACCCATCCCAAAGTAATTCTGATACAGAATCAATCAAAGAAAAAATATTCCTTGAAGAGGATTTAAAATTGAGAAGAATTACATTTGTTTTCTTTCAAAACTTTCTTGTTTCTGAACAAGAAATTGGATGCAGATTAGAAGGAATTGACTGTAATTGAAGTGTGCCAATGCCAAAGTGTTAGGCTAGTACTTTTGTAGAACCACATCTTTAGAGCTAGCTCAGTGGATATGTCACTGATACGTATAAATACAGCATGCGCCTGTAAAAAATGTCCTTGGATTTAAAATGAAAATTAACTATTTATAAATATTGGTCAGTTGCTAGATTTTAGAAACTCAGCTGAAATCAATAAGCATACAATTGAGCACTGGAATTTTGGGAATCTGCACCTGTAGTTGTATTACCTTCGACAGTTTCTTGAATAGCATTTTATTATTTATATCGGTAACAGTGATTATTCTTTGAACTGTGGTTTTTCTGGTAAAGAGCAACCAGACTGCTTTATAACTTCAGTAGCTGCATAAATGCCACAATTAATACAAACATCTAATGATTTCCCTAAAATATACTGAGCTAGAAAACCTGAAAGAAAAAAAAAAAGAGTAAAGTTGATTGGAGTAATTACGATAGCTTCAATTATATTTATTGCAGTTACAAATACCAGTTTTAGGTTTAATATAGAGTTTAACATATGGTGCAAAAGCAGGAAAACTCAAAGCATTGTCCAAAGCACTACCCAAAAAGTTTAGGAAGTTACACCAATGCTGCCAATAAATGCTGATTTCTAGAGTTTAAACTGCTATGTATGACTTAAGAGTGCTTTAATATTATTTAAAAGCTTAATATATTTCCCTCAAAAATAAATTAATGATATAAAATTTATGTACAATACAGTGAAACCTGTGAAGTTGTCCTAATTGACCAAGAATGGAATGTGGCTCAGTTACTTTAACATAGAGTGAACCATTTAAAAGTTGACCACCTGTCTAACTTTTATGTTGACCAGGTAATTACCGTATTTTCCAGTAATAACGCCGCAAATAGATAATTATTTCTATTTATAGAACTAGTTTAACACCGCACACCGAGAATAATGCCGAACTTTTTAAAAAGTATTATAGAATCAAGCTTATCAAGTTTAGATGTGTTATTTTAGGTAATGCTATAAAGTGGTAAACATAAAATTAAACAATTATAATTAAAATAACTTACCATGTAATATATAAATTCACAATGTTTGTCGATATGTCATTATTAGTACAATTTATTTATCTATTTTTAGAATATACATATGCATATATATATACTACAGACTATTTTCTACTTCAGAAAATCCGTCAAAATCCTCGTCCTCGGTGTCACTCTGGAACATTTTTAGTTGTTCAGATGGCAAAAGTTCATCAACATCTGAACCGATTTCATCGGAAGAAACACTAGAAATTGCAGGAATCCCATTAGTGCTATTTTGTGAAAAATCGATAATTTCGGCTTTTTGAAAGGCTCTCTCTACCATACCATTCGGAATTTTATTCCAGGAGTACAAAATCCACTCGCAAACTTCGGTATAAGTTGCTTTACGGATCCGGCCTCCTTTCGTAAACGTATGATTTTCTGCCGACATTCATGATTCTCAGTGATGACGCATGTGAGCTTTAAATGCCCGATTTATACACAAATCCAGAGGTTGCAATATTTTAGTCAACCCACCAGGTACTATTGCCAGTCTTGTTTTCTCTGATCCTAGAAATTTTTGCGTCTCGTTTGAAAGGTGCGTTTTCATAGAGTCCATGATGAGTAGACAATTTTTTTGAAAAATGAAATTCGGTCTTTTTCTCCAACATTTTTCTGCCCATTCCTGCATAACGTCCTGGCTCATCCAGCCTTTTTGATTTACGAGCACTACTATTCCCTTAGGGAAATTTTCTTTAGGAATTGTTTTCGTCTTAAAAATAACAATCGGAGACAATTTATGGCCTGAGGATAAACATGAAAGCACCACGGTAAAACTGTTTTTCTCATCCCTTGTTGTAACGATAGGGACAGACTTCACACCAACAAAATCTGCTGAGCGAGATGCAGGCATGTCGAACGATATGGGGACCTCATTCATATTCCCTATCTCCGATGGCTTCAGTGCATCTCTTCTTTCACAAACTTTAAAAATGAAGTTTTCTTCTCTTCCCAGTCTTCGGGCAATTTCTGGCCAACACTTGCCCGGGCCCTCATGGTCAGATTATTTCTTTTAAAAAATCGGTTGCACCATGATAGTCTACCTCTAGAATCGGCCAGACCATTCTCTGCCGCCATCTGCTTCGCTTTTATTCTTATTAAACAGTTGATAAAGCTCGACCATTTTCCCTTTGATTCTCAATCGAGAACACAAAGCTCTTTTTCCAAATCTGGCCACTGTGCTTTTGGTCCACGACGTTGAGCTCGTTTCTCTCTCAGCATTTTCAACGGTATTTCTTCCTGCTTTCGCCACTCTCTTACATGTTTTTCATCCACATTCAGCTCTCGTACTACTTGTCTATTGCCGTTCAATTTTGCTAATGAGATAGCGTTTAATTTAAACTTTGCTGTATAACTTCGCCGCTTAGAATTGTTCGAAAATATAACGGAAAATAATCAGTATCGAAGCAAGAACACTAATAAAATGAATAAAATCGAACGAAGAATGTGAAGTAAAATTAAGTTGAGTTGTTGCTAAACGCGAATATGCATATTTTGTAATGCTGAAAAAGATTTGGAACATAGAGTATAATTAGACGCCTATAGGTAAGGTTTAGCGCTGGCGAATATTGAAGGAGGGGGAAAATGGGAGGAGTTATTCCTGATATGGCATACAAAGTTACTTGATGCGATTGGATGCCATGCCCGATCAAAGTACTGTTTTTTGTTCCTGAAAAATGTTACTATACCTAAACACCGTAATGGGTTTTCACCATGAGAGACTTTTATAGGAATGGAAAAAGATCATGGATTATTTTGTTTACCGTAACCAGATTTAAGGTGTTTTTTTTTTTAAGGGGGGGTTAAATGATCAGCTGTAACTTTGGAACTACTTACAAGCCGTTCCCAGTTATTGGCCGCATTTTTGTTTCCGAAAAAGAAAAATATTGTTTAACGCCGCGGCGTCATTACCGGAAAATACGGTAGGTAGAATTTGTCCCAAAGCATAGCTCAAAATATTTTTAAATTGACCACTTTCTGAATTTATGTCTTTCTTTTAACAGTTTAGAGATATATTTTATATTTATTGCTTCCCATCCACACTGAATACATAGAACAGTATATGCTACCATAGTGTTCTGTCAGTCATTACTGTCCATGAAGAAAGAAGCCCCTTTCAACATGCTTGTCCCATAGTAACATCACCTTTTTGGTCATTTTTTAAAAACTTTACACCACTTTTCAAAATCAATATATTCTAGATTAGTTAGTGTGGAGCCAAATTATTGTTCATTTTAAAATATTTACTGTTTTCTCATCTCTATCACGTTTTTCTGTTAGGTAAACATTGTTTTTCCTTGTTAGAAATGTAAGTTCCTCCCACTACAGTATTTACAGATAGTAATACTTTTTTTGTTTACTTTTCATTTTTCTTAAAGAACATGCAGTTTAAATTATTACTTCCCTTTTTTACAAACAAAATATCGTGAGCTCAAGAACAGTAACATTATTTTAGACTATCTCCAAATTTTAAGGAATTAGAAGTCTTTAGTTATTTCATTTAATTCTAAGCATTTGCCATGTTGAAATCGACCAGGTTTCCAGCAAACGGTAGTTATTCACGATGTGAGGATTCCTGTTCCCATAAAAACATGTGCTACAACGTTCTGATGATATGGAGAATGTTCTAGAATAAATAGAACTTTACACCGCGAGCTTGTACTTTCCAGATAGCTTAGGGTTATTGATTGTAGGCCACTACTGTGGTTAGCTTATCATCACATCGCCATACCTGCGGAGATCATCTATGCTCCTGATTGGGTAGCATGCTTTGCCTCGCCACGTTTGGCGAATTCTGAGCTCACCGATTGCAAGGCAGGAACGCACCAGTTTCTGCCTGTCTGTTGAGTGACCACCATCTCTTTTTTTGGGGCTAAGTCCTCTTTAATGGCCCATTGTGTCATTTTGTTTTTTACATTTTCCTTTTCCCCCTTTTGCCTGTGCTAACCAGCATTTTCCCTGATCCGTTCTTTTTTTAGTTAAATAAACAAGTTTTTTTTTGTTACTACATATAACCTGTAATTTTATTTGACATGTGTTTTACAGCTTTTTGTCAGTCATCAGTTAACACCATCAGAAAAGGTATGTGCTGCATTTTTTTAAGATTTCATCGATTGGATGATCTGAGATAAAATGAAATAGAAACTAGGGTAGCCAAATGACAACTGTCATTTTCATAACATGAGAATTGGTGCTGTGACCAGGATCTCAAAGGTCCAATTAGTAATAGTGAATATTCTTAATTTTGTTGCATGAACGCAAATTGTAAAGAAAACAAACAAGCTCTGAGAACATTTTTTGAATTTATTGTGAATGCTCAGATGAAGAGATTAAATATATAGTAACATATAAGTGATTATTCACCAAATTTTGAAGTTATATATTATCCTACAAACATGTCAGATATGCCTCCTACTGTTGTACCAGAAATTTTTCACAGTGAATGTACAGAACTGAAATTTTATTTTTACCTAATGATAATTATCAAGGTATTTTTGAGTCTATACACTCAATTTCACACATCATACGACAGACAGACAGGCAGAACCTCGCACAACGGCAGAAAAAGCAACACACACAACCACGCTTTAAAATTAAATTCGATGTCTGCTGGTAAAAACTCCAGTGATGAAGCTAAACAAATAAATAAAAATTCGCATGTAGGAGATATCTTTAACGTTTATGATTTTCAAATTCCATTCCAGTCACAATCCAAACACTTTGATACCAAAATTCCCCCTCCAGGCTATGCAGAAATTGTAAATCTTATTCAGCCCACACAACAAACAACCATGCAAAAGTACGAAGAATTGCAAAATAGCCAATATTACTTATCACAAAATGAACAAGAGGAACTCCATAACATTTTAAAAGAGAACTTCCAAGCTTTTTCCTTGTCTTTAACTACAATGGGTCACACAGACAGAATTGAACCAACATTACATTTCACATCCAATTACCCCATTAAATGTCTTCCGTTTCCGATATCTCAAGCTTGCTTTACAACAGGAAGCACACAACAACTTAAGAGTTATGGAAGCTGCTGGTATAATATCATAAAATATTGCAACATGGGATGTCCAATGCTCCTTGTCAAAAAACGAGCTGTAGAAAATTGTAAACAGACAGACAGACAGAATGGCAATCTATGCCTTTTAAATTCCACTGTCCAACACTCATGTCCATTACAAAAATCAGTCAACTAATTAACAGCATTGCCAATTTTTGTTTCTTTACATCACTAGATATGGCCTCTGCTTACAATCAGCTAGAGCTTCCGGAAAGGTATAGAGAAAGGATTTCCTTTACTACACCATGGGGGTACATATAAATTTAACTGCCTCCCTTTTGGGTTAAAAACAAGTGCTTCCATTTTTCAAGCTCTAATGGACACTATAAAAGAAGAATGTAATGTTTATGGAATAGACTGTTATCAAGATGACATACTTATTTGTTCCAATAGTTTTTCTGGTACAATATTAAAACTCCAAAAGCTACTCAATCTATTCAAAAAGTATAATCTCACGCTTAATCTTATAAGATGTACAGCTTTCACAAAGAAGTTAATTTCCTTGGATTTTGTGACTCACAATCTAGAATATTTCCCATAAGTTCCAATATCAGTAAGATAACTTCTTTCCCTGTACCTACAACAAAAAGTCAAGAAATTTCTAGGTATATGTAGTTTTTACAGACAACTCATCCCCAAGTATGCAAAATTAACAGAAATGCTGGTCATGCTAACATCACTAAAGGTTTCATTTAAGAGCCGTTGCAAAAGCAAATTGGGCAGGTCAATAGAAAAAAGTTCGCATCACCATCTCAGAATTTCATGATTTTTTTTTCTTCTGTTGCCTTACCCAAGGAAAAAACAAATCTGAAATATTTTTGATTTACCTCTTTTAGTTTTGGAGTTATGGGGGGTCAAAGTACCCCAGAGGAGCAACGTCGAATTAATTTAGGGCCATTTTTGCCACATTATTGTCTCGACTGTGACTGGCTCAGAGGTGCTTCAGAGAATTTTTTCATTTTATCCTATAATATACCTTGTATATTAACATCTCAAATTGAAAATTCATTTGAAAATTGTCGGAGCCCCAAATTAGGGCCCCCCAAACTACCCCCAATTTCATAAAAAAAAAAAAAAAAAAAAACAGCTTTAAGAATGCTTTAAATCTTGGCTCTGACGTGATACAGAAAAAAGTTTTGCACAGTGCAGTTATATATCTTCATATAAAGTGAATCCAATGTTAAAAATTTTTGAAGGCCCCCAGGGCCCCCCGGTATGGGGTCCAAACATGGTCCTTAGCGCTAATTTACGCAATTTCGAAGCATTGGTACAGCTGAAGCCGACTTCCCACAGGAGAACTATTGACATGGAGATGTAGTATCAACATAGTAGTTTGATATTATGAAAAAGCATTTCTTGAAGGTAGAACTGTTTCCAAGAAAAATCCCAAAAAGTACCTCCCTATTTGGGACATTCCACTGGCACGCATGGGGGCATTTCGACGTTACTTTTAGAAGTTTAATCGACAGTGGCAATATTGAAAATTAACTTTTATATATCTCAAATATATCCTCCATATATCACAAATAGTTATTTTACAAGGGGCACTCATAAGAATTACATTATGCTGAATGGGGATCTCTGCAACAGAGAACCGATTCGAAAAATTCTTTCACTGACAGAAAGCTACACTATTCCTGAGTATTATAAGCTACCTTTCAGCATGTAGCATAACTAGTTCTTTTACAGGGACACTCAAAAATTCTAGCATGATGCTATATGGACATCTCTATAACTACTGAATCGATTCTAAACATCTTTTCATTGAAAGCTACACTATTCTTGAATAACATAGGCTAAAATTCATGCATGCAGCATAATTTACAGGAACACTCAAAATGATTTGTAAACATTGTCGTAACTGTCTCCATTCTCCACTCAAATTTATTCAAATTTTATTAAACTCCATTCAAATTTTTGAACAGTGCAGTTATATATCTTCATATAAAGTGAATCCAGCGTTAAATATTTTTGAAAGCCCCAGCTTTACGGCCTCTACCTTCCTGTCATTTTAAGAGGCATCGCAGGAACAAATCGGGCAAAAAAAAAAGAAGAAAGTTTCAATCACCATCTCAGAATCTCATGAATTTTTTTTTCTTGTGTTACCTTACCCAAGGAAAGAACACATCTGAAATATTTTTGATTTAGCTCTTTTAGTTTTGGAGTTATAGGGTAGCCCAGGAGTGACGAATTTAGGGCCATTTTACTCTCTCGACTGTGATTTGTTTTGAGATGCTTCAGAGAATTTTTTTTTAATCTGATAGTATACCTTGAATATTAACATCTAAAACTGGAAATTCCTTTGAAAATAGGCAGAGCCTCCAAATAAGTCCCCCCCACCAAATATCCCCAATTTCATAAAAAATACAGTTTTAAAGAATGCTTTAAATATTGGCTCTGACGTGATACAGAAAAAATAAAAATTCCCGGGCCCCTCACAGGTCCTTATCCCTAATTTATGCAATTTCGAAGCATAGATACAGCTGGCTCTGACTTCGCACATGAGAACTATTGGCATGGAGTTGTAGTTTCAACATAGTAGTTTCATATTATGAAAAGATATTTTTTTTTATTATTGTGTTTAAATTTTTCTTGAAAACGGTGATGCTTTCAAAAAATATACTAGGGGGCCCTCGGGGCCTTCAAAAATTTTTAACATTGGATTCACTTTATATGAAGATATATAATTGCACTGTTCAAAAATTTGAATGGAGTTGAATAAAATTTGAATAAATTTGAGTGGTGAATGAAGACAGTTACGACAACGTTTACGAATCATTTTGAGTGTTCCTATAAATTTTGCTACATGCATGAATTTTAGGCTATGTTACTCATGAATAGTGTAGCTTTCAGTGAAAAGATCTTTAGAATCGGTTCAGTAGTTACAGAGATGTCCATACAGCGTCATATGCTGGAATTCTTTTGATTGTCCCTGTAAAAGAACTAGTTATGCTACATGCTGAAAGGTACCTTATAATACTCAGGAATAGTGTAGCTTTCTATCAGTGAAAAATTTTTTTGAATCGGTTCACTAGTTGCAGAGATCCCCATTCAGCTTAATGTAATTCTTATGAGTGCCCCTGTAAAATAACTATTTGTGATATATGGAGGATATATTTGAAGAATAAGTGAATTTTCAATATTGCCACTGTCGATTAAACTTCTAAAAGTAACACCGAAATGCCCCCATGCGTGCCAGTGGAATTTCCCAAATAGGGAGGTACTTTTTGGGATTTTTCTTGGAAACAGTTGTACCTTCAAGAAATGTTTTTTCATAATATCAAACTACTATGTTGATACTACATGTCAATAGTTCTCTTGTGGGTAGTCGGCTTCAGCTGTACCAATGCTTTGAAATTGCGTAAATTAGTGCTAAGGATCATGTTTGGGGACCCGTACCGGGAGGCCTTCAAAAATTATTAACATTGGATTCACTTTATTTGAAGATATATAACTGCACTGTGCAAAACTTTTTTCTGTATCACGTCAGAGCCAAGATTTAAAGCATTCTTAAAGCTGTTTTTTTTTTTAATGAAATTGGGGGTAGTTTGGGGGGCCGACAATTTTCGAATGAATTTTCAATTTGAGATGTTAATATGCAAGGTATATTATAGGATAAAATGAAAAAATTCTTTGCAGCACCTCTGAGCCAGTCACAGTCAAGACAATAATGCAGCAAAAATGGCCCTAAATTAATTTGACATTGCTCCTCTGGGGTACTTTGACCCCCCCATAACTCCAAAACTAAAAGAGGTAAATCAAAAATATTTCAGATTTGTTCTTTCCTTGGGTAAGGCAACACAATAAAAGAAAAGCATGAAATTCTGAGATGGTGATGGGAACGCCCTGCCCGATTTGCCCCTGCAATGCCTTTTAAGTGGACTCCCACTCATCAAGCTGCTTTCCAAATACTTCAAAATATTTTCTTTAAAAGACCTTTCCTTCAACAACATGATTTCAATAAGCAATTTTAATTAAACACAGATGCCTCATCACATGCCATATCAGCTATATTAATGCAAATGTCACCAGATAACCTGTTGTTTATTTTTCGAAAGCACTCCGCAATGCTGAGAAAAATTACTCAGCTATAAAAGTAGAGTTCATGGCTATTGTAAAGGAAATCCACGCATTCAAAAATATATTATATGGCTGAGAATTTACCATACTTTCAGATAGCAAGACTCTCAAGCATTATAAAAGAAGAACTTCACTGGCTGACATCATTTCACCATGGTTACTTGATCTATCAGAGTATACTTTTGTCTTTGAACATATACCTGGTAAACAAAATGTTCTCGCTGATTTTTTCTCATGAACATCTTTCAAACATAGCTCTGAAGATATTACCTCCAATCCTAATATACTACAAAGCAATGAAATAATACCGATACACAGTGAAAACATAAATGAATTGCATACCTCCAATGCGGAAAGTAACCACCTTTTGGTTGTAAGACCACGGTCAGATCTTATATGTGAAATTTCAATTCCAACACTGCTGTTTGCCCCTATTGCCTGCAACTTCACTGACATCTTAAAGTTTGGCATGAACCTTTCCAAAGGTTATCCATACTTGTTGCAAACGAACTATTTAAGCTATATGCATGAATTTTAGCATATGTTAACTCAGGAATAGAGTAGCTTTCTAAAAATGTAAAAATCTTTAGAACGGATTCAGTAGTTACAGATATTGAGTGTATCTGTAAAAGAACTATTTATGCTATATGCATAAAAAGTAGCCTATAATACTTAGGAATAGGTTGCTTTCAATCAGTAAAAAATGTTTTAGAATCAGTTCAATAGTTACAGAGATACCCACGAGGCATGTACATAATATGGGTATCTCTGTAACTATTGAACTGATTCTAAAACTTTTACATAGTTTTAAATATGTACATAGTTTTTCTAAGTGTCCCTGTTAAAGAACTATTAGTGATATATGCATGAAAGGTAGCCTATAATACTAGGAATAGTGCAGCTTTTTCTATCAGTGGAAAAAGTTTTAGAATTGGTTCAGTAGTTACGGAGATGCCCATAGAGTGTAATGGATTTGAATTATTATTTTGAGTGTCCCTGTAAAAAAACTATTTATGCTATATGCAGGAATAGTTAGCCTATATGTTAATCCAGGGTATGAGTTGTCTTCATAGCAAATTTTATTCAAATCCATTCAGACATTTTTGCATTGTTGAGTAACAAACATACAAACTTTCACATTTATAATGGATAATTTAATGTTTAATCTTAATAAGCAATATTATTCATATTTTGCATCATTTTGATTTCATATTTCACATAATTTTGTAGCGGTCCGGGATATTTCACCGACATGGATTTTTCACCGACTGGATATTTCACCGACATGGATTTTTCACTGACTGGACAGTTCACCGACATGGATTTTTCACCGACTGGACACTTCACTGACACGGATTTTTCACCGAGTGGACATTTCACCGACAGGACATTTTACGGACGTGGATTTTCACAGACATGCGTATTGTCTCTTGAAATTGTTGATATCATATCAGTGGCGGATCCATGGTGGAGGCTTCTGGATCTCTAGCCTCCTCCCCTAGAGTGAGACGGTGTCGGCAAAATGTCCTGTCACTAAATAGTGTTTTCTTGGAGTTTCAAAACTTTATAAATTTTTTTCCCGCATAAGGAACTTTTCTGTTTATACAACTAAATCCCAATTATGTTTTCCGAAAGTTTAAAAGCTATATAATCAACCGACAAGGCCGTATAAAACGACAAACATGCTTATTTATGCTGCCTGTACAGCTTTTTTTTTAATATATTGAGAGAAACAGTGCCATGGAATGGATGTACTCCCCCACTTCGAAAATATGACGTATATTGTTATCAAAAAATACACTTTCAGTACGATTGTTTTTCTCAAATCTTCTTTTACTGTAATACACAAATTAATTATATAAATGAGTTTTAATTATGTAATTAATTTAATTACACAATGAAGTGAATAAATATGTACTTAAGTTAATTATTTTTTACATATGATATAATTTGATTAATGTTAATTAATTACGTATGCATAATTAATACGTATGATTTTTAATAACGCACGTATAATTAATTATGGTTCATATGAGTGTTTTTGGCAACACCCTACCTCCCACCCCAACAAAAATAAATAAACTATAGTCCCGGCCCTGCTTTAAATGCCTAAACTTTCTAGTTTTGTACAAAAGAATTCTTTTTTAGATATATTGATAAATTTTGAGAAAAAAGAATCATAATTAGCTGCTCTCTTTATGGGAGATTTTTGGTTAAATGTATTATTAAAACTGTGTGAGAATTCGCCTGTCGTCGTAATAATGAAAATTTAGTCCATTTTAAAGTGCCTGAAATGTTCATGTAAATTCAGGCATGAAAGTGCAAGCTGATCAGAAAAGCTGAACTCTACCCGAATACAAAACTTAACGTGAAAAAAAAATTATGTATATATATATATATACAAAATATATATATATATATATATATATATATATATATATATATATACATATGTGTATATATAATACATATGTATGTATATATTTAAGCACATGTGATTGCTTATGGCATGTTTTTCCCAATTTTTGGCTTTGATGGCCCTGTTTCAAATTTATTTATAGCCTCTGGATTTCATTTTTATTTTCATGATTACGTATTATATCTGTTATAATGTGCTTTCAATTAATACTTCACTTGGGAATCCATTTTACGTAAGTTAAGCTATTTTATATTATATATTAATATATATATATATATATATATATATATATATATATATAGTGACATTGTATTATAAAATATTATAAAACCCGAAAAACCACCAGTCTTTGTCTGGGGGTTTTTCGGGTTTTATAATACAATGTCACTATAGGCATGAGAAGTTATATTAGAGCTGCAGTTGCTGCGCTCATAATTTTCGTGATAATCTTTACTACTTTACTTCTTTCTATAAATATATATATATATATATATATATATATATATATATATATATGCATGTATACATTTTCACCAGCCAGTACACTATATTCTTATAAGAAGGGTCAATTTATGGTGGGAAAAAAAGTAACCAAATTTTTACAGATTGAAAAACAACTGTTTTTGTACAGTAATTTCTTCCAGTAATATATCACTCCATTCTTAAAAAACGATAGACAAAATTTCCCCCCCCATTTTCTATACATGATAAAAATACATTAAAAAGTGTTGAAATCAAAATGTTTTCAAAAACTTTCTTTTTTTTTTTTTCATTATTGCAGTTTTGATTTTATTCATTTATTTATTATTATTAAAGTGACCATTTTTTCTGAACCTAAAATCAGGACATTCCTACACCAGTGTCGAAAGGGATAAAAATCAATCCCGACCCCCCCCCCCCCCAATAATAATTATGTAATCAAAGATTATATTCTTGCTAAACTCCAAGCACACTTTAATTACCTAATACAGTAGGGCACCCGAAATCCGGAACTTTTTTTTTCTGGATTTTTCCCCCCCTTCGCGTTTTCCCCCCCTCCCTATAAGCATATAAAAACGGATATTATTTTCCTTTTTATTCCTCATTTTCTTCTTTGAAAGACCGTTTTCAATTGAATATACGTAAAAATAAGGAAACCTGTTAAATTGGAAAGAATTTCGTCGATCGCGGCGAAGCGCAGGGAAAGGAGGGCGCGGGCGCGTACCAGGAGAATGATCGATCCTGTCTACTCGCGCCTTTCTTCGCTTTGCGATCGGCGAGTTGCTGTTAGATCTTGTGCGGTAATTTTCGATTTCTCGTAGCATAAATAGATTCTATGCTATTATAGAATGACTTGCTTTAATGGGGAGAAAAATATGTGTCCTTTACGCACGCACACACACAGGCGCGCAGCTTCAAGTGTTGATGATTCATCTAGTCTGTTAAATGTAAACAAAGATGAACGGGATTTGGTGACTGTTTCCCTCCCCCCCCCTTCTCAAAGAACTGCAGATGTGTGAAGAAATGTTGGGTTGCGGGTTGCGTAATAAATTGCTAGGCAAATCAACGGGCCGAGGAAAGTCGGCAGTTGATCCGAAAATTGCGCAACTGCTCTATCCGTCCTTCCGTAGCCCGCTGAATTGCGGTGTAGGATGAGTTATTTCAATCGGAAACTATGTTTGAAAAAACGTTAAGTAAAATTTTAAGATTATATAAGTTGCATATTTTCAGCCAATTTAGTTGCAGCAATCGTCATCCGTCTGAAATAATGGTTGCTCGGCTCGATAACATAGCTTTCGAATTTTTTAATGGATTACTTCATCTTTAACATACTGTATTATTCATTCATTCTTTTTTTTTTTTAATCAGAGATATATAATCGTGTGCATATTTTTAAAGTTTTTATTTAATAGAGTTTCAGTTAATATTAATTAACGTCATAATAGACGCTAAAACGCAGAAGGGCCTATGCTACAGCTTACCCCGGAAGACTTCCGGAAATCGGTAAAGTTCGCAGCCGGTATCCCAAAATCCAGAATGGGTCCGGTCCAGAGCATTCCGGATTTCGGGTTCCCTACTGTACTAATTATTGTCACGTTGACACAACGTGCATATTTTTTAATGAAAAATATTAACACAAATCCTAATTAATATTGTCTAAATTTAAACTAATAATCTATTCTAAATTTAATTTAAAAGTTTTTAATAATAACTATCTTTCAAAGCTTAACGTACTTCTAAAGCATTTCCTTTTCAGCTGCTTTGAAATAAAATAACAGTTGTCGCCAGTTTTCTATCCTACTAAACGAATAATCATAACATCCCTTCGCTCGCATATGTTTTCTCTGCTCCGCTGAAACAGATGTGTTTGCGATTTTCCTCTCCTGCACAAGAAGCATATTGCTCGAAAAACACCTGTTAAAATTGTTCCAGAAAAATCGAGCTCCCTTTTTCTATAGCAGTAGGTCTAACGGTCATTTTGAGCAGTTGCGGAGTTGGTACTTGTGTGGCGAGGTCCTCACTTTTAAGTGGGGAACCTTCGCCACCGGAACGTAGGCACGAAATGCCATGTACGCCATAATAATTTTTAGAAGAATGCTTCCCCAGTTTTCCTTTTTATTTGAGAGTGTATTATAAAATTTCAAAAATGTTGATCTTCAGATGGTGTAAAAATAAAGAGATATGACTAAAATGGAGATGAGTCCTGCCAATTTTTTATAGTCGACTTACTGATTTTTGTTAGCAAAGTTTGTGCTTTGTGTTCCAGTTTTCTGCGTGCTCTCCTCAAAAAGAAAAATGAAACGACGAGCGCTAGGAAGACGGATGCCTTTCCGTAACAACATTATGGGTCAACAATTAGTTGACCGCCTCCTTCTTTTCTTTTGCGAACCTGCTTTGATGTACCGCTATCTGTGATGATTCCCAGCATTCTCTTGAAATCGGATTTAGTTTGCTGGCGTTCAAGAAAAATGAACGTGATGTTGCTTTAACTGAAATTTTCTTCTTACAGTGCTACACTTCGCTGACGTATATCTTTAATACGCAATATGGATGTCGACATTTTCTTTTATTTTTAATACAGTGACGCAATGTTTTTCACGATTGTTCAGACCAAATGTGACAACGATCTACATACCACATACCTACCATCGTCTCCTTACGATCACCGCCTTCCACCATACATCTCCATAGGATAAATTGGTGCCGGTGAACCAGGCACGTTCCTTCCGACATCAACTATGTGCTAAAATCGTCGTGATTTTCGGGCTACTGAGTGTGTTTGTTTGTTTTTTTGTGTTGCGGCGTGGTGACGAAGCAAAAGAAAAAATATTGCGTTTAAGAGCTCTCCATTTCACTTCATGCTTTTTAATTTTCATTGTTTACTGGGATCCCAACCTTTTTTTAAAATTTTTATTATATTATGTGTTAACACCTTTTTTTTCTTTTACGAGTAAGTGTTCATATAAATATATCTAGTATTATAGTTTTATGCATTATTTGAATTTTGATTAAAGTGATTGATATTATTATGATTGATTTTTTGCTATAAATATATGCGTATATATATTTCATAAAAAGAAATTTTCTTCGAAATAATGAACATTATTTACATTTTTTTTGCATATATTTATCTTATATTTTTCTGCATATATCTAAATAGTTGATTATTTCTGAGTATACTGCTGAAACCAATTAAATAAATTAAGCAGATTTAAAAATGTTTTTTGTGCACTTAGAATTGATAAGTAGCAATTATATATTTTATCATATTTTTATCTGTGCATAATTTTAAACGAGTTCTAAAGGTAAAAATAAAATAACCAAATCGACAAATATGTCTAATACAGCCATTCTTAATATTCTGCCTTTTCAAGGAGAACCTCATTTATTGGAATTTTTCTTTAAGCAAGTAAAGGACATACAGAATTTAAATAATTGGGATGATGCACAAACAAAATTATTTCTAAATACTAAGCTTTCAGGTGCTGCTCTGCAATATTATGCAGAATCTCCTTTTTTTGCTGAGGCAAAAACTATTAATGAAATTCATGTACAATTTCAAAATTTCTTTGGAACTAATAATACTCAGGCTAATATAAGCCAGTTACATAGTCTAAATTTACTTCCTAATGAATCCATGCTGAACCTATCCCATCGCTTAGATCTAATTACTAAGAAGGTTTACAGCAACATATCTGATAAAGAAGCGTTAGATGCGATAAAATTTAATCATTTTCTTAATGCAATTCCTCGAGATATCAGAAAAATATTACAAATCGAAAAAGTAAATAAGTATGATAAGGCTGTTTCCCGAGCTCATGAATTGCAGCAAATTAATTCTGCTAATTCCCCACCTCGAGCTCAGTCCTCCCAAATAAAATCATTAACCGAGGAAGTAAACTCGCTAAAAGAACTAATCAATAAACTCGAAGATGATAATAAGGATAATGTTTCTGATAAACACAATTACTCTAAATTTCAACGCAGTCATCCTTATAACAGACGAATTCATAACAACTATAGAAACATTGAGTATAAATCTAGGCATAATAATAGAGATTTCAAAAATTCCAACAACTATTTTCCTAGACAATCAAAGGCAAATAATTTTAAGAAATATTCTATAACATGTCAGTTCTGCTACAAAAAAGGGCATAATGTCCACCAATGTTTCAAAATGAAAAATTCTTTGATTCCAATTCAGACCATAACTCAGCCTAATCCTATGTTCCAAAATTTGCCTACTAGTGATGCCTCTCAACAAAATGTGGTATCACAATTTTCCAATACGAATGCAACTTCCTTTTTACCACATAATGATCATTTAAACTGCTAATGAGAACTCCTGGTGCTGGTACTCGAGATTCTCAAGTGACCTTACCCCAACCAGCTACGTCAAAACTTCCACCTATGAGAACCCTAGCCCCCGATGCTCGAGTTTCTCCTATGACTTTTTCTCATCCAGACACTTTTTCTTCACAAAAATCAACACATACTCAAACCTTGCAACCTATAAAAATTTGTAAGAATTCTGAATCTCAAACTGATAATTTTGTGATGGATGAATGCCAAATTATTGCAAGTGTCTCTGATAATTCATTTAAACTTCCAATTATTCCAATTCAATTACATAATAGTAATATTCCTATCCTCATAGATAGTGGCTCATCCTTATGTATTTTATCACAGAATGTTTTTAATGATTTAAAACATGCAATTAATTATAAATTTCTTTCACGTTCTGTTAAAATTAGTACAATTAACTCTGAGGTTGCCTTTTCTAGTTGTGTTGATATTTCATTTAAAATAAATAATAAACATTTTAGACATCACTTTTTCATCACCAATGTGACCATTTCATCTCAATTTCAGGGTATTCTTGGATTTGATTTTATCCAAAAATTTAATTTACAATTAAATCCACATTCTGGAACTGTTTCGATTGGTGACGTGCTTGTTCCCTTAATGAAAAATCAGAATCTGAACAGGGAAATTCATACAACCACTATAAATAACATGACTAATTCTGAATCGCCTACTATTACACAAGAGTTAAGTAATGACATGCCTCTTACAATTAAACTTGATAAAAAAATCATTTTATATCCTGATGATTTTCAATATGTAAAACTTAATCTGCATAACTGTCCGTATACTGAATTTTTGTTTGAACCTAATATACAATCATTAAAACTTGAAATTTATGATTCAATACATTCCATTGATAATTCTGATATTAAAAATCCCCATTTTTATATCTATGTAAAAAATAATTCTGATGAAACCATACACTTAAACAAAGCAATGAGTATTGGAACTATAAGTCCCATTGATGAAGCTCAATTAAATATTCACACAAATATGCCTGATGACCATGTCAATCTTATTACTGCCTCTGATGAAATAATTCAAGAAAGAAAGAGTGAGCTTACAGAAAATGACTTTGAGTTGAAACATTTAACTCACAATGAACAAAACCAAATAAAAGAAATATTAATGAACCATTTTTCTGCTTTTTCAAAATCTTTGAAAACCTTGGGACACACAGATAAAATTAAACCACAGTTATCATTTATAAATAAATTCCCAATTAGGACTTTACCATTTCCCATCCCTCAATCCTTACAAGATGAGGCTCTGAGACAACTAAATGAACTGCAGGAAGCCAGTATCATTGAAAGAACTCCCACTGAATGGGCATCTCCTATGCTTTTAGTAAAAAAGAAAGCTCTAGATCCTAATTCTAAACCGAAATTCAGACTGGCGCTCGACTTAAGACTTTTAAATGCTATCTTAAAACCATCGGCTTACCCATTACCAAAAATTTCTACAATTATTTCTAATTTATCAAACTATAAATATTTTACTGTTTTGGATTTATGTAGTGCATATTGGCAAATTGACTTACCTCATGAATACAGAGATATTATTGCTTTTACTACACCTTGGGGTACTTTTCGCAGCAACCGCCTTGTTTTTGGTTTAAAAACTGCTGCCAGCACATTTCAAGCTTTAATAGACAATATCTTACAAGAGTCTGAGGTTTCTGGAGTTATGGCATATCAAGATGATATTGTTATTGGTTCAAATTCTTTCGAGGAAACTCTTCAAAAACTTGACGCCTTACTTAATACTCTAATCAAAAATAACATCACTTTATCCCCAAATAAATGTCAATTCCATCTTACTGAAATAGATTATTTGGGCTTTCATTTATCAAATCATAAAATTTCACCTATTTCCTCCAATATTATCAAAATTACTGGTTTTCCAATTCCTAAAACAAAAAGACAACTTAAACGCTTTCTAGGAGTTTGTGGATTTTATCGAAATTTAATACCTTCATATGCTGAACTAACATATCCTCTTGTCCAGTTAACTTGTCCTAAACAAAGTTTTCAATGGCTTGACATTCACACTGAAGCATTCAATAAACTACAGAAAATTTTCTTCACTAAACCTTTTGTTTGTTTACCTGACTGGTCTAAACCTTTCATTTTGAATACTGATGGTAGTCATCAAGCAATTTCTGGTGTCATTTTACAAGAATTTAATGGTGAATTACATCCTATTTCTTACTTTAGCAAATCTTTATCCAAATCTGAAAAAAATTATCCAGCCATAAAAATTGAATTAAAGGCCCTACATGACTCTGTTTTAGCATTTAAACATTTTCTATACAACCGAGAATTTATTGTTATGTCAGACAGTAAACCATTAAAGCACTATAGAAAAACTACTTCTCCTGCTGATCTCACTACAAAATGGCTATGCGAATTAAGTGAATATACTTTTAATTTCAAACACATTCCTGGTAATCAAAATCTTTTGGCTGATTACTTTTCACGTCTTGAAGAAACGCCACCACACCATGACATAAATTCTCAACCAAGTACTTTAAATTTAAATAATGATGTACTTCCTGTCATTGATGATGCAATTTCTGAAAAACCTGATAATTTTGAACATATTAATTATTTAAATGTTTCACAGTCTTCGCCACAAGACCCACTTTTAGAAATTTCTTGTAAAACATTTCTTGATGAACAACAAAAAGACAAAACTACTTTAAAAATTATAAATGATTTGAAATCTAATAATAACAGCAACAACAATAAATGTTATTTTCTACATCCTCATACTAAATTATTGTTCTATGCTAAAGAATCTTCATCTTTGGAAATTCATCCTACTATTGTTGTTCCTAACTCTCTAAAGAAAAAAGTTTTGGCTATTGCCCATTTACCACATTTTGGTATTGCAAAAACATATGAATTTCTTCGACAGCGTTATTTTTGGTTTGGTATGTATGCTGATAACGTTAACTTTATTAATTCATGTACTAAATGCATAACTCTAAAATCTCATGCTACTCCACCTATTCCTTTGCAAAATAATCACATACCTGAAAAACCTAATGAAGTAATTTCCATGGACATTCTTGGACCTCTAAATAATGGAAAACATATTCTTACAATAATTGATCATTTTACTCGTTTTCTACAGCTCTATCCCTTAAACTCTATTACTACTGATGCTGTTGCTAACTGTTTATTTTCATACATTTCAACTTTTGGCAGACCTGCCATTATACTTACTGACTTAGGTACTCAATTTACTAGTGCTGTTTTTGAAACCTTTAACAAAGTTTTTGGAATTAAATTAAGACATACTACTTCTGGACACCCACAGGCTAATTCAATTAGTGAGAGAATCAATACCTCAATTAAATCAACTGTAAATGCTCTAATTCAAGATGGTTACAACTTTGCTCATGCTATAAACATTCATGTAAATATGTATAATGCTTCTACACATTCTTCTACTCAATTTTCTCCTAATTTAATACAATTTGGAAGAGAGTTGCCAATGATTTTTGACACGTATGACTCACAGCTACAATTTCAACATTTAGATAAAGCTCATTATCTGTCTCAAGTAATGTCCACGCTGAAGCGAATTTATACTGACACATATTCTAATCTAAAGTCTGCACAATATGAACAAAATTTAAAGAAAAATGAAAATGCTAAGCTTAGATTTCTTTTCCCTGGTGATATTGTTTACTTAAAGTCTAAAGATAAATATAATAAACATCTTACTGGACCTTATAAGGTTATACAAAAATATTCTCCTGTTATTTATTCAATTCAATTATTAGATAATCCTGACACTTCTGTTCGCAAAATGCATATTGATAGGTTAAAACTTGCTCCTCCTCGAAGGTCCTTACTTAATGACTTGCCTGTTATTGATAGTCACTATCAGGTTCCTACTTCGCACTCTTATAATTTTAGGCCACGTAAAAATTAATTTAACTTTTTTGTTTTTTACTGGGCACTTTCAATGCGAACAGCCTGATCACCTGTTTGTATTGAACCTGTTCCTTTCTTCTTTTAACTGCTGTAATATATTTAAAATAATTTTTAATTTACCATCTCTTGTGACATGTTGGTGTGGCAGTTTAGATTCCCCAATGTGGTAAACATTGACATTTTTCCTTCTACTGTCCTATCCTCCCCTTCTCCTCCAGTAATTGGAAGAAATCCCGTTTGATGTAAGTGAAATCAAACTACTGCACTCATTTTTTTTCATTTTTTCCTTTTTTTGCTTTCCTTTTTGGGAAGCTAACTCAGCAAAAAGTTTTAGCCTTGAAAT
The DNA here is from genome assembly GCA_038373885.1 of Cheiracanthium punctorium. Classification (NCBI taxonomy): domain Eukaryota; kingdom Metazoa; phylum Arthropoda; class Arachnida; order Araneae; family Cheiracanthiidae; genus Cheiracanthium; species Cheiracanthium punctorium. Next base: position 65,287 of record JAWZYV010013246.1, on the reverse strand, counting down.
GCTATAATTGCAATTTTCATTTGGTACAATGCATACCAAAGCCTTTCAGTTTTGAAGTTTAAATTTTTTGTTCACAATGTTATTTAAATAAATAAATAAGTAAAATAAAATAAATTAAAGACATGAGTAAGTTTGTGTTGTTTCTATAATGTGAAATATGAGATAAAGTAAATGTATATATTTTGTATGTTTCAAGATGGCAATTTTTTTTTACATTTTAAATAAGAACAATGTTATATTGAAATCCTTTTGAATGGCTACAAGTGGTACCACTTCAAAAAAAAAAAAAACAGAGCTCTTTCCTTTTATATGTATAACAAATCCCGGGTTACTTTTTATTGAAAATTTTATTGAATTTTTGTGTGAAATGTTATCTTTATTTTGATATCAAATACTATTGAAATATGTATATGCAAGAACTGTTGACAATCTTTTTCAATTGACAATATCAGCAATGCAAGAACCTCAGCACAGTTTCAGATTTCGTGATTTTTTTAGTATAGACTGAATCATGTGAAATCAAGACGGACAATTTTAAGGTTTTCTGCAAGAACTTTATGCAATTTTTTAATATTACTGAACTTTGATTGATATACTGTTTTAATATTTATGCTGAACATGTAATTTTTTTCTGAAAACTTGGGGGAGTATATGTCACGTTGACACAACGTGCATATTTTTTAATGAAAAATATTAACACAAATCCTAATTAATATTGTCTAAATTTAAACTAATAATCTATTCTAAATTTAATTTAAAAGTTTTTAATAATAACTATCTTTCAAAGCTTTCATTTTTCCTCTTGGCCTTCTCAATTACAGCGCATTAACGTACTTCTAAAGCATTTCCTTTTCAGCTGCTTTGAAATAAAATAACAGTTGTCGCCAGTTTTCTATCCTACTAAACGAATAATCATAACATCCCTACGCTCGCATATGTTTTCTCTGCTCCGCTGAAACAGATGTGTTTGCGATTTTCCTCTCCTGCACAAGAAGCATATTGCTCGAAAAACACCTGTTAAAATTGTTCCAGAAAAATCGAGCTCCCTTTTTCTATAGCAGTAGGTCTAACGGTCATTTTGAGCAGTTGCGGAGTTGGTACTTGTGTGGCGAGGTCCTCACTTTTAAGTGGGGAACCTTCGCCACCGGAACGTAGGCACGAAATGCCATGTACGCCATAATAATTTTTAGAAGAATGCTTCCCCAGTTTTCCTTTTTATTTGAGAGTGTATTATAAAATTTCAAAAATGTTGATCTTCAGATGGTGTAAAAATAAAGAGATATGACTAAAATGGAGATGAGTCCTGCCAATTTTTTATAGTCGACTTACTGATTTTTGTTAGCAAAGTTTGTGCTTTGTGTTCCAGTTTTCTGCGTGCTCTCCTCAAAAAGAAAAATGAAACGACGAGCGCTAGGAAGACGGATGCCTTTCCGTAACAACATTATGGGTCAACAATTAGTTGACCGCCTCCTTCTTTTCTTTTGCGAACCTGCTTTGATGTACCGCTATCTGTGATGATTCCCAGCATTCTCTTGAAATCGGATTTAGTTTGCTGGCGTTCAAGAAAAATGAACGTGATGTTGCTTTAACTGAAATTTTCTTCTTACAGTGCTACACTTCGCTGACGTATATCTTTAATACGCAATATGGATGTCGACATTTTCTTTTATTTTTAATACAGTGACGCAATGTTTTTCACGATTGTTCAGACCAAATGTGACAACGATCTACATACCACATACCTACCATCGTCTCCTTACGATCACCGCCTTCCACCATACATCTCCATAGGATAATTATACTTAAATTTTGATGCAAAATAATAAACTAAACGCAGCTTGCTCTTGGCTTGTAATTTAAGGTCAGAAGACACGTTACTAATTTAATACATCTACGAAACATTAACTGCTACACTTTTACGCTGAGTCGTAAAACGTAATGTCATTAAATTCTCATAAAATAACCTCTAATTATTACTAAATCTATATCGCATATATATATCCCCTACTTTTATTTCTATTTCTTCTTCATGATCCATAACTTTTACCGGTAGTTTGACTTTAATAGATTTATTCAACCACTAGAATTTAAATTTATTTTTTTCGCTCGCATCTACTGAGCAAGCTTTATGCTCATTGTTTAAATTAATATCCATATTTATAATGTTATCTTGGTTAACTAACAAAAGATCATCTTCACAAACTGATGACGCAATTTCCCACATGCGATCGTCATTCGGCCGATTGGCACAAGTTATGCCTTTCTCCATTCCGCTGCACCAATAATTTAGGGTGATAGATACGATGTGTAGGCTTAGGAACGCATCTCTGTTTACAGCATGGTTTACTGTGAAGGAGAAAAAATGGCGTTCGTTTGCTCCGCTCCCCCCCCCCACATTTTTCGGTCGCGATTTCTCGACGGTTTTGCATCGATCTCAGAAACAGCCTCAAAGACATTGAAAAAAGTGGATTTCCGCTTAAAAGCGGAACTCTTTCATGCCTGTGTAAATGTCCTGTCGGTGAAAAATCTGTGTCGTTGAAATGTCTAGTCGGTGAAATGTCCACTCGGCGAAAAATCCGTGTCGGTGAAGTGTCCAGTCAGTGAAAAATCCATGTTGGTGAACTGTCCAATCGGTGAAATGTCCTGTCGGTGTAGTTGTTGTCGGTGAATTGTCCCAAACCCATTTTGTAGTATACTACATAATGTATAAGTATGTAGATGATAAAATACGAAAATCAAAAAGTAAGTATTGTACTCTTGATAAGTTGATCACGAAAGCGTGGAACCACTGGGTGGTCAACTTAGCAGGTTTCACTGGATTGCCTAATGACTCTGTCACAATAGCATATTTACAATAAAGTATACAGACTGTCTTGGAAACGCCAACCTAGGCTTTTATTCCTTAAATATTGATTGTAGACATATACAATAAATTACAAAGTTATGTAAAAAAAGGGGGCTGTACAGTAGAGATGAGACGGGCTCAGCCCGAGCCCGGGCCCGAACCGGGCTCGGGCTCAGTAATTCACAATTGCATTCGGGCTCGGGCTCGTAAAAAATTTCTATTTTATTGAACATTCCTTGAAACAGATTTTTAAAAAGTGATTCATATGGAAAATAAAAGGACTTATAAAAAAAATCTGGAGTGACTCCACTCGGCTTTCCGAACACTTACGATTAAGATCATTAGCAAGTATTTAAATAAATTTTAATCGATGAATCATTCAAACATATATACCAAATTGAAACTCAATCGAATGCACCGTTTAAACGCTTGCGCACTTTCAAGAATTTCCCCCCATATGCCATTATGCCATAATATAAAAGAAATCTTTGTCGTAGCCCTGTAGAAGAACTATAAGTCCTATACACACCAAAATCAATACCGGTCTTAAGATGGTGATTTATAACATATATACCTAATTTGAGCTCAATCGAATGTACCGTTTAGGAGCTATCGTGTTCACTCACATACACACAAACACATATACATACATACATCTCGTAAAAATAGCATAAATGAATTCAGAAGATCTCAAAATGTGTAAATACACCAAAATCTGGAATTCGAATTTTTTCATAATTACAATACTTTCCTTACATGGTACATGTTCGGAAAGTAAAAATAACGGCACGGGTGCCTGGAAGGAACGTGAAGCTCTTTGGGTATTTCAGAACGGCGGCTTATATTGCTTAGTTAGTCATGAGATCCGACATTATTTCATAAACATAGATATAAAGAATTAGAAAGTGCATTAAGAATTTGCAACTATATTTGTCTTTAATTTGCACAAATTAATTTTCAAAATTTATTGTATTCTATCAAAGAATTACTTATTTGGATTTTATTGAATTTTATTTATCTTTAGCTGAAATTTCGGGCTCGGGCTCCGACTTAAATAATATTGCTCGGGCTCGGGCGGGCTCGGATTAAAAGTCTTCGGGCTCGTACTTCAAAAAATGAGCCCGAACTCATCTCTAGTGTACAGGATCTTATGGTATCAATTAAAATTTCTAATAAATAAATATAAGATATAAATTTTTATACAGTCCCCTTACAAAAAATTCCCTATTGAGATCATACATTAATTTTGGGACTTACAAAATTTCAGACTTTCATCATAAAAAGGCTCAGAAATACAAAAATAAATATATTGTCATGCCCTTGACCACATGTGAGCTCACCAGGAGGATCGAAGGGGGTCAAGGATCAACAATCCTTGATCCTTACTTAACTTCACCCCCTATCTCGGCAAAGAATTTTCTTTATGACACGGGTGCGAAAGAAAAGACAGATTGGAATGGACACACACACACACACACAGAGAGAGAGAGAGAGAGAGAGAGAGAGAGAGAGGTAGGTGCAAAATGAAAGCCTCCTCTCGATGGATAAAAACATGTTTTCTTTTTTATTCTCTGCTAATGAGGAAAATGAGCATTTTGCTTTGTCATGTACATATTAAAATTTTATAAATCCAGAAAGATGATTGTGGATCTTTGGAGCAGTTTCTTTTATCATGGAATGAATTCAATGAAATGCCTCAGAAATAAGCTCAGAATTACACTTGGAAACAATCAGAAATATCGTAAATGATGCCACAGTCATGAGGGCTGTGACATATATGTTGATTAAAACCACTTTTTAATGGCTCTTGAAAAGAAAAAAAAACACAATGGAAATTTGCATTTCAGGTACTGTACACAATTTACTAAAGAAAATGATTGCATAAATGTATTTACTTTTCTTGTTACTGTTATTGTATAGCCCTTTATAAAATTTAAGCATTCCTCTGAGACATTTTATGATGAAAGGTTGAAATTTTATTTATCACCTAATTAATGTATAGAGCTTATTTTACTAATTGGGATGCTTTGTACAGGGGCTATAGAAAATTAAAATTTTATAGGGGTATAATGGATATAAAAATAAGCTTTTTTATTTACATTACTTTATCAGCATTATGGAAACATAATTGTGATTTTGTTCAATATTCTTAACATTGTGTATCTTAGGCGTGAATTGAACATAATTTGTTTTTCTTTTTTGTGTTAGTTTTTGTATAAAGGGCTATACCTATTATACCCCAGTGTATACCTATTTTACCCAGTGGTTCAGTGGTAAAATAGGTATATGCTAGTTAAATGTTGAATTACACTATAGTTAAAGGAGAAAATGAGAAATTAAGTGGCCTAAAGTTATACTTCAAAATCAATTTTTAGTCAAAAACAATTATAATAAATTGTTAATTGCTGAACTAAAGTTTATGAACAAAAGGTATACTGGCAATGATTGTTGCAGCTTGGTTGCGGTAGCTTTCTGAGAAATTTTTTATGCCTGCACATAGCTATGTCATCCTTCTCAGGGAAGACATAGAATAATCAGCCAGATGACTGATCTAGACTTCACAGTGTATTCAACTTCACCAGGGGTTTCAATAATAAGACCTATACATTCTTTAACACATGTTCTAAATATAGTTCTTTTTTTTTTAATGATGAAAGAGAGAGCAGCTTCGGCAGTGGGGAGCAGTGAGTCCGTGGAGCTTCGAACATCTGAAGCCTTAATGTAATATAACAACATCTGAGCAAGTGGCCCAGTCAGCAGATCCAATTAACTAAGCCAGGGGTGGCGAACTAATGGCACATGACACAATATTTTGGGTATGCCATTGACCAAAATGGTTTGCATTTTAATTAAAAATAACACATATTTTAATATGAATTACACATATAGCCGTATTTTTTGTTATTAAATAAAGAGTTTTGAGTTGTTCATATTTTTTTTATTATTTTAACATTAATCACTAAGTCAAAATTATTTGCCGGCATGCCTATGGCCTCATTAAACATTTCTTTAGAAAAAATAGCACGTTGATCCATAAAGGTTTGCCACCCCTGAACTAAGCTATGGAGCTGTAAAATTTAAATCTATTCCCCGGCAAGTTTTTGCCCATGGATCCGGGAGCATTTGAAATCCAGGGAGGCTGTGGCATGATCCAATGCATCCAAGGTATAGCTAGTCTTCCATCGACATCTGGAAGGATTCAAGCAACTATGATCCACGCAAGGTGGTGTTCCTTTTATTCATTTTATCCTGTGACGCGTCCTTATCTATGCCAGAGATCTGAGTGCCAGTTCCCACTTGCCACCTGCCCCATCAGACGGACCCATAGATTGCTCCTGCTCACCTTTAAACACCGAAGATGCCAGAAGGCTGATGACTATTTTAGAAAATTTTATATCCCTGGCTTAGTATGCATCTGCTGAACTGTGCAAGAAAAATTGTTCATTGAGCTCTGTACCATCAATTGCATCATTTTGGGTGCCAGACAAAATGCCTTCTTCCCCTCTTAATGATGTTTCACAGCTAGTTCACGTGCTTCACTAAAAAAGTCCTTTTTTCTCTCTCTCTCTCTCTATATATTTTTTAATTAATTTCTTCTTTTTCATTATTTTTTTTTTTTTTTTGTAACAAAAATTTGCATGTAACCTAATTTATATCATCAGATTGGAGTAACATGAATATTCAAATCTTATGATGATGTAATATTTCACGTTAACTTTTTTTGAGAGGCCTCTCTTTATTTATTTGAAACATACAATAATGTGTTTGCTGAGATGATCTGAGAAATTTTAGTAGATCACAGTAATTTAATGTAGTGAGATTTAGTCTATGTAAATTTTATTGAAAAGTAAATTTTCTAAAGTAATGTACTGTCAATGCGTACTGCCGTTTTTACAGCAATAAGATTAATAAGTAAATATTTCATAGAAGTGATATTGCAGACTACTGCTACTTGATTTGAAACAAAATATTAAGTTAATTAGATTACAAAAGACTCCTGTCAGTGTTGTATTTTTTTTTTTATTATTATTATTATGTAATGGAGATGATTTAGTGTTGAAGCAATTCCCCCCCCCCTTTTTTTAAACAGTGTAAGGTCCATCATATTGTTAGCAAACCTTCACGTATTTTCCTTTTTGTATTTTAATAAATAATTGTTACATGGAATATGTCTTATCTTTTGTGTATGTATAATTTCACTCACACAAGCCCGGACTGGCCAGGGTGTCTGACTGTCTGCAGACAGGTGGGCCCCCGCCCTCGGCAGGCCCTCCCTGCTGAGGACGGGCCCCCCAAACAGAAAAAAGAAAGAAAAAAAATAGTGCTATACTAATAGCACTTGAATGAAGTTTGACACATAAAAAATTTTTTTGCAGCTGCAATTGTACCCCAGAAGGCTTCAAAACACTTCATTTTAAATGTATTTCTCAAAATTTTTGAGTGAGGGTTCCCGAATGAACAAGGGATTAATTAATATGAATGACGCATATTAATTAATAATAACACCATACCTCCCCCATACCCCAAAAGTTAACATATCCTATTATTTATCGGTTGCACAATAAATCGCCTCCCCCCCTCTTCTCTTGAGACGGGCAGGCCCCTCCCTCCCAGTCCGGGCCTGCACTGTCACCAAATTCTCTTTCAGCTGAGGCAATTTCCGACAAAGATCTGGGGTTTTTGTTATTTGGTGCTTTGCCTTGCATAGTTTCACAATGCAATGTCTTATTCTTAAATCAAGTAAGCTTTTTTTAATGTCAACACAGCAGTAGAAATTTGAAATTTTTGTGGATGCTTACCAATCTAAGTTAAAAGTTTTGAAGGGGGGGGGGGTGACTACTAAAATCATCTATTATTCCCCTCCTCCAAGCTTTATAAAACTGTATTCCCGTCCCTGTTATTATTTGAACATGTTTAATTGCCATTCGCAACAATGGGATCATTATTTAACTTTTATCAACTCATAGTTGGTACCTTAAAGTAAAGATTTTTTTGTCTGAAAACCAACACCAACACAGTAGGTAAAGTTTTGTGAGTAATCATTTTTAACATTAAATTACTGTCTAACTATTTCATTTAGAGACACGGGATTGTTTTAATTAATTTTCTTAGACAAAGAGCAACATTTTTAAAAATATAAGTGATAGGAAAGGATGGACTGTAAAAAAATTACCAATTAACATCGATTTGAATCACCTGGCATCAGGGGCGTAGCCAGGGGGGGGGATATCGGGATATATCCCCCCCCCGCCCCGAAATTTTTGGATTAGTGATGAAATTCCATCTATTTATGCAGATATAAGTTCATATCCCCCCCCCGAAAAATTTTCCAGGTGCATATCCCCCACCGAAAAATTTTCCTGGCTACGCGCCTGCCTGGCATACTGTAATACATTGTTGCAATTGTACTTTTAGATTAGTTTTCAAAAAGCCTTAACAATAAGGATTAGTTAGCTTTAAACGAAATTGTAGAGATGAGAAAATAAGTACTGTTCCTTCAATAAAAGAAAAAAAAATTCTCCCAGTATAGCACTTATTTTATTTTGGGTTAACCACACACAGAAAAACTAATAATCAAAACTTACCACCAGCAAATGCATCACCAGCTCCATTAGTATCAACTATTTCTTCAGGGGGTACAGAAATTGCTGGATATTTAGTGATTGTTCCATCTGAAATAATAGTGTAAGATTTACAAGCAAGTCTTAAAAAACTGGATACAAATTAATTATATTTTATAAATGTAAAACACCTTACAAAAAGAAAAAATATACATATAGCTGTGGTGGTTCGTCATTAGGGGCCAGTGGGGACTGGCCCCACCCTCTAATCACCATTAATCCGAAGCTCCTTCTCTTATGTAGCTCAGTTCTTTTAATAATTTACCTTTATTGAAAAAATACATACATTTTATTCTTTTTTAATACTATTCATTGAAAAAAAAAAACAATAGCTATTTTTTGTATGTCTCTTCTCTTCCTAAAGCATACATGGGTCATGGGCTCGAGTGCCTTTTTCAATGTCTTTTATAGCCGTTGAACTATGTAAAATAATATAAAAAGAATTCCCATTAACAATGAATAAAAATTCATTAACGATACCTTTGACACATATAACTGGTTCATTTCCTTGAGTTATAATAACTATTCTTGATTTTGATTCATTCTTCTTAGGCATTTTTTGAATTTTTAAGGCTATTTCTTCAATATCAGTTGTCTAAAACAAAAATAAATATATGAAAAATTAAAAAGGTACAAATACCATATTTGAAAAACTTTACTGGAAAAGCTGCTTTTTTAAGCTTAAAAATATAACAAAAAGAACTTATGTAATTAAAATAATAATTATTTTACTTCCTTAAAATGTTATATAAATAAAAATTATGTTTTTTCTTTTAAAGAAAAAAAAAAGAAAAAGAAATCTCAAGAGAAAAATAGCTTACTCCAAAATCATGCTCTTTAGAAAAGGTAGCTGCTTCCTAGAAAATAAATATCAGCATTAAAATACACAGAACTGCATATCTATATAAATAAAATTAGATTGTCTGTAAAAAAAAAAAAAAAAAAAGTTTGTCTGTCTGTCATTCAGTCCATGATGCTTTTTTTGTTTGAGCATCACGTAAAAACGACTGAAGCGAATTAAACAAAATTTGATAAAATGTTAAGTGATCACTCAAAACATAGATTCTAATGTCAAAATTAAAAAAAAATTTTTGGTTAGATTTGGAGATTTTGCGAAAATAGTTTCATGCTGCATAAATCTTTGTTTGCGTATCACATAATAACGAATGAAACAATATTGGGTGACATGATAGGTGGTCACTCAACTTAAACTATACGGGGAGTTGGGGCACAGTGGTCTGCTTTTCATTTTTTATTATATAAAAAAATTAACTATACAGCTCATTTTTTCCCCCCCCCCACAAGACTCATTACACATTTCTCAGCATCCAAGTTTTTTTTTTCAAAATTATTCTGTGCATAATCTTTTTTTATATTTATTTTTCAAAAGAAGCTTGGAGAGTCGACCAAGGTACCCTAAGTCTGGGGTACCTTGGTCCACCTTATTAAACAGATTGATGTTCCTTTATGGAGCACATTGGACCATGGTATACCAAAATTTTTAGTTATAGTAATATTTGAGAATAAATATTATCTAATATTGTAATTGAATTATTACTTTTTCTTTTTATAATGAAACATATTACTTTTTGTATTTGTAATCCAGTTAAATTAATTTTCATCAGCAAAAGAAATCCTGAATTGTAAAAAAAAAAAATAAAAAGCAATCACTCTTAGAACAAACTTATTCAGTAAACACTGAAAAAAAATTAAATCTTTGGCATTTATCATTAAGAATTTAAAATAAAGTTTAATATATGTTGAAGTTAGGAAAGAATATGCCGAACGAGATTTGTGAATGGAAAGAATGCTACTTTTTGAGCAGACACAAGGCTCTGGAAGAATAAGGAAAATGTCATTTTTGTGGATTGTTGCTTCATCAACATTTATTAGAATATATTATTTTTGTTTTCATTACAGAATCTTATCTGATTCAATTAGTTTTGCAAACACCAATACAACATAACGAATTATTGTTTTCTGAGTAGCAAATCTTATAACTACAGCTTGACCAACTTTTATTTCATAGTTATTTATATCATAATCACCTACAATTTCACTGTCAATAGATTCAATATAATTTGAGTCTTTATCAAATTCACTACTGCTACTAAAATTAATTTCTTCTAATTATTTTAAAAGTTTCCATTTTTCCATAACAAAGCTGCAGGCTCTTGTCTTTTTTTCGTTTCAATCCTTTTATTCACTTCATCTTTTAAAATTGCCTTAACATGTGTATCAGTAATAATTTGAGAGTATCCCCCTTTTTGCTTAACTTTTATTCTCCAAAGCTTTTTTTTTTTTTTTTTTTTTTTCATTGTAATGTACTTCAGGCTTGTGTATAGTAACTTAAAATGAATAACTGTATATAAGTGTTAACATAACTGTGAGACATATATAAAATAATGTGTAATGATTGTAATTAAAACAAAAAAGAAGGCTAAAAAGTTATTTTTTATTACTTGGGGTAGGATGGACCATGGTCCAATGTATCCCAACTCAAGTGGACCAAGGTACCCCATATTATTGAATTTCAAAAGTATAGAAATATTTCCTTTTCTTTATCATAAGAATTAACTAACTGTAAATAATTATTAAATCAATAAATTTACCTTATAACAGAGATAACAATGGCTCATCATCACTTTAACATGTGGTTTCTTTATAGGATTTGTGCAACTACTCGGGGCATATGTTGATATAATATAATGATAATAAAATGAAATAAAATAGTATTTCAAAAATAATTGAGCATGGTCTATTGTGCCACTAGGTCCAACGAGCCGCAACTCCCGCTAGGCATCAAATTAAAAAAAAAAATGATTAGATTTTAAGAAAATTATTACAAGCTGTATAAATCTCTGTGTGCACATCACATAATAAGGACTAAAGTGAATGAAATGATATGGGGTGGCATGATAGGTGGTCAAGCAACATGAACTATAGGGGTCAAATTTAAGAAAAATTTTGATTAGATTTTGAGATTCTGCGAAAATGGTTTCAAAATGCATAAATTTCTCTTCCAGCATCACGAAATAAAGACTACAGGGAATGAAAGGGAGTTTGGTGACATGATAGGTGGTGACTCAAACTATATGCGTCAATTTTTTTTTTTTTTTTAAATCTTCAATTTTGTGAAAATTATTTCAAAATTGTTTGTGCATCATACAACAATGACTGTGTGAGTAGTGTAACCTCTAGGAAAAAAATAATTATCTTTGTTTAAACAAATTTATGTAAATACCTAATGGCAACAACAACAAAAAGATATATGATTAGTTTTTAGAACAACAATGGTTACAAAAAAAAAATGCGATATGTTAACAAAATAATACTTTATTGATGAATTATGTAGTTGAAATTTATTTTTAAAGCTAATTAATATCTTTTGATGTAGTAACCGCTACATTTCTTTTGGTGACCCTGAGTTTGCAAGGATATGGCAAATACCGAGGACTCAGAAAACCTGTCGAATGGTGCTAATTCTTCGGAAACTATGAAGGTTAGTGTGAAAATACCACCTTTCTGGGTAGACAAACCAGAAATTTGGTTTTATCAGATTAGAAGCTCAGTTTAAAATTAATTCCATAACTAATGAAGATACTAAGTTTAATTACATTGTGTCACAAATGGAACCTAAGTATATCGACACTGTTTGGGACATAATAACTGATGAAGCTGAAAATAAATATTCATTGGCGAAAGAGCGTTTATTAAATGCATTCAAAGAAAGTGAAAACAAAAGAATCAAACGCCTTTTCACGGAAATTGAAATTGGCGACATGAAACCAAGCCATTTATTGCAAAAAATGAAATCCTTAGCGACCAATGATGTTTCTGACATAATATTGAAAACGTTGTGGATGGAAAAATTACCGCATCATATTAAGCATATATTAGTGGTTAGTGATGAAGGGATTGATAAACTGGCGATAATGGCCGATAAGATTTTTGACATACATTCCCAAACTGAAATATATGAGGCTAATTCAACCGAAGTTAAGAGTTTGAGCACGTCGCCAAATACCATTTCACAATTACTAGAGAAGATATCTTCATTGGAACAGCGAATTGAAGAGCTCCATTTCCATCATCAGTCAAATGAGAGAAGTCGTAGTAAAAATAGAAATTACAGATCATTGTATGGAGGCAGAAGCAGAAGTCGGAGGCGTTACAACCCGGACGGTAAACTGTGTTATTACCACTTTACTTTCGGATCAAGATGCCTTCAGGAAAAATGCAAACCGCCATGCAGCTGGAAAAACCAGGAAAACTTGATGGTGCAGCAGAATCAGAAGTAGCGGCCGGTTCTGCTACTGAAGATTTAAAGAATTGCCGTGAATTCAATTATAGACTTTTCATTATGGACAAGAAAACCAGGATAAAATTTTTAGTTGATAGTGGTGCAGATGTAAGTTTAATTCAGGCTACATGTAATGACAAGGTAAGTGGCGATTTTAAACTTTATGCTGCAAATGGTACTGAAATCCCGTGCTTTGGGCACAAGATTTTAACACTTGATTTGGGACTTCGTCGCAATATTCAGTGGCCGTTTATTATAGCCAAAGTCAATAAAGGCATTTTAGGTGCAGATTTTCTTAACCGGTATAATTTATTGATTGATATTAAAAACAAAAAATTAATTGATGGTGTAACTAAACTGAGCGTTATTGGTGAAATTACATCATCAGCCGATGAATCAATTGTAAGCACCTTAAACAAAAATAATAAATTTTCTGATATTTTGGCACAATTTCTAGAAATAACAAAACCTGATTTACTAATTTCTAAAACAAAACACAATGTTGAGCATTATATAACTACTAATGGAAAACCAATTTATTCTAAAGCAAGACAATTAGATCCTAAAAGATTAGAAATAGCCAAACAAGAATTTGCTTTTATGCTTGAAAACGATATTATAAGACCATCAAAATCACCGTGGGCAAGCCCACTTCATTTAGTTGCAAAAAAAGACGGCACTTTGAGGCCATGCGGAGATTATCGCCGCTTGAATGATATTACAGTACCAGATTGCTACCCTTTACCCGGAATTGAAGACTTCCATCATATTTTGAAAGGCAAAAATATATTTTCCAAACTTGATTTACTTAAAGCGTATTACCAAATTCCAATAGCAGAAGACGATGAACAGAAAACAGCCATAATAACACCATTTGGATTCTTTGAATTCAACGTAATGAGTTTTGGATTGAGAAACGCTCCCTCAACTTTTCAAAGATTCATTAATGAAGTTTTTTTTCGACTGGATTTTATTTTCCCATACTTGGATGATATCTTAATAGCATCGGAAACTGAGGAACAGCACAAGAAGCATCTTACGGAAGTATTTACTAGAATTCAACACTATGGTCTACGTATCAACCTATCAAAATCAGTAATGGGAGTAGAGAAATTAGAATTTTTGGGTTATTTGATAACACCAAATGGCTCAAAACCTCTTCCAGAAAAAGTACAAATCATAACAAATTTCAAACTTCCTGAAACTATTTACGAGCTTCGTAAATTTTTAGGAATGATTAACTTTTATAGACGATACTTAAAGGATGCGGCTAAAATTCAAGCTCCCTTAAATGAATACTTAAAAGGTTCAACAAAGAAAGATCGGAGGAAAATTCCTTGGACAGAAGAAGCAAAAAAATCCTTTGAAAAATGCAAAGAAGATTTAGCCAATGCTGCTTTATTAACCTTTCCTAATCCAGATCTGCCATTAGCTTTAAGTACAGATGCCTCTAATTTTGCAATTGGATCTGTTCTACAGCAATATGAAGACGGAGACTGGAAACCAATAGCATTTTATTCCAAAAAGTTAAATGACACTCAAAAAGCTTAAAGCACATATGATCGGGAACTTTTAAGTATATATCTTTCAATCAAACAGTTTAAACACATGCTAGAAGGACGAGAATTCACGATATTCACAGATCACAAGCCAATTACATTTGCATTTAAACAGAAAAATGATAAAGCATCACCAAGACAATTAAGACATCTGCAATATATTTCTCAGTTTTCAACAAATATAAAATACATAACCAGGAAAGAAAATATTGGGGCAGACTCTATGTCTAGAATTGAATCAGTTTCGGACATCGATTATGACAAAATAGCAGATGAACAAATCAATAATGAAGAATTAAAAGAATTACTAAATATTAGCAAAAATTTAAATTTTAAACAATATCCATTGACCTCTGGAAAAATAGTTTGGTGTGATGTATCAACTTCAAATATTCGACCGTTCATACCACAAGCATTTCGAATGAATGTTTTCCATAAAATACATGACTTGAATCATCCTGGCATCAAATCATCGATGAAACAAGTTGCATCAAGATTCATTTGGAAGAATGTTAAAAAAGATGTTAAAGAATGGGCTAAAACATGCATTGCTTGCCAGAAAAATAAAATTGTTAGGCACACACATTCTAAATTCTCCTCATTTGAAGAACCTGATGAAAGGTTTAGCATAATTCATATAGATATAATTGGCCCCTATCCACCATCAAATGGGAATAAATATTGCTTAACTTGCATCGATCGTTTTACTTGCTGGATGGAAGTTATACCATTAGAAAATATCACCATGGAAACAATCACAAAAGCATTTTATGCAAACTGGATTTGTCGCTTTGGTGTTCCATACAGTGTGATCACAGACAGGGGAACTCAATTCAGATCACAACTTTTCAGAAGTTTGGGTGTTATTTGTGGAATTAAAATGCAAACAACGACGTCGTACCACCCACAAAGCAATGGAAAAATTGAAAGACAACACAGAATTTTAAAAGCAGCCGTTAGAGCTCACAATTCAGTCAAATGGACCGAAACTTTACCAACAATACTCCTTGGAATACGGGCATCTCTGCGTGATGATACCAAATGCTCCATTGCAGAAATGGTTTATGGTAAATCACTGAAGCTACCAGGAGAATTCTTTCAAGAACCCCAAACCAAAGAGGAGCCAGATACTTTCACTGGTGAACTGCGAAAGCAAATGGAAAAATTAAGACCAATTAAAAGCCGACGTAAAAGAAGTCAGAAAATATTTTTTCACAAAGATTTAGAAACGTGTTCCCATGTGTTTGTCAGAGTAGACCGTGTTAAAAAAGCTTTAGAACCCCCTTATGAAGGACCTTTTCCCGTGATTGCCAGAAACGAGAAATATTATACAGTAAGAATGAAAGGAAAGGACATTACTGTTTCCATCGATCGTTTGAAACAAGCTTATATTTTAAATCTGTTGTAAATAGCATTTCTGTAATTAGTTCATTTTAAGTTATTAGCTTATATTAGTTCATTTTAAGTAGCATTTATTTTTCTTCTGTATTGCAACTATGTTGCTTGGAAGGGGAGTAGTGTGAGTAGTGTAACCTCTAGGAAAAAAATAATTATCTTTGTTTAAACAAATTTATGTAAATACCTAATGGCAACAACAACAAAAAGATATATGATTAGTTTTTAGAACAACAATGGTTACAAAAAAATGCGATATTTTAACGAAATAAATACTTTATTGATGAATTATGTCGTTGAAATTTATTTTTAAAGCTAATTAATATCTTTTGATGTAGTAACCGCTACAACTGAAATGTAATTAAGTGCATGGCAGGAAGTCACTCAGTTTAATTGTAGGTGTTTAAAAAAAAATTAATTAGATTCTGAGATTTTGTGAAAAGCATTTCAAAATGTGTCAATATTTGATGTGTATCACATATTAACGATTAAAACGTATGAAATGAAATTTGGAGACGTGATAGGTGGTCATTTAACTTGCACTATAGGTGTGGAATTAAGAAAAAAAAATTTGATTGGAGATTTTCCAAAAAATTATTCAAAATGTGAAAAACAATTGTTGATTACACATAAACTACTCAAGCGAATGAAATAAAATTTAGTATTCTTACAGGTGGTCATTTAAACTATAGGTGTTAAAGTACTTTAAAAGTTTTTATGGTTGTAAAAACTCAGTACATGTTTGTTCCATTCCTGAAAAATGGCAATGGAATCTAATGAAATTCTGATTTATGTTGGCATTTCAAACTCTATTTGCCAAAACTGTTTTAAATATTTCATAGATTTTGGGATTTTGAGTATAAATGTTTGTTCTCGTATCCCTTATAAATGGATTAAGAGAGTACAATGAAATTTAGCAGGAATCTTTTAAAAATACACAGAAGTTATAATTTTGCTTTATTGCCAATATACTAATTCCGTTCTTTCTACACTTAATGCTGTCAAAAATTCACGCCTTTTGGGAAATTTGCATTACGTACTAACCCGTCAACAATGGGTACTTCAGCTAGTCTTAATATATAGGAGTTTACATAAGAAATTGCCATGAGTGAAACTGGCTAACATTAAAAAAATATGACAGTTTTTTGCAGGTTAAAAAGGGGGATGATCACTAGGCAAAATGTATTTAAAATAATACAAATAAGTCTATACAAATCATTACAATCATGCATGCCAAAGATGATGCTTATGTGCTTGTGATATCCTACTTGAAAAATGTCTTATAGAGCAGAAAATATAAAACTTCATAAAGTTATCAATAATCTATAATTTTATCAATAAAGTAAGAGGAAATTCTGAAAAATTGTTAAAATTTTAGTTCAAGGCTTACCTGTAAGCTATTTTATTACAATACAAGGCAATGACATATTGTATTTTATAACAGATTTATAGTGCATATAGAATGACCTTTGACTTAGTCTGCCTGTGGTTTTGTAGAGCAATCATAAGAGTACAAACAAGGAGAGTGTCTCATGAACACATCTGAAATCACTTTCTCTCACATGAAGCAGGCATCTATGTCAGAATATCGCCCACTTAAATAATGTCTTTTTCTGACTTAAAAAGAAAAAAAAGACACTATCCTGAAGTAAATGTGTTAGCATATCTATGACTGCAAATAGAGGATTGTTTTCGTCACAGATTAGAAAATATTCAGTTTACAAAATGACTCAGAACACAAATTAAGAGGCATAAACAGTGTGAGATCTAGTTAATTAGGCTGAATATTCAAAAGATTACTCTCTAATATTAAAACACAGAAAATCCTTTTAAAATTACATTATTTAATATGAAATGTGACTTGTTAACTGACTTTGAAAAAGAAGGAGGTTATCAATTCGCCAGAATCATTTTTGCATGTACTATATTCAAAAATACTTTTTTACTGCATGAGCCAATTTAGATAATTCTTTTTTTTTTATTTGAAAGAGGGTATTGCATGTGTGGTCTCATATTAATTTGATCAAGTTCTGATGATATTTTCATTATGATAATAGATCCTAAAGGGTTGCCAGTAGAGTGCTCATAGTTTATATGTTAAAAGTTGCCAAGGTTAGCTTCTTTTGGCGATTTATTGTCAAGTTTGGCACCAAAAAATAAGTTCACAAAACTAAATCCAGCTTGGCAATATAACTTTTATATTTGATGAGAAATTACCAAATACTACTATTTTTCAATGGTTATAATTTGTTGTTATGGTAAAGTAATTTGAAATCAGTTTGCCTTAAAATAAGAAAATCAGACTTGTTTTATAGTTATTTTTTTAAAAAAGCTGATGAAAAATATTAAAATGATAATTTTTCTTTTAAACAAATAATCAACTTTTATGAATTTTTGAAAATCACAATCAAATCATTCAGAGAACTTTAATAGCAATTACAGCTCAAAGTTAACTAAAAATTTAATAAAACACTTACTTGTTCATTTCCAAATATAATATCAATGTATGGGAAAGCATTCATCATTGGCTCTTTAAAAAATTGAATCAAAAATGGTGCACTTAAATTCATACAGAAAGGTTTTCCATTCTTGAAAGCATGTTCAGCTATTTTCATGATTGAGGGAGGACTAACAGTCAAAAAGAAACTCTAAAAATATATAATGAATGAATGTAAAATTTAGAGCAATGCTACTTTATCAGTATTTTTTTAAACTTTAGTTGATAATAAAATATTCTAAAAGGTTCATGAAAATCACTGCTTTACTTTTGTAATTTTTAAAAAAATATTTCATAATGAAATTAATATCACTTTAGTGCAAATAATTTATAACAAAATTCAATCTTATAAAGTATTTCTCATCAAACATTATCAATATAATTAAGTTGAAATATTCGATAGGAAGAATTTAAGCATCCCTAAAAAATTATATCTCTGAATTTTGAATAAATCTACAACTACAATTATGAAAGCATGAATACTTACAGTGATATAGAAAAATTTAGCATTTTCTATTAAAGATTGATTAACAGGCTTGTCAAGATGTGCTTCACTAAAAAGGTTAGCTGCTGATAAGTTAGCACAAAGAGATCTGAAAATAATAACTATTTTAGCAAAACTATTATTACAGAACACAAAGTTGATTTTTTTTCTTATAAAAACCTGTTTATTTGTCCTTAATGAGAGTAGTATTTTAACATCTGCTAGCACATACCCTCTCTTTCTAACTCTAGAATATCTTAACACCATCCAATGCCTCTTGAATTTACCTAATGAGCAAGCCATTCCTGTAATTAGCTTTCCCACAAAATTTCTAGTCATAAAAAGTTCTCATTAAAGATAAAAAGATGCTGACTTGGATGCAGCAGATGATTAAAAAAAAATAATTATAAAAGTATCTATTAGACTTAAGGGTCATTCCATGGTGACTGACGTTACAATTTGACTACATTTGTAACCTAATTTCATGGAATCACCCTTAACAGCATAACATTAGTTTTTCTTTTGAAAAAGCATAAGTACTGTACACTGCATAAAAAAAGTAGAGGGACATTTAGATTTTTTTTAGAAAAATAAGGAACCTTTTATTTTTACTGATTTTTTTTTTTTTTTTTTTTTTTTTTTTGTAAGCAACATTTTACAGATCATTTAATAAGAAAATATCAATATCATAACCATGATATTCAAAAATAAAACATTAATGACAACAGAAATAATTTCTACCATTTGAAACTCTGTAAAAAAAATAGAAGGACAGTAACCCAATGAATAAAATACAAGCGATGTTAGTAAGGAATACTCTTCCCATTAGATTTTATAATTTTGAATAGTCTATTTAGCAGCGAATCAAAGATTGGATGTCTGTTTGGCAAAAATGATCCCATGAGCTATTGAATGCTTCTCGAAGCTCAGTGATGGATTCAAACCGGTTTTCCACCAGCATGTACACAACGAACAAGCATTGCCCAGATGTTCTCTACTATGTTAAGATCAGGGCTTTTAGATGGCCAGGGTAAAACCTGCACATTATTTGAAATGAACCTGTTTTTAACTCCATTAGCGGTGTGAATGGAGGCTCCATCTTGTTGAAAGAGCCACTCTTCTCCTCCTAATTCGGAGCCACGAGGAAGAAGCTCACAATTTAGCAGCTGAATATAGTCTGTATGCTTCTGCCTACCACTCAGAAAGACCAGACTTGTTCTTCCTCCATATCCAACTGCTAACCAGACCATCAAACTTCCTCCCCCCATTTGTCGAGTTGAATAAAATTGTTCTTCGTTCTTCAGACAATGCCAGTAGTACTGGTAACCATTGGACCGTCTAAATTGAATTTCTTCTCATCTGAAAATATCACAGAAGTCCATTCTGTAGTCCATGGCATGTGTTCCTTAACCCAAGATAAAAGGTTATCAGTATGTGTTTGCTTCCACTTTGGATGATGCTTCCGCTTTTTGAAAATGAATTTTTTGGATCTTTTAATGTAGTTGTAAACTGTTTGCCTTGACACATAAGTAAGTCCTGCTTGAATCCGAGCCTTTGCAATACTTCCATTGCACTTTTTAAGCTCATGAGCAACTTTTCTTTCATTGCGAGGCGTTAATGTTTTAGGTCTGCCACTCTTCTTTCTCTTTCCGTTTCTGTCTGGATTTCTGATATAGAAAGTGTATTGGGGCTGACGTTCAGTATACGAGCAATCTCTCTAACACCTTTATCATTTTTATATGCAAAAATTTGGCCTTTTTGAAAATCATTTAAGGGAATTCCTCTTGGCATTCTGGAGAGAAAACAAATAAGGAAAATCTTGCCACGTGTAAAGCAAGAAAAAAACAGAGAAATTACACTAAACGGAGTTTATTGCTGGAAATCTAGAATAATCCTGTCTTCAAAACATCTTGGAATAATAACTAAAATTCCTAATTATGCCATTCAATTAAAATAGAAAACAATAATTCAGTAATTAATAGAAAACAGGTGACTTCATTAAAATTCTTTTGTTAAATACTACATTTACTTGAATGATAGTGTACCTTTGACCAGTCCGAGATACGCCCGAAATAGATCATTTTTGCCAAACAGATATTCAATCTTTGTATGATTCACTGCCAAATAGAATATTCGAAATTATAAAATCTAATGAGAAGAGTATTCTTTACTAACATTGCTTGTATTTTAATCATTGGGTTACTGTCCTTCTACTTTTTTTACAGAGTTTCAAATGGTAGAAATTATTTCTGTTGCCATTAATGTTTTATTTTTGAATATCATGGTATGATATTGATATTTATATTGCATCACATAGATATTGCATCTTACAAGGCTTTAAATAATAATACTCTATATTATTATTTAAAATAATATTGAGTATTATTTTAAAATAATCCTATTTTAATATTACCATTACAGTAGACTCCCTTTTAACTGACCTAAATGAGACTGGGATAAGCAGATTAAGCAAAATTCTGGTTAAAGCGGAGTGTTTAAAAACAACATTAAAAACATTTACTTGAGGGAAATGTGCTGTAAAAAATGTGTCAATTTGTTACAAATGTTTTTAGGGTGTCTATTAAATTTTTGAAAGTCAATTTTTTGTCTTTTGAAGATATTTGTGAGCTCTGGAAGAAAAATCCCAGACCATCTATGAATTTTATTTTGGGAATTCTCTCAATAGAACCCATACCCTTTTTAAAATTAAATATTTTGCTATAACTTTATTGAAATCAATTTTTAACTGTAATATAATTCATGCACTTAAGTTAGACAGAAAAAAAAATACTACAAATTTACATATATTAAGTGAGATACATCAGTAACAAAACACTGCTTGGTTCAGATTCAACTAATATTGACCAATACTGCTTGTGCTAATGGAATATTTATGTGATGTAATCTAGCATGTGTGTCTAATCTTATGGTCTAAATTTTGAACACAAATATTTATCTTTTATCATTTATCACAAATATTTATCTAATTCAGAAAGAAATTCTATTGCTGATTACAGACAAATAGCTTTTGACCCTTGCCACAAAAAACCTCAAACTGCAGAATGTAAAAGAAATGCAAGCATTGCATTGCACACCCCACAAACATTTTGATCCATTCTTCCTCCCTAAACGTAAATCACTTTTATCAGCATTTTTTACTCTTTGGAATCTGAAAAGAAAAGGGGGGGGGGTAATTTTATATGGAAGAAAATTTATTCTTTTAGTGAATTTTCTGGACCCATTTTGCATTTTCGAGTTTTTTTCTGGACTTTCCTGACTGGTAGACACCCTGGTTTTACATACCATTAGAAGAAAGGCATTAAAAAGTTTCAGTCCGTCATTTTTTTCTGCTGAAAACTGGAAATCTGATGACTCACTACAGAGTTTTACCATTTTTTAAAAGCATCACATAGATGGAGGAGGCATATGCTAGTTTTTACACATAGCATAAAGCTATTTGCAGAGCTACTGCTTTATATCTATGTGATACAACAGAGGTTGTTGTTGGGTTATCGATGTCAGAGTCATGGTTATCGCAAGCTGCATCAGTGACAGCTCTGATGATTTCATTGTCTGGTAAAGTTTCTCTTGCTGAAATTTTGTCTGCAATCAACCATTTCTTTGCGTCTTCAATAACGAAATTTTGTTCCCTACTAATACATAATATGAATGTCAACACAAAATTGTTAGTAGAAACAGTTCACCCTACTGTGGTTGTAATAAAAAAAATGAAAAAACATTTATAATTAATGTATTGATATCAATTACGGACAGTTAAAGCACAGATGTGGTTAAACGGAGGCCAGTTAAGAGAGAGTCTATTATACTTTTGATATTTATCTCATAATAGTATAAGGCACAATGATCGATTTATACTAGGACAAGGATTTTTACCAAAAATATTTTATTGATATAAAGTGAAATTTACTCTCAAAGCAAAAAATTAGTTTGTGGATTGCTATATTGAGAATTGTGTGATTTTGAATGATTATCCCCATTTAGCTTGTGCTAATAGTTGAGGTCAGAACCACCAGATTTGATGCTACAGCATTAATATCTGAAAAAGTTATGAATGGAAATTAATTTATAATATAATAATTTTAAAAAATAATAAGATGCCCAAAGATAAAAAAACAAATATCATTAAAAATCTATATACGAGGGTGAGTCAAATGAAAGTAAGCCAAACCTCCCCTGCACGAGAATGGTTCGGTCCATCATCTGTGACGCACACGCACAGCACAGAGACATCCCTCATTTATAAAAGTGATGCAAAAGTGTGAGGTTAAAGTTTTTTAAGGCGCTCATACATTGGATTGAAGATGGTAGCATGACATAATGGACACTCCAAAAGAGGAACAGCATGGTGTGGTCAGGTTTTTGACAGCTGAAGGTGTTCCCAACAAGAAATTAGTCGCCATATGACTGCCGTATACAGTGAACATTGCATCTCATTGGCCACTGTAAAGCGTTTGAGCAAACAGTTCAGAGAAGGACATGAAAGTTGCAAAGATGATCCAAGACTGGGCCAAAGCCACCTCGCAATCACACACCGACACAATTGCACATTGCCCATGCACAGGCTGATGAGCTGATTTGACAAAGCCAAACAGCCCAGATTTGTCGCCATGCGACTTTCAAATTTTCAGGAAACTGAAAAAACATCTCAAGGGTACCAGATTCGTGTCGGATGCCACCGTGAAGGAGTCAGTTACAGACTTTTTGAATCAGCAGCCTATGGAGTTTTATGAGACGGGAATCATGCGACTCGTTTGTCAATGGGACAAATGTCTCAATGTTCATGGAGACTACTTTTAAATAAAGTACTCTGTTTGTAATATATTCCCATTGGCTCACTTTCATTTGACTCGCCCTCGTACTTTTATACTTGTGATGGAACACAACTGCCTTGCCACTCATTTCTATAGAATCAATGTCTTGAGTAGTCCCTTGTACCCCCTCTGCATTGGCACAAAGCTGATGGTTACTGACCACCTGCTTAAGTGTCTGGCATTTCATGGTTCCTCTGTTTTTTCCCACTAGAGTTAAACTTCGTTATAAGGTTACCCGTGGGGACCGTGAAGTGACCTTATAAGCAGGGTGACCATATATGCAATACAAGTAAACAGCCATCTATTTTAACTCAGATACATGTTTTTGCAAGTAATATTATATATAAATATTTAAGGCAGAATTATATATTGTTATTAGATTAATATTTTTTATTGAACTGTTGATGCAATAATTAGAAACTAAACAAGAAAATAATATTTGATACATAATACACTTACAAGTTAAAAACACAATTCAACATTTAAAATATTCATTATGCATTATGTAGGATTGTCTTTCCTTTGGTTTAGATATTCTTACCACTACTCTTTCAAGATCACTAACAGTTTTTAAATGTTCCTCTGAAGCCTCAGATTGTGTAAAAAACATCTAACAGTGTTCAACAAAAAGGCAGTGAAAAAACACGTGAAACAAACTTGGAATTCATTCCAGGGATGGGTATGACACATGCTGTGTACCTGACTTTTTTTCCCTTTCTAAACAGTGGGTAACAGTGGAGAGGGGGGGGGGGGAGAGTTATGCCCTTTTGTAACCCTGCAAACTGTCCCTTTCCTTATCAACACAATGAACAAAGGCTAGATTGCTTATCTGTTATTGAAAGACGGCTTTGTTAATTTTCAGAAATATGTCCACAAAGATCAAAGTGACCATATAAGCGGGCATAGCTATGATGACATGACCATATAAGCAATATTAAAATATATAGAATTCCTATTTAGTCAGCCGGGACTTTTCAAAAGTGACCATATATGCAGGATGACCTTATAAGCGGGTGATCATATAACAAGGTTCGACTATATTGGGAAGGAGAGCTTATGCTTATTTCTGGTAATTCCGAGTTTCGTATTGTGTATTTTGTTTTGTGTTTTTGTCCAATGATAATGTTCCATGCCTGGTGCATTAGAAATTAAAAAATATATATATATTTTAATAATAAGATGATTAGTAAAACATCCAGATTCAAGACTTTGTATTGCAATTGAAGTATCACAGGATACTTCAATTGCAATACAAAGAGCATGTTTAAGTCTGTTTAAGATCAATAATTAAGACATCAATAGAGCATGTTTAAGTCTAAACTTAAACATGCTCTTTCAATAGTTATTGTTTCTTCAGAAATTATGGGAATGTTTGAAGTTTAACATTTCTCTCTCCTTTTTTTAAAATAAATATTTCAACTAGCAAGGATCTGCATATTCGAATTTTTGCACAAGCAAATACACCAAGGGAAGTTAAAAATTTTGAATTTTGTACCCACCAAAATTTGTTTTTCAGAAAAAGAAATAGCACAAGAAAAATAACAAGTCTAAAAGAAGTGACAACTTGAGAGTTGCACCTGTAGCTCTGACACTGTAAACATGAATAGAAAAGAACAACTACTGGACTGACACTTTCAAAGTTGCAAAAACATATTTTGACACTACCTGTTTGCTCCTTGATCTGTTATGACAACAGCACATGTTCCAGTTGGCACAGTATCATGAAACTGATAAGATACTAAAACACCAGCCTCTTTAGCTTTGGACTCTAAAATTTCTCCAAATTTATCTTTACCTATACAGCCCATGAAAGCAAATATTTTTGGTGTTTGTAGAATCCACTGAAAAGAAGAAAAAGTAAAATAAATAAAATGGCAGACATTTGTTTAATAAGAATTAATACCATTAGTAATTATAATACAGTGGAACAGCAAGATATGTTTCCAGACAATATATCATTTGGAATAAGGATTTACTATGTAGGTCAGTTTGGTTAACAGAAACTATTTTTAACAAAAACAAATATTTTCTAAAAAAAAAAAAAAAAAAAAAAAAAAAAAAAAGAGGATAGGTGCACAAGCTTGAATTTAACATAAAAAATCTTAAAAGCATGCCACATAATTTTTACTATTAAATTTCAGGTAAAAAAATAAATTACTTTAATCCTGGACAAAATAAGTACTCATGTATAAATAAATATTTAATAATCAATTTCAGATAGGGAACATCGATTAAAGAAAAATTGGCTGTCATTGTTTAAAAGAGGATTTTAAACAATTTCATAAAATGCAAGGTTGTGACAAATTTATAAATTGCATATTAAATTTAAGAATATTCTTTTGATATATAAAGAAACACAAAAACACTGATTTTGTGGTATAATCTTTATAAGTAATAATATATGTTTATATAGTTAAAATTATACATGATTTTCTTTATCCCATGCTTAATTTCATAAATAAGTATTCAAAGAGTTATATGGATGGATTTAAGATGGCAGGGAGCGACTGCCACTCAAGAAAAAACAAATTAAATAAGAAATATAGACGATCCAATTTTATTTACATAAAATGAAGTTAAATTCCATTTAGCCGGCCCTGCTCACAAAATTGCATTAATTCGTTGCTCAATAGTTAGAATAAAGGGGAAAAAAAATTCTTATTTCATTGGTAAACAATTTTAGAGCTTTCCTGGTCTTGCAGCATCTTGATTAAGGCTGTAGTTCGAAGAAAAAACACTCTGTTTTTAGTCTTGGTACACAAATTGAAATAAACTATCGTCTCAAAAAAAATTCCAGATGGTTCTTCATAAGCTGCTTTACACACTGTGATAAGCGAAAAACCTGTGCCTTTTGTGAAATTTTCAGAAAAAAATTCTTAAGCGTGGATTTAAGCTGCAAAATTTTTTGAAGAGTGACACGTTTTGCAAAAATTTCCAATTTTTAAGAATGTTTTCTAAGTTTTGAAACTGATACAGGTTTCTCATTTATTTCAGTATGTAGTACAGCTTGTAGAGACAATTTCAAAATTTTGAAGTAACATAATTAGTTTGTTTGTACTCATGTACCAAAAATCACATGATTTTTTCGAACTACACTGTTAATAGAGGTGGGGAAAAGTTAGGAACACAACTCAATATACTATAGGAGAAAATACTTTTTAGTAGAATTAGAAAAAATATCTTCAATTTAAAAATATTAAAAACTCTCCTTTAAAAAAATAAAAATAAATAAATAAATGCAAACAGAACTTTAATTTACAAATATTAAAAACATTCTTCTTAAAAAACATGTAATTAAATAAATGCAAGCAGATCTTTTTTCATTCAGCCATGTAAAATCAATGTAATGCAAATGTATATTCTTGTTAAATCACAGAATTTGTGTAACGATTTTGCAGTTCTTGCAAATTTTCAAAAGCCGTTAAAAAATTAAGAAATTTATAAAAATAAATTAAAATAGGCATTTGTGTACATTTTAGCTGCATTAATGATATTAATAAAGAAAAATACATATTTGCCAAAAAGATGCAAAAAGATTAAACTTCAATCATCATCTAATGAAGCACAGAGATCGGTCATGATTACATAATATTGATTCTATTATTATTATTTTATTATTCAGAAAAAAATTTAAACGCAGAATTCCACGGAAGACCCTCATCCCTGTTAAAAGTGTTCAATAAATTAAAATGTAAATATAATCAGACTGAAATATCCAATATTGTTCAGAAAGAAGTGCAAGTGATAAAGCAGAGCTTACCTGTCCTACTCTCATTGTATTCTGACATGCACCTCCAGCAATGTAATCCACTTTATACTTTTCTACCATTTCTGTATACCTAAAAATTTAAATATATGATAAATAAAAAATGTGAAATATGCTTCTTAAAAAATAATTATGTGTTTTTCATTAACTTAAAAAAAATATTCTTGAAGCAATATTGATTACTAGCTGAAGTACCCGTCGTTGACGGGTTAGTAGTGAATGCAAATTTCCAAAAAGCAAGAACTTTCGTCAGCATTGTAGGAGTACACAGAATGGATGTAGTATGTTGTCAAAGTAAAGAAAGCGAAGTTATAATTCTTATGCATTGTTAAAATATTACAGGTTAGAGAGTAACTAAGTAATGTCATTTCATTAACTTAAGTCATAATTATGTGACACACGAACGGATATTTACGCATATTGAAATAATTTTTGCAAAATCTCAAAATCTAATGAATATTTTGGAAAAATTGGAAGCCTAGAATTTAAGTTGAGTGACAACCTTTCATGTCACCAAATTTGTTTTCATTCCCTGCAGTCTTTGTTTCGTGATGCTGGAACAAAATTTTAGCATTTTAAAACGATTTTCACAAAATCTCAAAATGTAATCAAAATATTTTAAAAATTCAACACCTATAAATTAAGATTAGCAACTACCTATCACATCACCAAATTTTGTATCATTCGTATTAGTCGCTATTACGTGATGGTAGAAGAAATATAAACGTATTTTTAGAGAATTTTCACAAAATCTCAAAATTTAATAAAAAAGTTTAAAAAATTGGACATCTATAGTTTATGTTGAGCAACAATCTATCATGTGACCAAATTTCATATCATTCGCTTTAGTCGTTATTACGTAATGCGCGAACAAAGATTCACTGAGTTTTAAACGATTTTCGCAAAATCTCGAAATCTGATCGTTTTTTTTTTTAATTAGATGCTTAGAGTTTAAGCTGAGTGACCATCTATCATTTCACCAAATATCATTTTTTCACCTTTGCAGTTATTACGCGATATGCGAACACAAATTTACGCAGTTTGAAACGAATTTCGCAAAATCTCAAAATCTAATCAAGATTTTTTTTAAACTAGCAGACTCGCACGGCGTTGCCCGTGAACCCCTTAAATTATGCGATTTACAAAATCTGACATGTAAACTGCAACTCCAGATTAGTACTCTAGGCCGCAATTATATAACAGAATGTGCAGATAATGGTTCCAGAGTTTCAGGTACATACTTACAGACGCACCACTAAAAACAACTCACTGCTGTGACGTCACACATTTCTCCCATTTGAAAAAAAGGAAGGGGAGTTTCGCATAGTATTCGAATGGCAGGCCAAATTTGGCGCTAAAAATAAGTCCCCAAAATTAGGTTTTCGAAGACCTACGACCCATAGAACCCGAGATTTACAGAACGTTACATATCAATGCAACAAAAACTATTTAACGCATAGAATACGAATTTTAAACTATTTTAAACCCCAGAACAGCAGGTTGCTCCCAAAATTTGTAACATAGGGTAAGAAAATTTCCGTTTTAGAACGGTTTTTAATTAATAATTTTAAAAAGCAATTAAAATTTTAAAATTCTGATTCTCAGGTACACATTATCGGCATTCATGGGCTTATATATTCAAATTTTCAGAGTTCTGTGTGCAGTAGATTTGTCTGGAGACCGCACACAGACAGATTTACAAACATTCATTTTTATTATTATAGAGATAGATAGATTTGGCGTAAACCTGATGAAATTTTCGTGCCATTTCATGCTTCTCAAATGCAAACGATTTGTTTTATAGTAGCATTCGGGCGAAACTCGCCAAGCATGGTAACATAAAAAACGGTTTTTTACTTTTGCGGTTACCACTCACTTCAAGCATAAATCTTTTCATGAGGCCAAGGTTCGCCAAACATGACGATCTAAAATTGGTTTTTAATTAATAATTTAAAAAGTAATGATGATCTAAAATCGGTTTTTAATTAATAATTTAAAAAGTAATTAAAATTTCAAAATTCTGAGCCTCAGGTGTACATTACCGAAGGAATGGGCTCATATGTTCGAATTTTCAGAGTTCTGCGTCCAGTAGTTTTTTCTGGACATCGCACGCATGCAGATTTTCAGACATTCATTTTTATTGATATAGATTGGCGCAAAACGGACTACATTTCCGTGCCATTTCATGTTTTCCAATGCATGCGATTTTGTTTCACAGTATCAAGCTGGCGAATCTTGCCAAGCATGACATCCTGAAAACGGTTTTTAATTAATAATTAAAAAAGTAATTAAAATTTTAAAATTTTGATTCTCAGGTGCACATTATCGGACTCATGGGCTTATATATTCAAATTTTCAGAGTTCTGCGTGCAGTTGGTTTGTCTGGAGACCGCACACATACAGACAGACAGATTTACAAACATTCATTTTTATTATTATAGATAACTTGACAAAGACAAATTCTAATGGAAATTTCGATTCACAGTCCCAGGCAGCACATAAGCTTAAATCAAGCTTGAAATTTTCTTGATTTTGACGTATTAATGCAAGCTTGACTTTAGCTTGATTTTAGCTTTCAAAGTGCGCAGTGATGGAGCGATCTGTGAAAGAGAATGGACATTAATTGTCTAGCGTCCTCAAATTTGTGAAAGTTCATAAAAGATGTGTTTTATTTTATTACCAGTGCCATATTACCGGCAGGGCAAACGGGGCAACTGCCCAGGGTCTACAGATTTTAGGGCCCAAACATCTTACATCTTACACTTTTGTAGTTTTAAAATAAAATTACAAAGGATAAAAAAAAATTCAGAAGTTAAATAATTTTTTTAATTATAAAGTATGAACAGTGAAAATAATTCGAATTTACATTTGTATAAATTAATTTAAACTTATTTTTAATTCTTCGAAATGCCCTATATCGATATAGCATACCAATATGTAGGAAAATAACTAACCACATTTGTAAAGAGAATTTTTAGCATTAAAAAACAGCAAAATTTTTCAATTATTTGTTAT
Source organism: Cheiracanthium punctorium (assembly GCA_038373885.1). Lineage (NCBI taxonomy): Eukaryota > Metazoa > Arthropoda > Arachnida > Araneae > Cheiracanthiidae > Cheiracanthium > Cheiracanthium punctorium. The sequence continues at coordinate 34,970 of JAWZYV010013246.1, read as the reverse complement.
TTTAAGAAATATTTACAAAAATGACTAAAGTGTTTGTATTCCATACATGTTAGCAACTGTGATATAGCATTTTGAAGTAAAGTTTAACTATCTGTTTCTTTGATTTCAGATTACTTAACACAAAATTTGTGTTAAGTAAGTAAACCCATTCTATATTTCCAAATATGGAAATTCTTCAAAATAAAATACAATTATACTACAAAATTGATTTCAAAATCAGTCGTTTGTCTCGATTTTGGCCAGCAGTATTGCTCATGAGTGTTGCGGTACTGAAAGTTTTAAAACGTGTCCTGCTCTTAAGTTTATATTATGTTTATTTCCCTATTAGTAGAGCCTCTAAATCACACATAACATTAATTTAATTTTGATGCATCCCATGGAAAAATAAAAGAAACAAATAACACATCGCCCACTTATCAATCTGGCGAGAAAACGGCATGATAAGTCACTTCAAACTTTAGTCATATCTGCGTGAGGCTTAGTAGCTGAACGGATAGCGAGCTCGACTCTCAACCGAAAGGTCCCGGATTCTATTCCAGCCACGAACAGTCGATGGAAACAGATTAAATTAAATTGAAATTTCAGCGTAGAGGAGGAAAATGCGTGGCAAAGTAAAATATGTGGGCGAGTTCGCCGACCAGCACCCTGTGTATTCAGGAAATTTTTTAAGCTTGAAAGCTCAGCGTCAAGCTTAATGCAAGCTGGGCAAGTGTAAACTAGAACACTTGATTTAAGCTTGCATTAAGCTTACACACTTGAAATTTTCGAGCTTAATTCAAGCTTACTGACTTGATAAATCAAGCTCGCTGCAAGTTAGCTGTGCTGTCTGGGGTACTACATTAAGGTGAAGTCCTAGTCAGGCATGGGCCCTATACTTGCTATGTTACAATCATCTGGACCAGCTCATTTAGAATGTGATTCATATAAAACTTGAAATTTGGTGAAGAGGTATGAAAATGATCATTTAATAAAATGACATAAATTAAAAATACTGAGGTTCTAACATATTAATGACTATGCCATTTTATCTCTCACCTCCTTTATCGAAAATTGTCTGAAAAATGTGTCCCAAAAAAAAAAAAAACGATATAAAAATGCAACATAATTTTACATATATTTAAATACTATTAGTTCACAACAGCTTTAATCTATTGTTCTAATATTTAGTAAGCTGTAGAATATGCATCACATGTATTTTTTACATATATTTAAATACTGTTACCTTATTTTCAAATACTACTAACATATACTATAATATAAATACTATTAAATTCACAACAGCTTTAATCTATTGTTACAATATTTCGTAAGCTGTAGAATATGCATCACATCAAACAACAATAAAAGACTTACATTGGTAAATGCTTATCTTCTGCAAGAATTGCATCGTTTGGTTTCAGTCCATACCTATAAAAATAAGCAAACATATATTTCTTATAATTTTACAAGTTGAAATTATCCTCGAATCAAACTTACGTTTAACACAGGGGTATAAAAGTTTTCAAGTATGACTAGACTCATAAAAGCGAGTCCTAGGGACTCAGTGGTTCGGGGGAGGATTTTTTTTTTTCAAGCGGGTAAAATACGTGCCATAACGTAAAGCTTGAGATTAGCGGTCGCCAGATCGCCAGTGGCGACTGCAAAACAGTCTGTCAGTCGCCAAAATTGGCGACCTGCAAAATTTACTCAGCAAGCACCCCCCCCCCCTCGTTTCCGGTTACTTCCCACACATCGGCACGCCAAGAGATCGCCAACAATTTCACCCCCTTTTCAAGAACAATCAGTGCGTGACCCTGCAGATCTAGACTCACGGAAAATATCACGAGGATGGCCCCCGTTCTAAAGTGGGGATGGCAAAAGCGGGAAGATAGCAACCCATAAATTACTCCAGCCAGTGTCATTCGGAGATGTCTAGCAAGGGTATAATAAGAGTTCCTTTATCAGCAGCAATAATTAAAACTTGTCTTTAGAAAAATATTTTAAAATGCTAGAAGCATCGCACTTACTATCGCTTGTTTTGAAAAAAAAAATTTAATATTTTATTCTATTTTTTTCACGATTTTAAAATTCGCTAATTTTAATTTAAAATGCGTGCGCTCACTCTCTCAGGAAGAAAAAAAGAAAAGAAGGGAAATTTGAAGGAAGAAAATTGCGTTAACTATTTACATATATTTACCTCAAAATTTACTTATTCGTTTTAGTTGTGGACGCAGGATCTTATTTTAGGCTGTGTATTCGGAGCACGTGACATGGCGCTTCCATTTTATAGTTGCCCTAGAAAGTGCACAGATAGTATCAAAACACGTACTAAAATAATCTTTCACACATTATGAAGGTTTAATTTCTACCTGAAAATCAAAGTAAATTATCTGAATATTTTAATTGAATCCAACAAATTATTCGAAGAGTTTAGTTTCATAAATTGACATTTATTTTCCTATTTTATACAGATAGTTGCAAGTTATGCATAAATGTATAAATTTAATAATATCTGATGCTAATAACTAATAAGTAGTTCGAAAAATCCTCTAAAGTTTTAGACATTCTAAAATTTAAACTTTTGGTCAGAGAAAAGAGAAAATTAGATTTTTTTTTTTCGGAAACATATATCGTAATTTAATGTGTTCTCTTGAGTATTTGTAGAGCCTGAAATATTTAACCCATTAACCGTATATAGAACACTGTAAAACTAAAATTAAAAAAAAAACCTGTTAAATTCTTTTTAAAAGCATTTTCTTAAATTCATGTTAAATATTTTTTGCAATTCCTCTAAAGAACTCTTCAGCAATGTGACACAGGCATTTAAAAGTTTAATGTTAAGAAAATCTTCATGCACGGGTGATTTGTGAAACGTAAATTAATTTCATTTAAGTAATATTCCACAACAATTTTTTTTTTCGGGGTTTCCCGCAAGTACCCTACAGTACAGTTTCCCGCAAGTACAGAGGGTGTTCACACATTTTTGTAACGATTTTGCAAAGATATATATAGAAATAAATATAAGAATTTTATTTTCTAATGTGTTCAGTCTGATAGCCCTTTCTTTGAACCATCATATCACATCTTGATTTCAAAGATGAAAGTCCTTTTCTTAAAACATCAAGGCTGATATTGTTCCACTCCTCCATCACAATCTTGTAGTAATATAATCTTTTGTAGTAATATATGAATGTATCTTGTGTTTGCGTGATTATGGCAACGCTATACTAGGGCAATCTGCCAAGGATGGGAAGGTGCCTTGGTAGGAGAACTTTCTAAGGGGTTCTAAAGCGTATTCACGTTACATCTGGAAAAAACCTACCAAAAATCCAGACTGTTAGATCGACAGCTGCTCGATGGGACCCGATCCCGGGTCCTTCACTCTTCGGCAGTCTACCATTTTCAGTGACATAACTACTGTGCGATGGTAAGGCTATAAATGTATCTTACAGTAGAAAGATAATTCAACTCATCTTCGTTTAGAAATATATTTAATTTTATATTTCAATTCCATTCATTATCACTGAAAAATAACGTTCAATAAATACTTGTCACACATTTTTGCTTTCATGCCTTTTAAGATGCAATTTATTCCAGGAAAAACTTATGTATATGTAAAAAAAAAAAAAGTTACTATTACATTTGTTTGTTCATCTTAAAATACACTGGAATAAAATAAACTAGAAGTTTCTGTAGAAAATTTTACTTAATTGAAGTTTTAGACGTATTTCGTATTTTGTATGTATTAAGAAAATAAATGTATTTTGTATTTTTTCAATTTAGAAAGCATTTTGTATTTTGTAATTTTTCGTGTTTGAATAAATGTAATTTGTATTTTGCATCGAAAATACATTTTTTTATGTATTTTGCCCAACTCTGCTTCTGTAGTTCTTTCAAAGAGCATTGCAGAGCAAGCAGTACTTATTTTTATTTCCAACGGAGGGGAGAGTATGAGGGAGCGTCCTCTAAGTGAAACTGTACTCCCCCTCTCTAAACAACGGGGGATGAGGGGGAGAAAAGCAATAAACTTTAGGTTTACCTTTGCCGATCTCTGGGAAGATAGGCTCGTTTCCGTCCCCGTAACAAAAGTCGGCGCTGTATGTCCAAGCAAAGCAGTTGAAAAAACTCTAAAATTGATGATACGCAGATAAACAGCCCCTCCCGCCCTCGGCCTCGTAGCAAAAGCTGAATGTCAGAGCTATATGGACAAGCAGGGGAGAAAGGGTTGCAGACATCTATGGGAGGGGAAGAAAGGGGAGGAGCTCATCATAACTGATAACATGTAACATTGGGGGTGGGTAGGAACGCACCGGAACAGAATACTCAGGGTCCCTCTCTCAGTGACCTGACCCGTTGGTTGACCTTGACCCTTCGCGCCATCTCATTATTTTATTACATTTCCACATCGACATTCCAGTACGCAGAGAGGCATATCAGTGGGATACTACACGTGGTCACAAAAATCTGAACAAAAGTATTATTCTAATTATAATTTGTTACAATTTCTACAATAGACAGCCGTAATAAAAGGAGAAGAGTGAAAAGGAGTTTTATTTAAAACTAAATTTGATATTTGCCTACTGATACAATATATGACTGTATGTGAAAGATGCATTAAGTATCTCATTAATAAGACATTGTACTGAAGGAACGAAGCTAATGTTTTTCTAAATTATAGTACTCCCCTTTGTATATTTTCCGTCTTTCGACTCAGTCAGGGTCCAGTCAACTTAAGAGTAATCGATTATATTTTTAAAAAATTTCATGTGATCTTTACCTTGACCCTTCTAAAGTTTTAGACTGGAAGCACGTGAGTTTTTTTTTATTATTATTATTATTATTAACTTGAAAACAATAAATAAGCCCTCTGCTTTTGAAAGGTCGATGAAGAGGTTGGCATTCTTTGCATCCTGATTTACGCTACAGGAGATCGAAAACTACCACGCAAAATGCTTTATTTAAAACGAACAAAAACGTTATTTTGTACATTGGAATACGCAAATAAAAACTAATGTCATAAACATACCGTTTTCAGTTTTAAATAAATCTAATTTCAGCTGCTTTCATATTGTTACGTTTTTCATTTTGCAAGAGTTTTGGTATCTCTACAATAGCGCGAGAGGGAGGGGGAAGAGAAACAGACAAAACACTTTTGATTTTGTTTTATTTTGTAATCACCAGTAAAAGCAATCGCTCGTCAAAGCTTAAATAAACAGATCTCCATGCCTTCAGAATTCTATTAATCAGCGTTACAGCTGTCCGAGAAGAGAGAAGTGTTTCTCTCTCTCTCCCCCCCCTCCTTCCTGTTCACACTTCAAGCTTTTTTTTTTTTCCCCCCCCCCAAGTTCCGTTTTAATGACAGGAAGTTTCTCTGTAGATTATACGAATAGAAGGCATTTTTGGTCGGCCGAAGCGAAAACGTATCCTCCCCCCCATGGGCGCCGGCAGCAGGCTCATCCCCCCCCTGGATTTTTGTATGCAGTGTTTTTAGTTGCTTTTTTGCTCTTTCCAACATGGTAACCATACGTTGAAGTAGTCTTCCCCCCCCCCTGGGAAATATTCTGCCGGCGCCCATGCCCCCCCCCTTTTCCGCAAAAATTTCTCCCTAAGTTATTTCTTTTATATGATTCACCTTTGTAAATTGAACCCTTCGTATGTGTAACATTCGTTAAAAAATGTTTTACATAATCCGACACTTGATTATTTGAAAGTGGAAACCTTGAAAATGGGCTGCTTGAGTGTTAGCACATGCTTACGATTCTCCCCATCTTAAAATGCATCTGATTTTCCTTAAAATTTGATAAAATGCTTAGTGTTTTTTTTTTTTTTTTTTTTTTTAATAGGAGGTTGGGGAGCTACTACCTTAAGTAAAATAACCGTTTGTTAGTTTCTTGCAAGTTCAAAATTAGTAAATTAGGAGGAAGCGTACTATCGAAATTAATAGAAAATTGGGGCCCTCTTTTATTAAGTCCCAATGCCTTTTCCCCCCATAAATTCCATGAATGAAAGGAGAGATAAATTAAATAAATAGTACTTTATTATGTGTACACCATAAGTTCAGAAAATGGTCTGCAATACTATATATACTATCTTACCTCCAGTTTTTTAGTTTTTTTTTAAAAAGAAAAATGCTTTCAAAATTTTATGGTAATTATTTTTATTCTGTAAAACAGAAAAAAAAACTTTAAAAACTTTTTTTTTTTGACTTAGGCTTCATGTTTCATAAGTACTTGGTAATAGTGACAACTTTCTAATAATGTCAAAATATTCTATATCACTTAGCCATACAGATTTCAGGTTGGCGGATTTTTGGGAGTCCACTGTATTTATTTAATAACCAACTATTTTTCGTAAAAGATACGTTTGAATTAATCTGAAGAGAAATTTTAAAGTAAAATACTTTAAATCATTAATTTCATTACAATTCTCTATTTTTAAGAGATTTTCACTTTTAATTTGGGTTGGGGTGAGGGGGGGGGGGTTAAGCTCCTTTAGCCTCCTCCATGTGGGTACTTATATATTGTATGGACACAGACAGTGATGTGATGATTCTAACAAGGAGCTGCAGCGAATCAGAAGGAATTAATAAATTTTAAATGCATAGTACTTAGATTTCTTTAAATATAGCAAGTTACTTCTGAATGTAATATATGGAACATGCCATGCATTATTACTAAAAAAGCATTGAATCATTAAATGTACAAAATAAAAAATCTCATATTAGTCTCATATATCGGAAGGGGGGAGCAAGGGTGTCGAAAACAAAAATTACGTAAGTACGGAAAATTTTGGCCACTAACTATATCAAAGTGGCCACTGAACTTTGTAGGGCCACTGGCCACTGAGGAATTTTTTTAATCTCAAGCTTTACCATAACGTGATCAGTGGGCGGACAACTAATTTATTTATTTTGCCATCTTCTCTTTCTTCTACAACATATTTTCAAATAGCAAAGTATAAGCAATTGTGTTTTAAATGTTGATGCAGCTTAAAACACTAAAAGGTACTATCACTTATGTGAGTGTCAAACAGCTTTTTCAGTCAGCAAATTTTCTAGAAGTTGAATAAAGACTTTTTCCTTCATTAAAGCAAAAAGAATCCCCTCTTTGCAAGTGACTTCCAGAATTAGTTACTTTTGTGCCTCCTATGTATAACACTTTTTAAAAATATTGTTTTGTGACATAGTTGCTATGGGACTAAATTTAAAAAATTAAGTTTACTTGGTTATTTTATTCCCACAAATATTTAAAATTAAGAACCTGAAGAAATAATTTTATGACAATGTGACCGGAGAGAGAATATTAATACTTTTATGGGTAAAAGTGGTGAACGATTATCGTTTCTCAATGTTACTTTTACCAAGAATTAAAAAAAAAAAGAAGAAGAAGAAGGAAAAGATGAAGACGTAAAATCACAACGTAACAGACATAATCACAATCTTTATTTAAAAAAAGTCCAAAATCTACTTAGTTAAAAATTGAACACGGAAATACCTTAGTAATTAGTTAAAAACATTAAAAGCCTAAAATTTCCGTAAAAAGATTAAAACACACACCATGAGCACTTTCGACAGCTTAGCCCGCTGTCATCATCAGAACTGAGTTGCTTGGCTCGTTCACCGCCTCTTCTTCACTATGGCTTGCCACGATTGCTCGATCTGCGCATGCGCCATGTCGTTGACAGCTCCCTCTTGTGTCATTATTTCCAACGTTTCCCGTCTTAAGCCATAATTTTGATTATTATAATTAGCTATTTTCTTGACATTTACGAAATCTATATTTATACTAGCTGCGTGCCCGTTGTCCGCACGGTAGGGAACGAAACTTTTTCTTACATGTATAGTTCGAATTGATTCCAGAGATTTGGAATCTAAAAATAAGCAAAATGATTTGACTCGGAGTAAAGTTACTCATTGGTAAAGTTAGTATAAGTACTGACCTGTGACCATTGTTAATATTATGACGCAAAAAAATATGTCGGTGTCATTCACGATCAGAAAAGAAAAGCATGACGGTTTTCATTGAAAATTCCTAATGTACCCGATCTTCGCAAGGCAAGAGAAGAACATTTTCCTAAAATGTGATAAAACAGAATCTCCAAGAAAAAAGAAAGTTCTGTCTTTTCTGTTGAAACTACCGCGGGATATATTAACGCGTAGAATTACTTAATGTTTTGTTAGCTGTTATGAAATACGGCTGTTGAAAAATGAATAGACGACTTCGTTCCACAAAATATTTATTAATGCGGTATATTGTGGTTTCATCAATATTGCCTTATCATATCTACTTACTATTAATTATACTATCTTTTACTGATACCAATACAATATATTGTCATTTTGCAACCGTTAATGCTTAATTTAAAGAAACGGTCTAGATATTTGCCACGAATGTAGGTTTTTACTGTTTGGTGATTCTTTGCAATTTATGCATCAGCATAAACGATAATCATTTCAGTTTATGGTTGCCACTAAATCAGCTCTCCATAAATTTTTACGCATAATTCTTGTCAGATTAGTGTATTTAGCACTAGGGCCCTATTATATCATGGGCAAATCGGGACTTTGCCCAGGGGCCCCCGGCTCGAAATGACCCCCATTTGAAATGTTGTTCTTTTTTTAAAAAAAAATTATGAAAAATAAAACAAATTTCATACATGTGGGGGGCCCCAAAATTCATCAATGCCCGGGCCCCCTGTTGGTCATAATCAGGCCCTGTTTAATACCGCAATATATTTCCTGCTATTCGAAAACGTGACCCGTTTAAAATCTCAATCGAAAATAATGCTGGATAATTCACTGGTGAAAAAACAGCATTCAATTATTTATCTGGCAACGTAAAGTAAAATATAGAATTATTTCACATGCGCGGCGTATGTTTTGCTTGTGAGTCCGTTATTCTGATTGAGTTTCGAAAGAGGTTTTAAACGTATGACATCAAAATCATGCACTTTTCACATGCGAAAACTCAGTTATTTTAAAGTAATTTTTTTTTTTTTCAACTGGCAATTTTAATCATTGTTACTGTCTCCAAGACAACCAAACTGCAAGATATCATACCGAAAGTTTTAAGCTGTTGCAATTGAAATGAAAATCCTTCTTTACTTAAAAATTCGTAAAAAACCTCCTATTTTATATTTTCCTCTGGTTTTTCTTTTAAAAGAGGGTGAAATGTATGCTCCGTCATTTGACAAAATATAAAAACGTTATGAAGGATAAAATTCAAGATGCAGCAACTTTAAAAATATTTTACGAAAGTCAGCGTCAAATTTAATTTTATTTGAAAAATTCCCAAAAGTCTGCAAATTATGTTACACAGTCCGAACAAACAATTTTTAAAAGAAAAATTTCTCCTCTATCCGATGATGTAAATTTCGTTTTACTGCAAGTGCAATTACCGATGTTATTACATATTAAGCGAGAAAAATCGCTAAAAATCGGACAAAACATAAAATAAAACATTTTCTAATTTGAATTTAGAAAAAATTCCTCCGAGGCGTGTTGGGATCTGTCCTAGTGAAGCCGTATGCAAACTTCGGTGGGTCTGCGACCAACCGTCTCGGCGCAATGCGATCGAGAGACGCGCGCAAGAAGATTGGTGGTCACAAACTTACCTACCTACATAGCTACATACAATGTTTACTCTCGGATTTTATTATATATAAGATTTTCTTTTAAGGCTAGGCGGGATAGAGCGGTACTTTGTCTATTGTATTTTATGTCGTTTATGTGTTCTTTAATTCTATCTTTAATTTTTCTTTTTGTAACCCCAATGTAGTATCCGGGAAGGTTGGAATCTCTATGTGAAATTTATTTTATAAATATCTGCGGTTTCTAGAGGGTTAATCTTGTCTTTATCTGACCGGATTCTTTTAAATATATTGCTATTGGGTTTAATTGGGATACGGAGGTTCATTTTACGTGCCCTGTTGGATATTTTTACAGCGAGACCGCAACAGTAGGGAATCGGATGAGTAAATGTGGATTTTTCTTTTTGTGCGTCGTTGATGATGTTTAGTTTCTTTCTTCTATTTCTGATTAGGCGGGGGATGATATTGCTAGGATAATTAGCTTCGCGCGCAAGTTGCTTTATGAATTGTATTTCTTCCTTTAATTATTGTTGGTTGGAGCATATTTCCAGGGCTCTATTGACGTGTGAACGTAAGATTGATATTTTGTAGTTATATGTAGTTTTTGAGGAGTAATTGACTATTTTATTATTATTGGTAGGTTTACGATAAACGGTAGTTTCTATATTGTCTGGGGTGGTTCTAATTATTTTAACATCAAGGAAATTTAGGTTATTATTCTGCTCAAGTTCTATAGTAAATTGAATATTTTCATCAAGTGAGTTAAGTTCGTCGAGAATGTTATTTATGCTATTGTTATTTACTATTGCAAAAACATCATCAACGTAACGAAACCAGTATTTAACATGGGGGTGGAGGTTTGTATTGATTAAAGTTTCAAGGTTTCGCATTTTCCACTCTGCTATAATACCAGATATCGGGGAGCCCATACGGACACCTTTATTCTGTTTGTAAAATTTATTATTGAATTGGAAGTAGGAGTTATTGAGGATGAGGGACAAGGCAGCTTTTAGGGTTATTGAAATATCTGTATTAAATGCGTTTTCAATTTCTTTACTTATTGTATTGTACATTTCTATTGTGTCTATGGAAGGATATAAGTTGGTGACGTCGAAGCTGACCATTTTAACAGAATCTGAGAATTGTATGTTTTTTAATTCTTTTAAAAAATCGGTAGTGGAATTTACAGATGAGTTTGAGGAGGGAATTATTTGTTGTAATATGTTTTTTAGGTATTTTTCAAGTAGGTAGGTAGGGCCTTCACATTTACTGACTATTGGGCGGAGGGATGGGGGATTTTTATGATCTTTATATTTTCCAAATATGTGTGGAGCAAAGGCAGTAGGGCTATGTAATTGTTGTGGTTTGTTGTTGGGCCAGCTTCCTTTATTTATGAGTTCTTTTAGGATATTGTTAATTTTGGTGGTAGGATCCTTATTTAGTATATTGACATCTAGTTTATTGATGGTTTCTATCATTTTGGTAATGTAATCGTCTTTATCTAAAATAACTATTTTTCCTGTTTTGTCTGAACTAAGGCGGGTTATTGTAGGATTATCTCTCAGTTCTTTTAAACATTTTTTGTCTTCCTTGTCCCTCGTATTTTTCTTTTTTAATTTAGTAAGTTCTTTTTGAATGAAAAGACGTAGTTCCTGTTTATTGTTGTTTGGTAATGGTTCTATTGCGGTCTCATAAGCAGCTATAGTGTCTTTTAAGTTTATGTTATCGTCAAGTATGAATTTTGGTCCGAGGTTTAGAGTGTCTTCTTGGTGTTTGTTTAATTTGAAGGAGGAGAGGTTTATGAATTGAGGATCGTCAGACTTCATTATTGTTTTGTTTGTACCATATTTATTAATCCAGAAGTTGAGTTTTTTCTTGTGTGTAGTTTGTAGTTTGTATTTTAGTTTCCGGCAGAAATATTCTGTTTTTTTGACAAGGTTTTCAAATGTATGATAGTTGGTATTTGCTTTTAAACATTCTTTAATTTCTTCTATTTTAGTGTTGAGCTGGTGTATGTTGGCATATTTGTTTCTTATAAGCTTTTTTAATAATTTGTATTCAAAAATTTTCAAATCAAAACGGAAGGCATTGTTTATAAGTTTATTTCTTACTTGGAGACATTTAGGAATTATATTGAAGTACTGACAATCCTTTAGAAAAAATAAGTGTTCCAATTCACGGGTTAGACTTTTTTTTAGTTTTTTGAAGGTTGTATATAATGTAACTATGGCATATAATACTGATACAATTGGAGCTCGAATTGAATTGGAACACTTATTTTTTCTAAAGGATTGTCAGTACTTCAATATAATTCCTAAATGTCTCCAAGTAAGAAATAAACTTATAAACAATGCCTTCCGTTTTGATTTGAAAATTTTTGAATACAAATTATTAAAAAAGTTTATAAGAAGCAAATATGCCAACATACACCAGCTCAACACTAAAATAGAAGAAATTAAAGAATGTTTAAAAGCAAATACCAACTATCATACATTTGAAAACCTTGTCAAAAAAAACAGAATATTTCTGCCGGAAACTAAAATACAAACTACAAACTACACACAAGAAAAAACTCAACTTCTGGATTAATAAATATGGTACAAACAAAACCCTCCGCCCAATAGTCAGTAAATGTGAAGGCCCTACCTACCTACTTGAAAAATACCTAAAAAACATTACAACAAATAATTCCCTCCTCAAACTCATCTGTAAATTCCACTACCGATTTTTTAAAAGAATTAAAAAACATACAATTCTCAGATTCTGTTAAAATGGTCAGCTTCGACGTCACCAACTTATATCCTTCCACAGACACAATAGAAATGTACAATACAATAAGTAAAGAAATTGAGAACGCACAAAAAGAAAAATCCACATTTACTCATCCGATTCCCTACTGTTGCGGTCTCGCTGTAAAAATATCCAACAGGGCACGTAAAATGAACCTCCGTATCCCAATTAAACCCAATAGCAATATATTTAAAAGAATCCGCTCAGATAAAGACAAGATTAACCCTCTAGAAACCGCAGGTATTTATAAAATAAATTTCACATATAGAGATTCCAACCTTCCCGGATACTACATTGGGGTTACAAAAAGAAAAATTAAAGATAGAATTAAAGAACACATAAACGACATAAAATACAATAGACAAAGTACCGCTCTATCCGGGGCCTTCGCAATTAGTAACGGGCCTGCGCGTATTTTGATGAGCCGTCCAAAGAGGCCTACGGATGCTCGAGCCTTCACGTATACATCAGGCATTTCTTAAGCTTCCCAGTGCTTTCAAACGTTATTTAATGTAGTTTTAAGTAGTAATTGTGTTACTAATTCAAGTACGAACTCATGATTAATTTGTTTGCTATGACACATATTTACATAAAGAAAATAGATGCATATAATTTGAAGGAAAAACAAAGTAGCGCTTACTCTCATGATTCACGATTGCTTATTTTAGTTTCAGAAGTGGATATTTAGTATACTTTAAAATAACTAAATACACAAGACATTTTTATAATGAATATTTCATGAACGTAATCGTATTTCCTACGTTATTTTAAACAATTCAACATTAATCTTTAACAAATGATGTATTAAAGCGCATTTCAGTGTTTTCGGGATATCCTGTATATTGGAGAAAATTGATAAAATACGCTCTATAGCGCGATCCCTGAATTAATTATTCTTTAATAAAGACATTTCATGTAGTATATATTATTCTTTTGTCGCTTTCTCAATCGAACTTAGGAATTGAGCAAGCATAATGAACGCTTGTACAAAATATTAACTACATTTGAAGTTTCTGTATAAACGGGCAAAAATCAATAATTTATAATTTACTGTATTTATGCACTGTACCAGATGTAAGTCTTAATCACATAATCAAGGCATATATAACTGATAAATAACATTTTCAACTGGCAAAATTAAATTGTCTAAATAGTATCACAACGTCATGCTTATTTACAAGAATAAAAACTACTCAAGTAATACGATTTCTGATTAAAATAATTTATTTATAAATAACACCATGATTTACATACATATTTTTAGAATTTCTAAATACATTATAAGCGTTCACTTACCTTTACATTCAGAGCAAAATGTTCGAATTTTAGGATAAATTTTCACGAAAGAAAATGGCGCAAGATTCACAAAACGATTACCTACATCTAAAGTTCTTTAGTACGACAAAAGTATAAAATATTTGTTTTAAAATAATATAACATTTATAATAGTTAGAATAATAAAATAGAGTACTGTGACTGGGGAAAACAAGCCTCAATGATAAACTCATTTTTAGGGATGGCAACTCATAAGCAGGCCCGTTGCTTAGCGATGGCCCCGCTCTATTCCGCCTAGCCTTAAAAGGAAATATAAATATAGATTTCGTAAATGTCAAGAAAATAGCTAATTACAATAATCACAATTATGGCTTAAAACGGGAAGCGTTGGAAATAATGACACAAGAGGGAGCTGTCAACGACATGGCGCATGCGCAGATCGAGCAATCGTGGCAAGCCATAGTGAAGAAGAGGCGATGAACGAGCCAAGCAACTCAGTTCTGATGATGACATCGGGCTAAGCTGTCGAAAGCGCTCATGGTGCGTGTTTTAATCTTTTTACGGAAATTTTAGGCTTTTAATGTTTTTAACTAAGTCCAAAATCTATTGTTTGAGTTATAACTGATCATACTACTAAATTTTATTTTTTTAACTGCAGCCCTTTTACGTTACGCAAGAGCAAAAATTTGCGCAAAATTTAATGTTTGTGTGACTATGGCAATGCTACGCTAGGGCGATCTGCCAAGAATGGGGGGGTACCTTAGTAGAAATACTTTCTAAGGGGTTCTAACGCGTATTCACGTTACATCTGGAGAAAACCTACCAAAACTCCAGACCGTTATTTCGACAGCCGCGCGATGGGACCCTAATACGGGACCAGAAACTTTGGCCGTCTACCATTTTCAGGGCCCTAACCAGTGAGCCATGGTGAGGGCGCGCAAAATGGAGCCCTTTGTTTAAGTTAAATAAATGCCTACCATTCTACCAGATTTTATTTCGTTTGGTTAAGTCGTTTTTAAAGGATGTGCAAAAAAAAAAAAAAAAAAAAAAAAAAAAATCATAATTTCTCAAAACTTTATTTAAAATTTTTGAAACAAATTAAAGCTAGTTTTAACCAACGCGACCACCTAACAAGCTACAAACTTTCATTTTATGATTGGTCGTTTTCACGTAATGCGCGAATAATATTTTTTTTTTTTTACAAAATCTCAAAATTTAGGGGATGGGAAATAATTCAGATAGTTGAGCAGATTTAGTTGAGTCACTATTTAGCATATTACTAAAATTCATTTCATTCGTTCGAGCCGTTTACACCTGACGTACAAAAAAAAAAAACATTTTTTAGATTCCTTTTTTTTTTTTTTTTTTGCCAAAATCCCAATGTTTTATTTACCTACGACACCAAACGTTTAAACTGGACGAATGATCACTTATCATCTTACCAAATTTCATTTCATTTGCTACAGCCGTTTTTAGACGATGCGAAAGAAAAGAGAAATTCCGAAGGAACCTGAACATCGTTCCAAGCTTAGGCTCCAGTGTGCTTGAAAAGTGTATAAATACAGTAAAACCTCCTTTAATGGCCACTCACATATGAATGATACCAAACGCGCTCCATAGAATTAACAGTCATAAGCTCCCAACTGAACAACGGTCACCTGTCGGCATCAAGAAAATTTTTTAACAGCCACTCAAATTAGAGATGAGTTCGGGCTCATTTTTTGAAGCCCAAGCCCGCGCGAGCCCGAGGACTTTTCATCCGAGCCCGAGCAATATTATTTAAGTCGGAGCCCGAGCCCGAAAGTTCAGCCAAAGATAAAAAAAAAATTCAATTACTTCATTGATAGAATACAATAAATTTTGCCGTTTGTGCAAATTAGAGACAAATATAGTCGCAAACTCCCAATGCACTTTCTAATTCTTTGTATTCATCTTTTATCAAAAAATGTCGGATCTCATGACTAACTAAGGAATATAAACCGCCGTTCTAAGATACCCAAAGAGCTTCACACACCTTATAGGCGCCCGTGCCGCTATTTTTATTTGTTTATTTATTTATCTTCTTATATGTGCTTTTATATTCCTCACAAATCACTTTTTAAAATCTGTTTCAAGCAGTTGTTCAATAAAGGAGAAATTTTTCATGAGCCCGAGCCCGCACACAATTGTGAATTTCAGAGCCCGAGCCCGGTTCGGGCCCGGGCTCGGGCTGAGCCCGTCTCATCTCTAACTCAAATGTGCTTTTATTTTTTTTTCTCCCAACCCGAAGAGTGAACAATATAAATTTATTTGCCGCAAGATACGCATATTACTAACGAAATATATTCCGATGTTCTGTGAAAAATTAGGGCGATAAGAAATTTTGCTTTATCAAAAATGATGAAGAGTGGTATGGGAAAACAACAAATATCATTCCTATGGAAAAAATATTTTCTTTATATAAAAGTAATTATGAGTAAAAGATTTTTTTTTAATGTAAATCAAAATAAATGAAATTCAGTAAAGCTAAAATAACGTATTTCGTATTTGTGTCCCCATTGTTAACTTCTATTATGTTTACAATTTATTAAATATTAAACCTCTAAACTACAGCCACCTTCTAAAGGACGGTCACTTTTAGGTAGTCCCACGGGAGACCGTTTGCTATTCAGAGGTTTCACTGTTACAATTTTTTTTTTTTTTTTTTTAAGAATTCCATGTAAAGTACAGACAAAATACTTGTTTTATTTATATAAATTTAACCCGGCGATTATATAAATAACCAGCCATCTGTCTCGTTATAAAAAGCAGCTGCATACTTAAGAAGAAATGTAATACACAAAGAATCACTGAATGTCGTTTTAGTGATTAAAATAAGCCATATATATATATATATATATATATATAAATACTCAAGCATTTTAAGTCTCAAAATCTATATTTTAAATAGACGTGATAGTCGGTAAAAATATTCCAAGGCTAAACTCACTACTCCTACATAGCGCAACAGCTGAGCAAGTAGTATATTTTAAGATAAACGGAAGGTTAATCTAATAAATGTTAATTTGCGTAAAAAAAAAAAAAAATCCGGAGTGACTCCACTTGACTTTCTGAACATTTACGATAAGATCATTACCAAGCATTTAAATAAACGATAACGCACCAAGGGCGGATTAAAGGGGGGGGCGACCCCCCCCCCCGAGAAAAAAGAAATTAATGTAAAAAATCCTATTTTGCTTCCATAAAATGAATGTATATGTCAATCTTCTAACTAACCGCCCCCACCGACAAACTTGCATTAATTCGCCACTGTAGCGCACTTACAAGAATGTCTCCCCATATGCCACAATGTAAAAGAAATCTTTGTCGTAGCCCTTGTTTTGATGTTTGTGTGCTTTAGTTTTGATGTGTATAGGACTTATAGTAGAAAAACTATAAGTCCTATACACATCAAAATCAATACATACCGGATATTACGATGGTGGTTATAACATATAATGTACCGTTTAAACGCTAGCGCACCTTCAAGAATTTCCCCCCCATAGGACATAATGTAAAAGAAATCTTTGTCGTAGCCCTGTAGAAAAACTATAAATCCTATACACACCAAAATCAATACTGGTCATCCGATGGTGGTTTATAACAAATATACCCAACTGGAGCTCAATCGAATGCCCCGTTTAAACGCTAGTGCACTTTCAAGAATTTCCTCCCATAGGCCATAATGTAAAAGAAATCTTTGTCGTAGCTCTGTAGAAAAACTATAAGTCCTATACAGGCTAAAATCAATACCGGTCTTGCGAGGGTGGTTCATAGCATATATACCCAATTTGAGCTCAATCGAATGCCCGTTTAGGAGCTATCGTGTTTACTCACATACACACACACACATACATCTCGTAAAAATAGCATAAATTTAAATGAATTCAGAAGACCTCAAAACGTGTAAATATACCAAAATTTCGAAGTTAAATTTTTTCACGATTACAATACTTTCCTTACAATTACATGGTACATGTTCGGAAAGTAATAAGTTGCTCACTTTAGAAGGCTCTAGAATGCGTTCTATTGGTCCAAATGCAATAAAATTTGAACTACGGATAATTCAAATGATGCGCTTGGCATTTATTAAATAAAATCTTTTAGTACAACAATCCGCCGATAGGTGAAGCTGCAATACATATAAACGTATTTTATATGCTTTAAAAATGTTAAATATAAAAATCTTTAAAACTGCTCAATATGTCCCCCTTCACGTTCAACAATGTTCTCTAATAGTAGAACCATATTTTCCACAGCTGACCGGAATGAGTCTGTAGGAATATCAAGAACATGGCACCGAATGTCGTCGTTCAGATCTGACACAGATACTGGCCTTTGACGATAGATCTTGTCCTTCAGGAAACCCCAGAACCAAAAGTCGCATAGGGTGAAATCTGGAGAGCGCGGAGGCCATGTTACTGGAAAATAATGGCTGATTAACCGTGCATCTATAAAATGCTGTCTTAGCAATTGCTGTATAGGACGATCAATGTGAGGAGATGCACCATCTTGCATGAGAATGATGTCCTGGAGGCATGTTGAAGTTGTAGGATTACAAAATTCCTCAGCATATCACGGTACCGACATGTTTGGATTCCATTTGCAGTTACCTCCTCAAAAAAAAAAAAAAAAAAAAAAAAAAAAAAAAAAAAAACACTTCAATGATAAAAGTAGCTGTAAAACCACACCATACTGTCACGTTGTCGGGATATAAGGGCTGTTCCTGGATAACATGTGGATTTTGCACTGCCCAAATTCGACAATTATGAGTGCCGATTTAGGTAAAAATGGGCTTCGTCATTCCATAAAATATTTTATGGCCAAGTGACATCAACCACCATTCGAGCAAGGGACTGAAGTGCAAAAGTTTTCCGCACCTCAGAGCACCCTTCCTGTAGTTGGTGCATAGGCTTGATTTTATAGGGGTAAAATTTTCCGTACAGTGGAATACGACCATAGGCGCACTCACGGAGGGGGTTATAGTGGGCTGAAGCCCCTCCCCCTAAAGGTAAAAAGTTAGAAGTGAAAAGCTTTAAAAAATGAAAATTGTCGCCAATGAATTAATTTTCTTTCTTTCTTTTTTTAATTATTCCTAATCAAAAAAGACATTTATTTAAAAA
The DNA here is from genome assembly GCA_038373885.1 of Cheiracanthium punctorium. NCBI lineage: Eukaryota > Metazoa > Arthropoda > Arachnida > Araneae > Cheiracanthiidae > Cheiracanthium > Cheiracanthium punctorium. The sequence continues at coordinate 16,197 of JAWZYV010013246.1, read as the reverse complement.
AGTTTTTAAATAAATGCTTACAGTTAGTTTATGAAGCACTGTTAAACTCGGTTACAACTAGGGATGTAACGGACAGTGATTTTGCCGGATACCGGATGCTCCTTTGGTCGCCGGATACGGATATCTGATACTAAACATGTATTTAGTTATCAAGTGTGCTTTTTCTTTTTTTATATACAATGACATCAGAACAATAAATCGCAAACATGTTTCACACAACATTAAACTATTTTTTAATAATTGACTTATAATTTACAAAAACTAAATATCTTTACATATATGTACGTAAAAAGTTATAATATTCTTTTTATGGGTGCACTGCTGGCAGAAGTGGATAAATTTTAACCATGACACATTTATTAATATATCTATAATTGCAGATTATTTTCACTAAGAAATGCATCCTTTTTTTATTTAATTAAGAATAAGATATCTATTTTGATAAGATGCCTATGATAGATGACTTAATTTTTTCCAAACATAGGTTTAATGCCTTTTTTCTGTTTTAATAATTTAATATTAATTTACATTAAGTCATTTTTAGTTTTATTTTAAGTTAAATTACTTTTAGAGATATAAATAAAAAGTAAATCTCTTTTAAATATTTATAATGAAATTATCATGCTTTCTTTTGTAGTTTTATACAGGTATGAAACAGAATTTTTCAGCTTATGCATTAAATTTCTTCGAAAATAATATATAAGTATATTTTAAAATACCAGTTAAAAAACAAAAATAGATCTGTTTAATTGTTTAGCTTCTAAATACGAGCATTCTTTCACAGTACAAAAATTTATATGGCACCATAAGGGGGAAAAAATAGGGGGGGGGTAAATTCATAAAAAAATCATTTCAAACTTAGTTTCCAAATTTTAGGACAATTCCGCTTTTTTACTTTTCATTTCGACACACGCACGCACGCACGCAGACACACACAAAAAAAGAAAGATTAGTCAAAATACTTTATGTATGGAGTGATGATAATCATACACAATACTGTAGTAGTAACTAAAACAACTATTTTAAACTAGTAAAATACCATGTTACAATTTTCATTAATAAATATTTCACAAACACATTAGACTTAACTTTAAAAATGAATTGAAACTTACAAAAAATAATAAATGAATTTAAATAACTAAATTCAATCATCAGGTATTAGAGATTTTAATAAAGGAATGCTCAGTAAAAGATTGTCATTGAGAAAAAAGATGAAGATTTCTCCCTGCCACTGTAAATAAATTTTGAAGACAGAATAATTGGCGTTTTTTGTTAATTATCGGATTTCCGGAGCAAATTAAAAATATCGGAGAAACTCCATGGGGAGAGAATGTAAAATTACATTATTTCTGTGACTACCATGAGAGAAATCGCATGCACATATTTTTCAAACGATACTAAACAGTGCTTATAATTAAATTTCTCCTATAAACAGCAGTCTACAACCGAAAAGGATGAGAAGATCGCCTCCAAATTTGCACATGGACACTACATGAGAATTTTTTTTTTTTTTTTTTTTTTTTTTTTTTTTTTTTTTTTTAAGTTCAAAAATGTTTGCTAAGCGGCACCTTGCAGCATGAAATCAACTCTAAATAGTAGCCTAACTAGATATAAATGTGCTTAAAAACTACTGAACAAATGTTAAAATGTGTGTTTATTTTGAATGATCCATTTCCAGTGTTAAATTTACTGTTTTTTCAGTTAAAAAATATATCCCTCTGTTTTATGTATCACTTTATCAAGAATGTTCAAATATAATTTTCCATCCTGTCCCATGCATATAGATAAAACTTTAGTAGTACATTGCCAGATATCCGGCAGAGAAGTCGGATATCCGACGGTATTTCGGATATTGAAAAATCAGCCGGATACAGGATACTTGCCGGATATCCGTGACATCCCTATTTACAACGTCACTGAAAAGATCAGATAATTACACTCTATAACAAATAAATCGACGCACCAAGTAGGTGTCCGATTGAGACGAAAATTGGTGGATAGGAATACAATGTACAGAATAGTAAATGATTAAAATTTCAGAACAATTGAATAATTTATTTCAGAGTCACAGTAACAAGTTCAATAAGGTGTTGACCCGCCGCTAGCCTGGATACAAGCTGCCACACGGCCTGGCATAGACCGATAAAGCTCCCGGATGGTCTCCTGTGGTATTTCCTGCCAAACTCGCTCCAATTGTCGAACGAGGTCATCAACAGTCCGTGCCAGATGCAATCGCCTTCACATCATATCCCAGACATGCTCGATGGGAGAGAGATCTGGCGATCTGGCAGGCCAAGGAAGAGTTTGACAAGCTTGCAGACAGTTTAGAGCAATACGAGCCGTATGTGGTCTGGCATTGTCCTGCTGAAAAACCAGTCTAGGGGACTGCAAAAGGAACGGTAGCAAAACAGGTCTTAGGACAGTGGCGCCGACTACGTGGGTGCTCCGGGGCTCAAGCACCCACTGAAAAAATTCTGTGGGTGCGGAGCACCCACAGAAATTTTAGTGCCAAGTCATAATTTGAAGTTCCCAGAAAGGGCTAGGAAAAGACGTTTATGTGGGTGCTTCGGGCTTGTAAAAAAAATTACGTTGGATGCTGAGCACCAGCAATCGCGTGATAACCCCAACACAGTGATGTACACTCAAGGAGGGTTTCCCCCCCCCCCCAGCCCCAATTATGCCATTACGTAATATGAATATTTCTAAAGCATACGGAACTTTTTGCATTATTTCAGTACTAAAATGCTTTATTTGCTTATTAGTTGTGTGATATTTTAAAAGTTTAAAAGGAAATCTTTAATGAGGCCAAATGTATCTGGGTGCTTCGGCATGGACGTCCATATGAGTACTTTAAGACGAGGGGGGGAGGGGTTATTTCTGGCATTTGTAAGGTCATCGGCAATCGCGCTTTCAAACATTTTAGTATTGAAATAGTGAAAAAAAGGTTAGCTAATATAAAAATGTTCACTATACCGACGGCTAGAGGGAGGGACCCGAGCCCCCACCTACTTCCCTATATGAGCACCCATGTCCTTTATAATTTAGATGCGCATGAGAAACTTCGATGAGACAATCACTGGCGTAACTATAGGGCGGTAGAACGGGCATAAGTCACGGTCCCCCGGACGGAGGGAGAGCCTTTCCCAAATAGAAAGCTAGAAAAAGTGAACTGCAACATGTTGGTTGAGATTCTGTACAATGAGGAAGGACTCTATCCAATGAATTCATCACGGGCCCTAACTGTATAGTCACGCCACTGATGACGACGAGTGCTTTGCTACTGCATAATTCGAAAATAAAATTTTAGTGAGGGACAGTTTTTTTTTTTTTTTTTTTTTATGTAGTATGTCAGATCTCAAGCACCCACAGAAAAGTTTTCATGGGTGCTAAATACTTGCATGTATTTAAAGGAAGTGCTTAATTTGCATGGGAGGGAGTACAGCTGCACTACTTTTTTCTCGGTGAAATTTTACACTAAATTTAAATTTTTAATTACCATCGTAATTGTTTCTGTTGATATTAATTTTATTACATCGCAAACTAATACAGAGGTAACAAAAATTAACTTAATAATACCTTAAATTAGGTAATCAATTTTGTAAATTGCAATACAAAAAATCAGGGCTCTTGCACTTTTTTGGATAGAAATTAAACCCTGTTTAAAGGCAACTGAATGACAGCTACTTTCAGCTTATCGCTGTAGTTCGGGAAAAAAAAAAAAAAAAACACGTGAAATTTTGGTACATAGATTCAAAAAAATTAATTGTGTCAAATATTTCAAATTTTTAGGATGTATGTTTTAGAAACTGCACTATACACTGAAATAAACAATAAACCTGTATCATTTACGAAACTTTTAGAAAAAATTCTTAAAAATCGAAAATTTTAAAGAAGTGTTATTCTTTATTTCGGTATGTAGTGCAGCTTATAAAGAATCATCCTAAATTTTTAGAATCCTTGGTGCGATAGTCTACTTTAATTTGTGTATTAAGACCGTTATGCAGATTTTGTTTCTTCGGCATACACCCTTATGTGCCTCGGAACTGGAGTAATTATAATAAAATTCCAATAAGTAGTAACTTAGCACATACTCTAAAATTTAAAAAAGTGCATGAAAAAAAAAAAAAAAAAGGAATCGAAACAGGTAATATTTTTGTCTACTTAAAATAATAATAATTATTATAATAGTTTCTCATAACAGTACTAATTTAGAGATGTATGGGGGTCATCTTAACTTTCAGACATTTTAGCACGAAAATAATACTTAGAAGTTCAGTATGCTGTAAAAATGTTTACTATACTAGGCGGGCTCAAATCTCAATCCCCCACTGCCACTTGCCTTCCTATCTGGCGCCCACGGAAACAATGTCTTTCTAAAATTCAAAGCTTTTTCACAATGCGGCTCCCTACAGCCCCACAGGCAATGCCTTTGCCCACTGTGCCCCCCCCCCCTTTCTGACCCACACAAACAGACCTCATCCCAGAATCCTCATTTTCCATGGGAAAATGCATGAATACAATGATACTATGTTACTATGTTAGCCCAAGAGTACCGGAAAACGGAGAATTTGAGACAAAGCCGCTGGCTACAATCAGAAGTTCACGCGGGAAAGATAACACAGGAGTTAGGTGAAAGACTCATTCCCATTATGGAAATGTTTTGAGATAGTTCTAATAATATTACTTCAGGATTCCGAAGTGAGTAGGTTTAATTGTTTTTATTGTAAATAGAGAACATCAAGGTCTGTCTGTTTACAAGCACCTAATATACAACACTTTGTATGTCTCTGGAACAAAAAAAGATGCCCATTCATCAAAAAGTGTCGGCGCTTTGGTGTTAATTGAATGAGACTGAGGCGAGGCTTCTAAGGTATAAAGGTTTGTCACTTTCTTCTAAAGTCTCAATTTCCTTTTCTTATTTTTGAATGATTTTAGTGCTCAGTTATTTATTGAAAAGGATGGAACAGACTGTCGTCCACACTAACATCTCGAGGGTGTGCGGAAAAAACGCGAACGGAAAAAACGCGAACGGTAAAAACGCCCACGGAAAAAACGCCAACCGGAAAAAACGCGAACGGTAAAAACGCGAACGGAAAAAACGCCAAACGGAAAAAACGCGAACGGTAAAAACGCCAACATGATTCATTTAACATATGAACTATAGGCGTAGCGTCGGTTGGGGTGGGCACGTGTCCCCCCTGTGCCCCCCCGAACCATTTTGTCAATTTTTTAAAAAATAAACATGTTTGAAATTTTAAAGAAACTTTTCTTTTCTGCTCTAAAATTTCGATATGTGACTCCCTCAAATGTTTCCTGTGCACCCCCCAAAATTTCAGTAGGTCTGGAGCAGTGATGAGCCTTCCTTAGGAAGCTATTATTAATAGGTTTTCCTAAGAGTGCAATACATATGAACCATAGGCGTAGGGTCGAAGAGGGGGGCACAGGGGGGGGGCTTGCCCCCCCCGAACAATTTCGTCAATTTCTTAAAAAATAAACATGTTTGAAATTTTAAAGAAACTTTTCTTTTCTGCTCTAAAATTCGATATGTGACCCCCTCAAATGTTTCCTGTGCACCCCCAAAATTTCAGTAGGTCTGGAGCAGTGATGAGCCTTCCTTAGGAAGCTATTGTTAATAGGTTTTCCTAAGAGTACAATACATTCAAACCATAGGCGTAGGGTCGAAGAGGGGGGGCACAGGGGGCTGTATCCCCCTTTCCTCCCACTTCGTCTAAAAATTTTTAAACGGACGTTTGTTTTAAAATTTAAAAGAAATTTCTTTTTCTGCTCTTAAATTCGACATGTGACCCCCTCAAATCTTCATGTGACCCTCCAAATTTTCAGTTGGTCTGGGAGCGGTGATAATCCTTTTCTAAAAAAGCTATTGTTATCAGGTTTTCTAAGCATATTGTACATATGAACTATCGCAATCGGGAGAGGGCGTTACAGGGGGGGTGTCCCCTCTGTCCCCAAATCTTTTTATTTTAAACATTTGTTTGAAGGGTCGTTTTAACCGTTCCACTTAAAAATGCAAAAAGAAACTCCAGTCTGTGACTTGAGAGAATATTTGTTTTTCTTAAAAAAAAAAACAAAAAAACTTTTCACTGTCAGACTAGCTTAATTTGAACAAGGTTATTTTTTAAGCGATTCGTTTAAACAATTTTTCTCATTCCCAATAGGTTGTGGTTTTAAATTCTTTCTAAATACTAGGTTTTCTTTAAAATATTTATTTATTTATTTTTAATGCAATGCAAAGTATTTTATGCAAAAATGTTTTATTCGTTGAGCGAAAGTGAATAGCATTTTCCCTTTTCTTAATAATACTCTCACAGTTTTACATCAAGTTATATTAATTGTAATAATAGATTAATTGCATCTTTTTTTTTTTTTTGCTGTATTTTATTCATATATGAATAGTTCAATATTTGATAAGTTATCCTTCTAAATATTTATTCTTTATCAGTCTTGCGTATTTCAGCAAGTTTTTTTTCCGTTTATCTTAAAAGTTTAATAAGCTGTAAGTTTTATAAAGAAGAGAGCTTTATAAGATATAAATTTATCTAATAAAAATTTTTAAAAAATTTAATCAAGTACCTTTCACATTGTAGAATAAATAATTTTTACTAATTTCATCACAATTAGTAAAAGACTAATGTATAGGTATAGGGTTCTGGCTTACCGCGCGGCCGTTTTCTCCATCTGTAATCTGAATTCGGGTTAGGACCCCTCAAAAAGTCCTCCACCCAAGGCATGTCTAAATTAAGCAGTCAATCCTTGTGTAGAAGGGGCCGTAGTAGCCCAGTGGTTAAGGCGTTGGACTCGTAACCGGAAGGTTGTGGGTTCGATACCGGCGTACCACTAAAGACCACCGTGTACATGCGGCGTACGTGCAAGTTAAATCCGTGGTTCCTCTCGGCGGTCGCTAGCAGTTTCCGAGGGGTGCCAATATTCAGAACTCCCCCACCTTCTGATGAGGCTCCAAATTCTGGCGGGAAATTACGGGAAGGACGTATATGTAGCTCTAGGCGACACATTCAGTGACGCGAGCTGACCTCTCCTGGCAAACAATCCTTGTGTAGATCTGCCACAAAACATAAATAACTTTCATGATAATTTACAGTGAAAGTAAAAAGTTTAATATATTTAATATTAAATAAAAATTATAATCACTTCCAAACACTGTTATCGAGGTTGTCCTAAAAACCCTGACCTATAGAGTTTCCTTCTTTAAATGTTGGTCATAGGCATATAGAATAAATTACATAGTTATTTTATGGTATCAAATAAAATTTTCTGAATATTAAATGTAAATAAATAGAAACATGTATTTTTTATACAGCCCTCTTTCTTCTAAGAAGGCTTACAGATATGTTTAATCAAAGTTGGTGAGGGGGCAATAAGCTTTGCTATATCAATAATAGCAAAAATATAATTATTAAAACTATTCTAACAAAACCAATTCACCATTAATTTTAATCAGTGTTATAAATAGCCACTATTTTATATTTTAAGAAATAAGTTTTAAATCATTTTTAAAAAGTTTCCTGTAAAAAGGGGTTTTTAGCATTTAGAAATGAAAATTTGTTTGAAAAGTTACAATTACACTAACATTTAATTTGAAGAGTTTATTTTAAGTTGTTCCTATTAATTGTTGACTTATTAATACCATGACTTAATTAAAAAAAGCATTTTTAAAATAAGAGTATTCATGCTTAAAATGAATATTTTAAAAAACAAAAATATGTATACATAAATATATGCTGATAAATCATTCATTATTCTAATAATTTAAAACCGAAAAGCTAACAAGATGAATCAGAATGAATTATGATGAATCAAAATAAAATCTTGCACTTATAAAAAGAAAGCCAGTAAACATAAGCCATGGTTGGTAAGGAATAAACTGAAGATCAGAATTTATTACAGAGAACGTGCATGTTAAAACGGTGTAATAGGATATTCTTTTTTAGGGTGGTCTTGGTAGGTGAGAAATGGTACTTAAAATTTTCGCAACTGCTACAATTTGTTGCGGAATGACTAGTTCTGGTCCTTGTTCTAAGAATACAAACAAATTGAACATTCAGTTTGTTAAATTAGTAATTAATTAATTAAACTTGGTAAATTAATAATTCATTAATTAAACTATTTCTCTATTTTATTATGTTCAGGAGAATTTTTAAATCTCGCGCATTTTTAAAGTCTCCCCTTTTAAAGGTGAGAAGGTGTAAAGGCAAACACTCCCCCCCCCCCATTCTTTAAAAAAAAATTGTGATCAATTTCAGTTAATTAAAGGCACATGGCTCTAATCTACTAAATATTTTGATTTTAATTTGTATATGTTTTAATGTCATTTATATAATTTATTACTGTTTAGATCACATAAAACTAGGAAATAAAAATGATTTAAATACTCTAGCGGAGAAAAATCAAACGATTACGAGTTTAAATTTCATTCAAATTTAAGTAAATCGTTTGAAATCAATTGAGTTTCCATTTAACGCTAAAAATACCCTTTTAAATAATTTTGAATATTTTGTTTTAAAAAAAATCTCAATACAATGATTGTATCTTTCTCAACAGAATAATTGATATAAAAATTAATTTTTTAAACTGTGATAAAATATATTTATTACCGCACACAGTGGCGCACTCAGGATTTTGGTTTAGGGGGGGGGGGCTGGGGTTACAAATACTGCCAAACTCGGTTATAAGTGACCTCGATTATAGCTATAACTCCATTATAAATTCAAAATATTCTTACCACTTGCCCATAGAACACAAGCCCAATCTTTTCATAGTCTTTTTTTCAACCAATATCTAATCTTTCCAGTTCTAACTTTAAAAGTTGGTAATTTATGCACTAACTGTAAGTATTTATTTTAAAACCAGCATTCCCCCACTTTTAATTAATCCCCCCCCCCACAAAAAAAATTGGAAATAATTTGAAGACATTTTTTAAGGTAAAATATTATAATTCGTTAGTGACAATTTTCAAAGTTTTTCACATCTAACACACCAGGTTTAGGGGGGGGGGCTTTAGCCCCCTCCGTGAGTGCGCCCATGATCGCACAGCTTTTAAATGTTTTTCTGGATATAATATTCTTGAATGTAAAATCTGTGCAGTACGAACCTCAACCTAAAAAAAAACCTGTTTGTTCATCTTGCCTTAGGCGTTTTTCCGTGCGCTATCTCCCATAGTCCCCGGTCCCCATTGTCTGGGGAATCTCCCCTATTTCTTTCTTGGAACGGACACGGCTTTCATGACCTTGACAAGTAGCTTGACTAGCTAAAAGCAAGTAATTCCTTTTTATTTAATGTTGTAAATTTCCCTGATTAATATGAAGATATATGCTCTCAAAATATAAAAAGTGGCTCCTTTACTTCAAAAACAAAAGAATTTTGAGGCAGTCCAATATTTGATTAAATACCATTATCGTGTTTACTACAAAACAAAATAAGTTCATGTCAATATTTAAATAAAAATTATTATTCTGAGGGGGGGGGGGATATTCTTTTTTTCCTGGTTCGCGTTTTTTCCGGTTCGCGTTTTTACCGTTCGCGTTTTTTCCGTTTGGCGTTTTTTCCGTTCGCGTTTTTACCGTTCGCGTTTTTTCCGTTTGGCGTTTTTTCCGTTCGCGTTTTTACCGTTCGCGTTTTTTCCGTTCGCGTTTTTTCCTACATTCCATTTCGAGATGCCTTCCGTTTCATTTTCTGCGAATATTTTGTTCAATTTTTGTTCTTGTTTAACAAAGCGGAATTAGGTACTATTTGCTTTGATCTAGCCCAATGCTGTTTTTGTAAAATTATACTGAAATCATGGGCGCATGAACACACATTGCTGAATTGTATGTCTCTTCGTAATTTTGCAAATCTGAACACATAATGGTAGAGGGTAAAATAGCTCTACTTCAGGAGGATGCTCAAAATCATGCCTGGAGGTTATATGGCCTACAATTAAAAATACATTTTGAATAATTATTAACTCTAAAAGATAAACAACTTTTTTTGTTCTGCTTTATTTTTCTGTTTGCATTTAAATAGTTACCAATCTTTTTTTGTATGTGGTCCTACACACATTTCAACATAGAAAACGTTGCATTAATTCATTCTGAGGAAATTATCTAGTTTAATTTTAAAGGTATAATGTTTGTAATTTTTTTAATTTGTTGGGGAAAAAAAAAGAAAAGAAAATAGTCAAGTCTTAGCTGCAGCTGTTTACAGGGGTACAAAAATGTAAAAAAAAAAAAAAAAAAAAAAAAAAAAAAAAAAACAGGAAATGAATGAGCTGAGAAACAATACTATGAATAACATTTTTGAAAACTCTGGGGATTTCAGACAGGGATGAGATAGATTAAACAAGAATAACATTGATCGTGAATTGTTACATTCGAAAACTGAATCACATTTCATACAAAATTTCCATTTGCATGACAAGAAATTTGACCGATTGTGATATTATTGTTGCATGTTTTTTCCCCCCCAATACACTTTTCTTTTGCTTTGAAATTTATAATGATTAGTTAAAACCAATCAAAATTCTATTGCTAAAAGTAAAAAAAAAAAAGTGAAATAGTGTAATAAACCTCTTTCGGGTCTGATTTATTACAAGGCCAAAGGGGGTGTGCGCCCAGGAATTCTCGAATTTTGACAGAGAATTTGCGTAAGGCAAACAAATTTAAGGTGACTCCAGCACAAGCAGATTTTTCTAAAAGAAGGGTATTTCATCAGAAATACTTCATTACTTTAAAAAGAATCTTGATTTTAACTGCTTTGCTGTTATCTTTACTAAGACACAAAACGGCGGAGACTTTCATTCTATGCCCAACGTTGCTTCACCGTAGTACAGATAATCGGATGCCAAAGTTCACACTATTCATTTAAATTAAACTTTGAATGTCACCTTCAGCGCTGGGAAAAAACACGCAATTTTGGTATATAAATACAAAAAAGAAAACTAATTATCTCAAGCACTTCACAATTTTTAGGATGTAGGTTCACAAGCTCTACTAGACACCCGAATAAACGAAAATTTTTTTGCAGAATGGCCACTCTTAGAAATATTTTGCTGTGCAGTTCCACATTTAAGATTTTTTTCTGAAAGTTTCGTGAAAGTTTTCGCATTTATTGCAGTGTGTAGTGCAGCTTGTAAAGAATTATCCTGAATTTTTTCGAATCCTTGGTGCAGTTAGTTTATTTTAATTTGTGTACCAAAACCGTGAGACAGATATCGTTTCTTCGATCTATACCCTCAGATATTGGATATTTTATGTGGAGCTAAAATGACTATTTGTATTACCCATTTCCCACTGGTAAAAATGTGCACGAAAAGTCAAATGATTGAGTTGTTACGAGCAAGGAAGCAAATAATTATAGGGAAAGATTGAAGGGTAGTTGGAAAAGATTCCATAAGGTTGGAAAGTGTATCGTTATTCATGAGTGTGCCGTATTTTTCTTCTTTGTTCCATAAAAACCCATCTTCGGAATCGAAATCATCTTAAAATCACCTACTAAAACTATTTTACAAACTTAGCCAAGTACATTCCAACTGTACTCCCCCTTTAAAATAAATTGTCACGTTTTGGCACCAAACTTAGCGATCCTTTATCAAAAATTACAAACCACCTTGTGCGACTTTCAACATTTTGTTACCCCCCCCCCCACGGACTTTTAGGGCACCCACAGAAATTTTGTAAAGTCGGCGCCTCTGTCTTAGGATGTCGTCCACGTACCGCTGTGCAGTAACTTTCAATACCTCTAATGTACCTCTAATGACGACCAAAGGGGTCCGGCTGTCAAAAGAAATGGCACCCCAGACCATAATGCCTTGTTGAGGGCCGGTGTGACGTGCAATAGTGAAAGCAGGATCCCCCCCCTCTGCGTCTCCAAACACGTCTTCGATGATCTTCAGGACACAGTTGTAAGCGGGATTCGTCGCTAAAGACTATATACGTCCCCAGTCGGCATCATTCCAACCTGATCGAGCCCTGCACCACTGTAATCTGGCTCGGCAGTGTGCAGGCGTGAGTGGCAGGTGGCGTAACGGTCGGCGCGAGCGTAGATTTCGCTCTCTCAACCGTCTGTGAATGGTCATGATGGACACTGATGTTTGGGTTGAACGTCTGATGGTTGATAGAGATGAAGAAGGCGCTGTGACAGCTGATCGGACCATCACTCTGTCCTCACAATCTGTTGTAGCCCTAGGTCGACCGCTACCATCCTGACTCTGCACTCTGCCATTTTCCACCCATCCTTGCCAGCATCTTCGAATCGTCACATCGCTTCGACTCAAATGACGAGCGATTCTCAGATTAGTCCAACCGGCCTCTTTCAATCCAATGATACGACCTCTATCAAACTCTGACAGTTGCTCGTAATGAGCACGAATCCTGCAGCGAGGCATTTTTTAAGTTGTTGAAAGGTCATCTGAATCGCAATCAAACCGAAAGTTTTAACAACCGTTGAAGAAGTGCTCCTTATATACGTCTGCTGGATGCGCAGTTCCGATGCGCTAGAGATCAAACTATTCATTCATTGGACACCAAATTTGAATCATTTGCATATCTGTTCAAAACATTCATGCATACGAAATTTCAAAGCAATCGGATGATTGTTTCTTGGTGCGTCGATTTTTTTGTTATAGAGTGTATTTATGACTCTATAACGAGTTACATAGCTTGTGGGCTTGCGTTCTATGTGACAGTCAAGTGGTACCGAATATTAGACGTTATAAGAGAGCTGGGACTAATAGAGGTCACTATAACCGAGTTCAGCAGTATTTGTATGTAGCCCAGCCCATCTAAACTAAAATCCAGGGTGCGATGAACGACATACGACACATCTACTACGCGGGATACAGCTGGTACGCTCGCACTACGATGCGGCGACTGACTGCTGGCTTCAAGTGCAGCTGTAGCCTCATTTTCGACGCTAGAAGACGGGATTTGCTTTCTTCCTCTGCCAGGAAGAATGCCAAGTGTCCCAGTTGTTTCAAATTTTTGTATCATCTTCGGTAGAGCATATGGAGACATTGGACCTCTTCGTATCCGTTTCATACGACGGAATTCTTTTAAAGCTGCAACGGAGTTCTGCTGTTTCTGGTAGAGCAATTTTACCAGTAGCACTTTTTCTTGCAATGCAGGCATGATGTTCAGAGAAGTAACTAATGCTCCTTCCCTTACTGTTCTATATACTTAGTGCAGTGTTTGCCAAATTATCGGACTCATTTCAATGAAAATCATGTTTCTTTGTTTTAACAGTACTAGTTGTCGGCCAGTGGTCGAAATTCGACCATTAAGCATTGTTTTTTTTAATTTGAGGGTGACTAAAATTCTTCTGTCAAAGAGTATGTCTCAAGATTCCATATACAGTGGAATCTACTAAAATGAGACCATCTGTCTATAGTGACCACTTTTGTATACAATTTCCCTTTAAAACGACCACACTTTTCCGTGAAGATGGTGGTTTTTTTAAAAACTCCAGACTATCGATACGATAAATCAACGTATAAATAATATTGATACGATAAATCAACTTGATGCGCATTCTTGTTCCATTGACTAATGCTTCCTTTTTATTAAATGTTCTGATTAGTATAACCATGCAATTAACTTTCAATACTAACTTATGTGGTGGCAAACTATGGTATTTTTCGGTTAGCCAGGCGCAAATTTCGCCAACTGTTTTTTCTGGGAACATTTAAAGACCACTTCTGAAACACTGTCTTTCCGCAAAGTTTGTTTGTGTGGGATTATGGCTTTCTAAAGAGTTCTCATTTAAATTTTGAAAACAAAAATTTTGTTTCTAGATAGTTTTTGTAATTAGAAATTACTAGTTAATGCTTATTATTGCCCTTAAAGTGTCAATTACTGGTGCTCTTATCCTACACATTTCAAAAGCTTTATGTTACACAAAAAAGACTTTTTAAATATAATTACAGAACCGTTTAAATACTCACTCTACGGAACATTATTAAACAACACGTTGATATTTCTGTAATTTCATGGATTTAGGGTTAATAGCAAAAAATTCTCCAGCCTTGGACAGAAGTGAAATAGACTGCCGGTCTCAAAGATAAGTGGGCGTTTGCGCTTCCCCGTCGCGAAGGGGTTAACCCGTCTGTCCGTAAAAATATCAAGCAGTAACCAACACTTTCTGATTTAGTATTTTGATCTGAATATTAGAAGGCTAGTTGAATCCAAGGAACAATAACAACAGCAACAATTTCTTTTTTGTTTTTGTGAATTTGGGAAGAAAAATAAGGTACGTTGATTGCGAAGCCCACATGAGCTTCGGGGGCCCCAAGGCATTCGTACCGTGAAGCCTCCCTATTTTTATGGCACTGATGCAGAATCACAAAATAAAATTTTTATGTTCAAGATAGTTATACAAAATTAATGTCCCCTTTTAAAATAAAAATAAAAAAATAGAGAAGACGGCATACCTCCTCTCAAATGCATTTCTATTCTGATAAATTAAGGAGTAATTCGTATCATGACTTTATGCGAGACGAGAAATTCTCGGGCGAGACAAGGCTCAGTCTCGTCTCCCAAACGATTTTCTCTTTCGCCACGTCTCGCGAGACGAGAACATGAGGCAATACGAGATGTCTCGCGTCCATCCCTACCGTTTGTTATTGCTTTTAACCAACTCCTGCGGTAGCAAGAGGGGACTCTTGAGCACCGGGGAGTGTGTGAGGGAATGTCCTCTAAGTCAGCGGTTCTCAACCTTTTAACGTCGCGCCCCCCAATAAAGGCTAACTTACGGTGACGCTCCCCCCCTCACATTTTTCAGCATACATTGTTTTTTAATCTTTAACAATGAACATTTAATCGAATTTTCTACAAAATAATGTTATCAATAAAGTTTCAATGAACATTTTGGAAATGAAAATGGATAGATTTTTGAGTAAAAATGAGAATAAATATGATGATTTTTTAAAAACATGCATCACTACTTGCTCTTTGGTTTTTTCTCGCGCCCCCTTGGGGGTCGCGCCCCACAGGTTGAGAAACGCTGCTCTAAGTGAAAACTGTACTCCCCCTCTCTGAACAGCGGGGGATGAAGGGGAGAAAAGCAATAAACTTCTTAGGTTTGCTATGACGACATGTGGGGCCTATTTTCCCAGAGATCGGCAATGGTAAACCTAAAGTTTATTGCTTTTCTCCCCCTCATCCCCCGTTGTTTAGAGAGAGGGGGTACAGTTTCACTTAAAGGCCCTTGCAAATATCCAGAGACATGTCGCGGCTACAATATATTTGAACGGGGAAATTCGACATGGTTAGGAAGCTGCGACACTTGGGGTGTCCTCTATCGAACAATAGATGGGGGATGTGCGAAACCGCAATATTATTCACGGTCCCAATTATCTTTTGTTGGTTTAATACCGGAGTATCACCACCTTTTTAAAGGAAATGGTTACACTATTGAAGAATTGGTTCCGCTATTGGCACCCTACTGCTAGCGTCCCGCGACATGTCTCTGGATATTTGCAAGGGCCTTAAAGGCCACATTCATGTACCAACCGATCGTACGACTCGTCACGAAAGCTATTAGTGGTGGGGGGATTTTTGTCACCGGAGCAGCGGATATTTAGCCATAAATCTCAATTTGTGGCTAAAGTGGGAATGTTTTGGGTCAAGGGGTCAGATCGGATGTTTGACGATTTTGCGTTCGACCAGTCGGAAACTTCAAAGGCACCCGCTCTAAAAGGTTGCTAGTTTAGCCAATTCAGCGGCTTAGTGGCGATTTTTTTTTTTTTTTTTAACGTGGCCTATTTTGTCAGTAGTTGTACAATAATTGATCAAATTAATTTTAAATCAAAGGCAAATCCGCTTGTAGGGCGGGGGAGGCACCCCCTCTGAAAAAATGTCTGGATTGCACTCTTATTAAATGTATGGACGCCCGTATTAGTACTTTTGGTAAAAAGTGGGAACTTACCTTGGTCTTTCATTTCTGTAATTAATAGAATTCATTATGTTGTAAAAAATATTCACTACACCGACGACTTAACGAGAGGGGTCTTTGAGTCTCTACCCCCCCTTTTATGGGTATCCACTATTAAATGTACCCACACAAATACATGCATACATATAATTTAAAAAAAATGCTGGAATATAAATCTTAAGTTTTAAATTTCATATAAATGAGTAATTATTATAAATAGTTCACTGGATAAAATAAAAAAATAAAACATTAAATCTT
>JAWZYV010013245.1:47500-124335 GCA_038373885.1 Cheiracanthium punctorium | reverse complement strand
GTGGATACAGAGTACAAATTACACAGAAAAAGCACACAAAGAAAGCACACAAAAGAAGAAATATCTAGACAGTGAAGGCAGAACATACATAGAAAATCAAGGCAGCAAACGAAATAAAAGTTCTCTTGCTTCCCAGTAGCGGGAGTAAATACTCTCTTCCTTTAATGCGGGACAGAGGAGGAGGTGATCCGCAGTCATCACCCGATTGCTGCTGCAAAGGAGGCAGGCAGGGCTACTCACAATCTTGAGCCGGTGCAGATGGGCACAGAGACAGTCGTGCCTTGTTGTCAGTCGGAAGGCAGCGACGGCTCTGTATCTAGGGTAAGTTGGGATGTTACGGATGGCCATATTCCAGGATTTCTCCTTTCTTCTTTCCTCCAGTTTAGATAAGTAGAAGTCTTTTAGGGCCAGATTAATCTTTGAGGAGACTGATTTGTAGCAGACATCTCCTAAAGGAGTCTGTAAGATGGTGCACCCTTTTTTGGCCAACTTGTCTGCAGCTTCGTTTCCAGGTATACCGCAGTGCGATGGTATCCACTGTAGGGCCACTATTTTGCCTTTTTCATGGAGGCTCCAGAAAAGGGATCTGCACTGCTGAATAGAGGCAGAATCAGGAGCATGGTAACATTTAGCAATGGCAAGAATCGCGGCCTGCGAATCAGAAAAGATGACAGCCCGATCAAAAGGAAACGGCTGGGCATTTAAATGGTGTAGTGTGGTTTCAATTGCTGTTACTTCCCCATCAAATGCTGTTTTTGCAGTTCCCAGGGACAAATAGTGAGAGAAATAATCTGAATGAATACCGGCTCCCACATCACCGTAGTTATCCAATTTTGAGCCGTCTGTGTATACATGTATCCATTTATCTGGAGGAAAACGGACGTGGATTGTCTCCATTCCTGCACCCAACAAAATATCTGTGCAGTCCCATGTCTTTGAAACAGGTTGTAACAGGTCTAGGTAATACGGAATTTCCCTGACTTCCAATGGGTTAACAGGGGGCATCATGGGCTCAGTATGAGCCGGGAAGTCGAAATTAGTCATTGACAATATATTGTATTGTACATTTTAAATAAAAGTAATATTTAATGAATTATTTACCTCCGGTGCTAATCGATGACTTATGATGGATTTATACGTTGAAATAAGGGCTTTGGCTTCGAAAGTTCACCAAAAATTATTTTATAACATTAAATTAAACTTTGAGTAAAAATTTTGATTTATTTAGTTATTATTTTTTTATTATACTTATTTAGTCTGAAAATTGATTTGAGGATAATGCTATCTTTGATATCAAGAAATAAACAACCGATTATGTCTCAGTACACTTAGTGATAAAGTTCTCATTTTAAATTGGAACACTGTAACTAATTTACAGCTGCGGAAAAACAGGCCCACTTGGCTTTTATTCAGCTGCCATTTGTCATACAGCAAAGTTACATATAACATTCGTTTGCGAATAAAATACACTTTAATTTGCTACGCATAAAATTTTCATATAACTTCCATCTTGATATTTAAATAAGCAAAAACGTTATATTTTCCAGTGGCAACACCTAGATTTCTCTCCATATTTTTCAAACATTTAAATCATTTTAACCCTGGATACCACATTTTAATACCTGCGAACTAAAATTGAATTAGTCATGAGCTCCCAAAATTCACTTTCCCCATTGTGAAAATATTTTTTCATACTTTAATTCATGTCCCATTTAATATTGATACTAATAAGATGATTTTTATTTGTACTATTAGAACTAAACGTCCCAAACATATTTTACTATTATTGCAATTTTTCAATAAAATATTATTAAATTCTTAATTCAATTGTGTATATAACTTTGCTGTACAAGTACAATAAACGAAGGACGAATAAAGAGCAAGCGGGTCTTAATTTTTTCCGCATTTGTACAGCAACGGCTAAAATACCCTCTAGCATTTTATTCGGCCAACTTTTATCGTACGACAAAGTTATATATACGCTACTTTTTATGATTAATGTATACCTTCATTTGCTATTTATAAAATTTCGATAAAGTGCCATCTATATATTTAAATATGCATTCCGGATGTTTCAAAATAGATGTTACAGTGATTATTTTTTAAACCGTAAATGAAAGAAAAAGGCTTTCAATTAGAAAAGTTAGCCAAATTAAGAGTATAGCTTTCAGATATGGCAATTTTTTTTACTAGGGGCTGTATACAAATGAAATATGAAATTAAATTTTTATACGGCCCCTCCCTTCCTTTCACTTATATTTAGAAAAATGTTGCCCTTTGTCTAAGAAAATTAATTTAAAAAATCCCTTGTCCCTAGGTGAAATTAGATAGCGAGATAGTGCAATTTGAAAATTCTTGCATTTGTCGCCAAGCACTAAGGGTATGTCTCAAAAGTGAGAAAAATATAATTACTTTTATATTTTTCTCACTTTTGAAACTTCTAATTCACTGCCGTGAATTTATGTTAATAGTCACTCGATAGACACAGTTGACTCCTCAAATCCTAATTTAGCTAGAATTTTCCTGTAAAGCATGTTTGGCAGTTTCTAGTAAAAGTTACCACACCATAGTAACCTATACCATTATTTTGCCATGCTCTTTTACACTTTAAAATTAGTTCTCTAGAAACGTAATGTAATTAGTGGATGATCCCCACCTCTTAAAAGACTAAATTATCGCTAATTCCATAAGCAGTACCTACATCATTTTAGGTAAAACTGTACCTGTTAATTTCACACATTCAAACGCGTTTAATTGCTTTACCCAACAGTGGGATCTTTATTTATCTTTTATAAACTCATAGCTGGTCCTCTGAAGTAAAGATTTTTTTCGCCTGAAAACTGACGCCAACACAGTAGGTAAAGTGCTGTAAGTCACGATTTTCAAAATTAATTTTCAAAATTAATTTCCTCACTAACTATTTACTTAGGGATTTTTTTTATTAATTTTCTTAGACAAAGTGCAACATTTCTCTAAGTATAAGTGATAGGAAATGAGGGACCGTATAGAAATTAAATATCGTATTTTAATACGTATACAGCCCCCAGTAAAATAAATTTCCACACCTGAAATCTACTCTTTATTTGACTAACTTTCTAATTGAAAGTATGTTCCTATCACTTACGGTTTAAAAAATAATCGATCTAATATCTATTTTGAAACACCCGGTATATATGATATATGAGTCGTCCGAATGCAAAACTCGATAAATTCAAAATCAAGATTGTAACGCTATTTTGTTCTTTACATCAACCTTTGTGAATTTTCGTTTAAAAAAATGCAGTAAAAAAATTCTAAACTATTGAAATGCAGCTCTGAATGTCCTATACTGCTGCAAAATTCTGTAAATCCATCTTGCTTTACTGCCGCATAATTCATATCCATTTGATACGACCCGCAAAATATCAACAGCTGCTTTTTTTCAGTGCATGTTTTTAAGCTGCAAATATCGTTAAATTTCAGCCTTTTTTTTCATTGTTTTTTGTCGTTTTTACCAGCATTGTATCAATTTTTTTAACATATTTTGTGCTTTTTGTGTATTTTACTGTGATAAGCTATTTTTTAAACATAATTTCACTTTTTAATCATTTTATCATTCGACTGCCGTAAAAATTTGCCTCTCTTGCATAGTACCGGATCAGGCAACTTACTCATGGTAAGCTTAATCTACAATTTTACAGTCTGTGTTGGACATTCCAATGTCCAAATACCAAAGAAAACACTTTTTATTTTGCGCGGACAAAAAATATGCATCTAAAAGAAACAATTGAGATAGCATCAGCTCTGTATGATTGCTTGTATGTAGAAAATTGACGCAATCCAAACTTTTACTGTTCGTCTGGTATCTGATGACTGTGGAAACTAGAATAAATGAATTTGTACTTTAATGATGAATTCGTACTGTTTTAAAACTGATAAATTCTTCATACAGCAGCAAAACTCTGTAAATCCAAAATCAACTAGTTAAATAACATGAAAACTACAAAAAATTCAGGAAAAACACCGATGAAGTTAGATTCGGAACTTACATTTTCCCTTTAATGCCGAATTTCAAGCAATCAGCACAAAAATAAACACTAAGGTTTTTTCATTTCCTGTAAAAAAATTCTCGATGGCGCTTAATGAGTTTTGCAATTGGCCAACTTATATATATATACACTCATGTCCATAAATTAAGGATAATGAAGTTCAGGCACAGAAAGAGAAAGAAGCAAAACAAATTTGACTTATTTGTAAAGTCTATTTATTAAACAAAAAGTAAAGAGCAAAAAAGATGCTATATGTTTGACATAATTAATAAAAATTGCAAGTTTTACTCCCTTGACCAAATTTCAAAAAAGAAACTATTTACAAAAAACAGTATAACATGGTTAGTAGGATGGTTAATACGGAGTATGTCTCCCGGACGATGCAATACAGGCCTGACAACGCCTAGGCATGCTGAGTATCAAATGATCAATCTGATCTTGGGGAATATTACACCGCTCATCAAGCAATGCACTCCGATGTTCCGGTAGACAGGTGGGAGGGGGTTGACGGGCTGCAATTTGTCGGCCAAGCATATCCCACACATGCTCTATTGGATTCAAGTCCGGTGAGTATGCTGGCCAATGCATACGGGTGATATCCTCCGATTAAAGGCATTCGTCTACAATGTTTGCACGGTGAGGACGGGCGTTGTCATCCATAAACACAAATTCAGCACCCATGGCGCCCCGAAACAAACGTACATGTTGTTCCAGAATGACATCCCGATAGATGTGGCCTGTCATCGTTACACTCTGAACATGCAGGTCAGTTCTGTAACCAAGAATAATTCCTCCCCAAACGAGCCATCCTGCACCACCGTAACGTTGTCTTTTAATGGTGTTCTCTTGGTGGTAACGGGTACCTGGCGCTCTCCAGATGAATGTCCGGCGAGAATCAGACTCCAAACTAAACCTGGACTCGTCGGAAAACATCACACAAGACCACTGTTGCGGTGTCCACAATGCATGCTCTCTACTCCAGGTTAATCGCAGGCGACAGTGAGTTGCGGTAAGTGGAACACATCTGACAGGCCTACGAGCATGTAGACCAATGTGCCCCAAGCGTCTGTACACGGTCTGCCTTGAAACTGTCGTACCGGTAGCTGAAGAGAGCTGACGAGACAGGTCTGATGCTGTACTCCGTCTGTTTCTTTTGGCAGTAACTGCCAAATAGCTGTCCTCATTCGGCGTTGTAACTCGGGGGCGACCTGTGCTGTGACGTCTACTCACATTACCATCATCTTGGAATCGTTGCCAAAGACTGGAGATGACACTCTGGGCGATTCCAAGTTCCTCGGATACTTCCAGCTGGGTACGTCCACATTCCAGTCGTCCGATAATTCTGCCACGTAAAACATCATCCAAATGCCTCCTTTGTGCTATAACTATGCGGTTTTTGCACTGAAAGGCTTTCACAGCGCTTGTGAAAAATTTTACTTCTTTACCACCATTCCTTATATACCCCTCTCTTACACTCTCGTCATTGTGACGTACCATCCACGCCATCTGGTGGTTTCCTGTAATTTGCATATTCTTCTTCAAGATGTGTGTGATCATTCCACAGGTGAAATTTTTATTTTAGAGATCAATTTCTGTGTGATTCTGAATTATCCTTAATTTATGGACATGAGTGTATATATTATAGGCAACGCCTAAGTTTGACTCCATATTTCAAAAACTTAGATCATTTTAACCTCGGATACATTTTTGAATGCATTTGAATTAAAATTTAATCAGGAGCTTCCGTCATTTCCCTCCCTGTTGTGTTCAAATATTTTTTCATACTTTAAACCTTTCGTGCCCAGTGTCCTATATGCAGGACGCTAAAACTTAAACATTTTCGCTCTTTAAATATTCATTTTTGTTATTGAATTTTCCTATGCTTACTTCATGAGTATTGAAAACTTATTTTCTGAAAATGCTTAAAATGGCAAATTGGGACTTGTAAAATTGTAAATTTTATGCTTACTTTTTAACGAACAAACATCAGTTGATCTTGCAAATTCAAGGCAGAATTTTTTGTATTACAACAGTCATCAGCACAGAATGGATAATGTGATTGACAATCAATCTCTGGGCAGATAGAAATGGATTATTAATTATTATGTAATTTAATAATGATACTAAAATAAGGATAATGATACTAAGAATCTGATTTTTATCCATACTATTAGAGCTAAACAGACTAAACATAATTTATTATTATTATAATATTTAATGAAATATTAATATAGATTATGATTGTAATAGTCGAAAAAATAAAATAAGAATAGCAACCTAGCCAAATTTGGCATAGATGCAGAAAATGATTTTTCTTGACAGTGCAAATTTCATATTTTTACGTTAGGTAGTTGATTTTATATTAATTAAAATGTCTTATTTTGATGAATTAAGGGACCGTTTATGAATTTATAAATTGACAATTTTTAAAGAGTTCTGCATTAAAAAAACCGTAGAGGCACAGTAAATTATAGTGTAAATTAGATTTATGTTGCACAAAATTGGAATAAGTTAGCAAGATTCAAAAATTGCAAATTTTGAAGCAAATAATTTGGAGAGCTGTGCACTTTACTACACGGATGGTACTTTAACAAGCATAACTCGGGTTCATTTCGTTTCTCACATATTTCACGTTTCCCGACGGGAGGGAGAGGATTATTTAATAAGGGCAGCTGACAGGATTTTCAGGCCCCAGGGCAGATTCTTACAAAGTTTTTTATACACTTTGGAATTAGTACACTTTAAAATTACCGCAGGCCATATATACAAAACCTTGTACATGATAAAAGTTCCATCGAAAATTGCAAGTATTTTATCAGAACTATTTTAAAGTAATGTAGACATAATTCTGAAATTCTTTCATAACACCGGTCAACACGATTTTTGGGTCTGACTTCTACATGTTAAATTTTAGTTTCTCCTACGCCAAAACTAAGGTAAATAATTTTTTTAGTATAAAAGTTTGCTTTTGTAGAAATTAAAGCAATTTTTCAATTTTTTGGTAAAAATCACTGGTTTTTATACATTTTTTTTTATAATTCCGCTCTAAATTATGATCAGAAAAGTTTTTGCTGTATATAAAAGTCTTTATTATTCAAGATTTGTGATAAACAATAACATATATATGTAAAATAATACAGTGGAACCCCGATCTATCGTTCCCGCATTCATCGTTTTCCTGTATTGATCGTTTTATTTCTATGGTCCCTGCACAAACTGTATTCAAATAATGTTAACAAAACCCGCATGTATCGTTCATCAAAAATTCGCTTTCCCGCGTTCATCGTTGTAAAATATTTCTTCTGACCGAAATGAAATTGAATATCAAGTGGATCAATATGGCTTACAAATCTAATTACTTCCTGGTATGATAGCTTGGGTTGATGATGGTATAGATGACGAGTTCTTACATCCAGCAGGGATGTGTATGGTGTGAAATGTAGTGATTATATTTCCATTGATTTAGATGTATCAACGTGCGGTATCCTAAGAATGGAAGAAATGTGACGCAAAATATAAAAATTATGAAAAGAAGCTGAGAATAATATTCATGCCGATGAGACTGGGCCAACACTAGTGCCTAGTTTATCCTACGCAATAACGGTATTTGAAATTGTATGACTTTTACATACAAACATGAATACACATAAAAATATATTGTGAATTTAAGACAAAAAATATAGTGTGAATCTTGAAAACTTTGTTTAATTAAAAGATTAATGAAAAACCCAGTGTCAAATTACACTGTGAAAAAAAATACTGTTAGATTACGGGCAATTCTCGGCAGCAAAAGATTCCAAGAGAATCTCGTCAAACTACGTGCGCCCGCAAAATCACAGTACCCATAAGTTATCGAGTGTTGACCGTAATTTGATTGTGCCAGACATTCATAGGTTATCGAGATTTGACCGTAATTTGATAATGCATTACAACATAGGTTGTCGAGTATTGACCGTAATTTTATGAATGTCTCACACTATAGTTTGTTGAGATTTGATCGAAATTTGACAATGGATTACGACATAGGTTGTCGAGTATTGACCGTAATTTTATGAATGTCTCACACTAGTTTGTCGAGTACTGACCGTAATTTTATGAATGCCTTACACCAGGGCTTCCCAACGTGTGGTCCGCGGACCCCTTAGGGGTCCGCCGGCTCTTTCTAGGGGCTCCGTGGCCACCTATGAACAGCGGCTGCGTTTGCCAAGTGTTGACCCGCAGGTAGTTTAGTGCCAGTGTTCGACTTTCTGAAAACTCTGGGGGGGGGGGGTCGCGTACGCACCGACTTACAGGGGTCCGCCGTGGATTTTTGCCTGAAAAAGGGGTCCGCCAGCTAAAAAGGTTGGGAAACCCTGCCTTACACTATACGTTGTTGAGGATTTATCGTTAATTTATGAAGGTTTCACAGTATAGGCTGTCGGGCATTTATTATAAAAATACACTCCAGCTACAGCCAAGAAAATGTTATATCATTTAATGATAAAAACTACCTTCTAAGTTCTATGGGCACGAGACAACTATGATCACATATGATTGAAAAGCACTTCTGCACAATATTTTAATCTTATAGGTGTTTAAGGTAGTTTTATTATTATTAAGTATTTAGACCTTATTCTTTAATTATTATTCAATGTTAAATCGACTGTCTATTCGTAAAATTGCTATTATGATGATCAGTTCATACTGGGGCATAATCTGTTCGAGACCAAATTTTTCGTATGTCAACAAAGGCGTTGACATACGAAAAGCCCTCAATACAAAATAGTACAGAACATATGTTTCAGGTCGTACAAAAGGTTCACCCTTATTACATGCCAAAAACATCAATCGACACACAAACAGAAAATGTGATTATGTTTCTGCAAACTAAGAAAGGCAAACTTTTTGGATGACCTGCAACATACATTTTTTACTAACCTATATTGAGGACTGCCTTTTGGTCTGGACCAGGATTAACCCAAATACAAGTGATTATTAGCACTTTTTTGTTTTTGTTTGTGTGTATTATTTCAAACTTTACAAGTTTTTTTTTTTAAATATGTAACCCTCAATAGTTAATTGTGGCACGACAAGGCTGAAATTCTTCATAAATTTCACTGAAGATTGAGTCTTTTAATAAAAAATGGGGATTACACAGGCAATTAAACTAGAATTTTTTATGTTAAATACATAACCTCTCAATTTTACTCGTTAATAAGTGTCTTGACAAATACTTTGACAGACCTTTTCTTCAAGGTTTAAAATGTAAACAATTATTATTTACTAAATACAGACCCATGACATTTCTGTGACAGGCACTGACTATCCTCTAAGAAAGGTTGTGCATCCTTTGGCTAGTGTAACTAGGTTTTTGGTACCGAGTCTCTTTTTAATATTAATTTCACTGCTGCATGGACTGCAGTGAAACCTGTGTATAATGATCCATGTGTATAACAATAAACCTGCATATAGCAATACAGTAGAGTCCTGCAATTCTGAACAAATTGAGAACAAACACTTCATTTTAGCGGGAATTCAGAATAGGCAATTTCATAAATATCAATAAGTTGACTTGTTAAGGCATAAATTAAGTGCAGGGATTGTATAAATGGAGCAGTAACCAGCTTTCATTTTAATCTGGCTTCAAGACATGTTTTCCCCACAAAGGCCTTTTTAATTGCTCCTGTGTTTTTAGGTTTAAAAAATCCTTATTTTTTCTGAACTCTGTTTGGAAAAGCAGGACTCCACTTTTTAACTTTTTTTTGTGTGTGTCCAAAGAGTATTTTGTTTAATCAATGCATTTTGAAGAAGTCAACAGCATAAATCCCTTTTTAAACTGACAGTCTATAACAATGTTAACTCTAATAAAGCAAATGGTAGTACAGAAGTTAAAATATATAAATGCCAATATTAATTGCAAATAAAACAAGCAAAATTTTATCTAAAACTAAACTATTCACTTCTTCAAAATCAGAAAAGACATACCCACATTATTGATAAAAGTATGGCCTCATATTATTTAATTGAAGAGGAGTACCGTGTTTACTTGCATAATAGTCACACCTTCTGTTTTCTAATTTTTCATGGTGAAAGTCTAGGTGTGACTATTATGCAGGGATATCTACAACACAATAGTTGTACACTCCAATGCTAAAAAATTAATAGTATATTCCAATAGAAGGGGGAAAAAAATTAAGGAATTTTGAAAATTGAGATGAAAACTGTAAAAACTAAGAAATAAAACAATAATAAGCTTAGATTTTTATAAGAATACATTTTCTATTTATGAAGGGGGAAAAAATTATTTCAACAAAGTATTGATCTGAGGCATTCGATAACTTCTTATCATTATGCTTCCAATTCTTAAAATTGCTTCATTGTTATTTATTTTATTGCACTGAATACAATAACAGTAATGAGAAAAAACTTAAATTTTACAATGAATTAATTTCTAATCAAGTGCTTACACATACACACACAGCAACAAAAACACATACACAATATATACTGAATGCAAAATTTTAATTTCTATAACATATATTCAACATCAAAATGCATATTTACTTTTAAAAAATTACAAAATGATTTATTTTCCAATGCCAGTGTTTACATTTATATATTTCTTTGATTTGGTCCCTTTCTCAAGATTTATTCCAAGGAACATCCTGTAAAAAAAAAAAAAAAAAAAAAAAAATCATTATATAAAGTATTATGAATGCTCACAAGAAATTTATATATGGATTTTAGTCACCCTCTGCTAACCCTGCAACTATGATAAATATTAAT
The DNA here is from genome assembly GCA_038373885.1 of Cheiracanthium punctorium. Lineage (NCBI taxonomy): Eukaryota > Metazoa > Arthropoda > Arachnida > Araneae > Cheiracanthiidae > Cheiracanthium > Cheiracanthium punctorium. The sequence goes on along the minus strand of JAWZYV010013245.1, from coordinate 113,542 downwards.
ATTCAGCTCATACTGGGCATAAATCAGCACATCAACATAAATTTTTCAAGAACATTTGAAAATCCTTTAACAATAACATCAAAAAGCAGTCATATTTTTCTTTTAAAATAGGAAAATGTAGAATGAGTGCTCATAATTAAAATTATATTTTAAAAATTGTTTTCCTAATTACTTTATCAGTATTACAGCACAGTATATGACACAGCAAACATATTTAATTTTATTAGTATCACGGGCATAACAGTTTTGAGAATTCATTAACCATAGAATTTATTTTAGAGATTGTCCCACATTAATTTCAGTGGTGAAGTCAGCGGAGGAAAAAAATGCATCTGCAGTTTCTGAAAGTTTTGCTAACAACATTTCAATGTTTCTACAGATTTCACAGCTTTTGCTTCCCCGACTTTTCCTGACATTTATCATGATCTTCCCTGACTTTTTATCTAGTGTGCTTTCACGAATTTCACATTCCTATTTTTAATATTACTTCCTTTTTTTAATAGCTTTATATATATTTTGCATTTTTTCTACAAATAATAATAATAATAATAAAATTAATAAATACAAGAATTTTATTTGACATTCCTGGATTCTAACAAAAACCATGTTTCATAATAATTCAGTATAAACCTAAGCATATTTCAACTAAAATATCTTCATAAAGGATACATTTTAAAATTTATAACATACCTGCCAACATCACGTGAAGAAAATCCAGTAGATTTATGTGGTATCACTATCTTAAAATTACAATTACTTATCTGCACTACAAAACATACTTCGACATTTTTTCACCCAGTAAATTTCACCATCTATTTTATGCATCATTTTTTAAATGTAAGTTGACTTGACACACTGCTAGGGTGTTCAAAATTAACACTTTGCTTTTTTTAAAAACATTTATTAGGTCGTAACGAAAGTTTCCCACCACCGCAGATATGATTTCAGAAAACAGTTCGCGATGGCCTGTTTCCTCATATTTTGTCAAACGATTTTTGGCATTTGAAAGTTATGTTTTTGGTCTCGCGCCCCCATGTTTCGGGCCGAAGGCTTTGAAAAACTACCAAAACCTTGGCAGAAAATCATAGATGTGGGTGGTGATTACTAGCCGCATTAACTTTTTGTTGGCGGAAAACTTTCGTTACAACCTGATATATTTGAAATTTTAGTATCACATAAGGTCATGATGTTAAAAATAGAATTAGTAAAAGAGCTCAGAAAGAATTCTTTTTACATGAAATAAACAAAACTTCAATGTTTTTTTAGGTCTCCACAAAAGTCTTTTCTTAAATGTACAAAAAATTTTTAAAAAGTTGTGAAATTTTGGGGCTTTGAACTCACAAATGTTACAACTAAAAGATCTCCCATCCAATTTTGAAATTTCCAAGAATCCTTCACAAATGAGTGAGCACAAATCTTTTTATTACTGGACCAAAATACCATGGTATATTGGTTCATATTGAATGAATATACCCTGAAAGCGGTGATCTTTCAGAACTGCTAAGGAAATAAATGTGCCGATTATTAAAAGCTTCAAAACGTAAAAAAAAAAAACAGGAGACCAGTAGAAACCCCCTAAATCCAGTAGAGTCGGCAGGTATGTTATAAGGTTAAATAAGAAAATGAAAATAAAACAATTTTTAGAATTAGGTTCCTTCAAATGGTAAATATTTTCTTGATTTTGACACAAAATTCAATTTTTCTTGTATTTCCTTGACCCTTCTTCAATTTATTTGAATTTCCCCGACTTTTTTCCCCAAATCCCTCACCAAAACTCATTTTCCTGACTTTCCAGATCTGTAGAAACCCTGCATTTGTTACCCCACTATGCTCAAGTCAATAACCACTGATTATAGCAGATGGCTGAAGCATGAAGGTCCCAGCTTCCGACATACTGTCGTCCGGCTACCAATCTAATGTTTCGGAGTTTGGGCGGATTATGTTTTTAGTGTATTTTTGTCCAGAAAAATTACACCAAGTTTTATTAGTCTCTTGTCTTTCTTTTTAAGGGGGATGCCTTTCATGGTTTTCACATCTATTCTACAAAAAGGTTCTACACCAATAGTATTAAAAGACGACTTTCTTTTGCCAGTTCATCTATCTTTTCATTAAAGTCAACTTCGGATATAGTGAATGCATCTTATTAGTCCCGATTAACGTACTTAGGAAATGCACATAGCATTTTTCGGTTTTAGTGAACTTAAAAATTTCTGGACGGCAGAGGTGATTCCTATAAAAAGTGTTTCTTGTGTCAACTTTACCTCACAGCTGTTAACGATTTTCAAAATCCAGTAACTTTTATTTTCGGGAAAAATGTTTTTTTCTTTGTCAAAATACCCTATTTTAAAGGTGCTGGCACTACCAGAAAATACTGTCCAACTTTAAAAAAAATGTTACCACTTATTAACCAACCCAAGAAACAATGTTTTTGCACTTGGCTCATATTGATTTTGAAAATTTGCAAGAATTGTGTTTTCGGGAAAAACCTATTTTGGCCCAAAATTTCGGATTTAAAAGATGCTGGCAACAACTGAAGATATTGACCAATTTCAAAAAAATTTTACACGGTTATTAGCCAACTCAAGAAACAACTTTTTTTTTCACTCGGATCTCATAGATTATAAAAATTTGCAAAACTTTTGATTTCGGCAAGAGATGCCAATTTAGGCAAACATCATTACTAATTACATCCTTAAACCAAAGATACGGTGGCATTTTTTGCATAATACGGAAAAGACTTGTCAAAATGCTAAAATGAAACGAATGGGTTCCACTTTTTTGCAAAACTATTCCGAGAAAATCTTTCATTTTCAAAATTTAATTGAAATATATAGCCTGAAAGTCTAATTTTCAAGACCATTGCAAAAACAATAGAAGAAAAGTAGATCAGGCACTATATCCCAGAGAGAAAATTTTAATTATCCTTATAGCCTTTAATCTGAATAGAAATTTTTTTATCCATCACATATGCCAAAAAGTTTCATGGACGACTTATTTTGTAAATAATTTTGTATGCCATCCAGGGGTCGTGTTGTTGATCACCAACATTGCAAATTACGAAAATGAAATTAGATTGCCGAATGAACTGCGAAAATTAAATGAAGACCAGGGCAACTTCTGCCACTCAGCCCAGAATTTTTTTTCTGCATCCATCCATGGCGGTGTCCAATAAAGGTTGATATTCTCCTAGTTGCAGAAATTTTTGTACCAGTCTGCAATGCAGATTTTTAAATAAAAAACTAGTCTGCGAGTCAAAATGCTGGTGGCAGGTTACCCATAAAATGCATATTAAATCAGCATATTCATCTTATATGTTAAATATGCAGCATTTGTACAATTTAGTGTATTCATTTTGCCTACAATTTCAAGCTGTGTAGATTCTTCTTGTTCAGTAACATAATTTTGAGAACCAGTTTTAGAATTACCCCCCCCCCTTTTTTTAAATTTTCTGTGAAGTACTGGCCAACAAATCTCTTCTGCCAATTCACTTTTTTCAAACAGCATTTTAATGAATTTTATAAACACGTTTTATATTTTAATGCAACAAATTTTTGAAATTTGGTTGAAAAATAAAAACTCGCCCAAAAGATTAAGAAATATTTTCGCGAAACAATCATTAATTATCAAAAATATGTAGTAATTTTAATTGTTGATACAAAAGCTAGAATAATGACTTGCAATGAACGAAAATATGGTTATTCACAAAAAAGGATGGAGAAAGATTTGATATAAAATCACTGCGTGCAGTCAGCGGCGATATCGCTCGATATGAACTCGAAATAGTCTGCAGACCTCAAGAATCTGCAACAGGCGTCGCCACGTTGCACGGTTTCTGCTACCGGAGATATTCTATTTGATTTCTTACACTTCTTCATTAATTTTGATACTCTCTCCCTTTATCAGAAAGTATCACACTTCTCCATACTCCGGAACAAAAATAGAAACAAAAACAAACCTTACTATTGATTTAACTAGAATGGAATTGCCATCTCATTTGTCACATGAAAAATCACACCACTATTAAAAAAATACCTTCAAATTCTGCTTGCTTCAAAATAACTTTTTTAATTTAAAATTTTTATTTTGACCAAAATATGTGATGTCACATTTACTGTTACTCTCTGCCCCTTTTCTTGTCACAAACTCAGTTAAGTCCTAATTACAAGTTCTTTATTTATTTCAAAGTTTACATTATTTTTTTACAGCACAATATTAGGGTGATCACAAACAACCAATCCCAAGCTGAGAATAGAACCCAGACGCAAAAGGGTGGCAGAACAGTGCGCTAGCCACTACACCACCCGGGTAGCTGGTGACCAGATTTTTGAAGAAAGAACTGCGGAGACAAATCTTGTAGTGCCCCAAATTCAGAAAAAATTTGGGACATTTTATAAATTTAAAGCTTACCCCAATTAATGATGCCTTAGCTAAATAAATATAAGCTAAGCATTCATGAAATGAAATGAGTGAAATATGATTGATTTTTTAAAAAAATTGGGAAAAAATAAATGTTATAACTAAAATTTTGTCCCGAATTCTTCAGATTACAATTTGGGATAACTTGAAAAATCCTGAAATTGAGAACATTGGTTAATTTACCAGGCTTAGCATTTGTGGACGACCCCATAGTGTACACACACCATAATTATAACACAAGGTATTTTTCACTAAAATCTTAGTTTTTCAAAACTTAAGCAATGAAATTTTGGAATATCCAGGGTTCGAAAAAACCCGGGCGCCAGGTCGCACAAATGACAAAAAAATATCCCTTAGCAACTAGCTTTTTATAAAATCAATATTATTCAACATATATGAGGCTCCTAAAACTCTTTTCCTGGCACCTAATATTTTACAAATTTTTTCGACCCCTGGGAATATCAACATTAATTTTGAATATGAAATGTTTTGCAAATATAACTATCAAACTTTGGCATCAAGACAAACAATTTGCCTTTGTATTAAGTTCTTTTTTAATGCATGTCTACAAAATTTAAAATCTAATAAAGATGTGTGTTGTTTCTGTTACATTTTCAGTAAAAAACATGTATTATATTTTACCATGAAAATTTTGTCATTTATGTGAAATTATTTTGAATTAATTAATGAAGTAATACTTTACAAAGCATACATGTTGAAGATCTATTGTCAAATATCAAAACAATAACAAATACTCAAGGTCTTAATCACATGCGCACACCCATTTAAAACCAAAAAAAAAAACTTAATAAAAAAATAAATAGTCAACTCCCTCAAATCTGCAAAAGTTTTGCCAAAAGGTTCAGGGGCGGATCCAGAAATTACTCAAGGAGGGGCAATTTTGTACCTGAAACAGGGGGGTAGAATGTGCAAAATCATTTTATAATTAATTAGTATAATCAATTATACCAAGTGATGTAATTAATTATTTTATTGATAAAATCTATATATGAGCAATGATTAAAAAGGACAGAGAGTAGTACCCGCAATACACGCCTTAGAAAAAGGCCGCATAATTTTTATTATACTTTCATTCTTTCATAATATATTTTAACAGTGATTATAACAGATTTTTGGACTTCGCCCAGGAGGGGGCGATCACCCCCACCGCCCTCACCTTGGATCCACGCCTGAAAAGGCTGTGCAGATTATAGGATTTTGCGGATTATAGGCAATTGTCTTTGTTTACATTTTTCTTTTGCAGATTTAGATTGAGTTGATGATCATCCATAAATAGACATTAAAATAAAAAGATGATATCTAATAAATTTTAAGATAAAAGTATTTTTTCAATAGTAACTCAACTTTTATCAATTTTTGAAACTAATAATTTAAACATACTCAAATAATACATATACGTACAGCAATAAAATACATATTCATTTAAAAAACGTAAAATACCATACTTAGTTAAGAACAGTTAAAAGCCATTAAAATCCGTTTAAAATATTAAAAACATAACACACCAAGTGTTTTGTCAAGCGCTTTCGGCTGCTCAGCCCACAGCCATCTTCAGAACTGGCAAGGTTGGCAAGTTTTTGACAATTGATCAGGGGCGGATCCAGAAATTACTCAAGGAGGAGGCGATTTTGTACCTGAAACAAGGGGGTAGAATGTGCAAAATCATTTTATAATAAATATAATTAATTGTACCAATTAATGTAATTAATTATATTATTAATAAAATCTATATATGAGCTCTGATTAAAAAGGACCGGGAGTAGTACCCGCCATACACCCCTTAAGAAAAAGCTACTTAATTTTCATTATACCTTCATAATATATTTTAAAAGATTATAACAGAGTTTGGGACTTCGCCCAAAAGGGGGCGATTGCCCCCACCACCCTCCCCTTGGATCCACGCCTGCAATTGATGGTTTTGTCCGGTTTTTACTATTATGTCAAAAACTCCTTTTTGACATAGTTTTTGACAATAAGTGTCAAAAACCTAAAATTCTGTCCTAAAATAGTGTAAATCTATTTTTTGCAATAAAATTGCATATTACAAATTTCCTCATTTTTTTATTTTAGCACTTGAGTCAACTTTTGGACAATTTTAGTCAGAACAAACTACATACTTTGTTCAAAATTTCCAAAAGTAATTTTGGTTCAATAAGCTGCTTAAAATACAAAGGCTGCGTTCAGACTGCCACTTTTGAGTAACTCGAGTTACTCAGGAAAAACCCAAGCCGTTCACACTGCCCTATTTGAGCTTTTCTGGGAGATAAACAAAGCGTTCAGACTGCCAAGTTGAGTAGCTCGAGTTTTTCCCAACTCCCCAAGGATTTTCCTTGGGAAGTTGGGGAGATAGGTAAAACTCGAGCAGTTCGTGTTTTACTCGAGTTTTACCCGAAAGTGGCAGTCTCAACACGCCCAAAATAGTAATAATAAGCTACAACTGTAACTATGCAAATATAAAGATATATCAAAAAATAGCGTCATAAATTTACTGTGCTTGTTCTGAATAAATGCACACCCTGATTATTGCACAGGCATTTGGGCCCATGCCCTGGGTACACGTGCAGAAGCAGGCCAAAAAATTGAGTTTAGAGCTATGTATAGGGGCACAAATATTGAACTAGCTAAATGTAGGGGCACAAAGTTTTAAAAGTGCCCTGGGCACAAAAATGTTATTGTCTGGCCCTGAATAAACAAATGTAACATAATAAAATGAAAAGTATTAGAAAATGTTGAGTGTATTGATAATAACCAATCATTATTTTGATTGCAAATTAAAATTAATTTACTTACTGGACAATATTCATATTGTAATATGATACAGAATAGTATTAGTAACAGATTATATCTACACAGAAAAACAAATATTTAGACTCATCAAAAATGTTTAGGCTATTTAATGATTAAGTAATTGAGTACGGACTTAGCTTTAGCAAAGCTCCCCTTAAAAAAAAAAAAAAAAAAAAAAAAAAAAAAAATCATGGCATATAGGTATTCAACTAATTACTAATTTTCAAAAATTTCAAACAAGCTGATCTAAGGAATAAAAAATATATAAAAAGTACTTTCAAAAGCATATTTATATACTATTTTCAATATTTAATCTTAGCATGACAGATAATTTGAATGGTGGCATGTAATTTTAGTTTAATTACATTAATTATGAAATAAAATATATTAAGTTTAATTTAATTAATTTTGTAATTTGATATTGGAAATAAAATGTGACTAATGACTGATAAAAATGACATGTAAAGGTTTGACAGTTTTCAACATGTTTTTGACGTCAAAAATCCAACCCTAGAGGATCTTCTTCGCTACAGCACACCTCTCCAAGCTTCATCTATCTGTGCATGCTTCATGTTGTTGACGCCGCCCTCTTGCGTTAATATTTCTATTGCTTCACGTTTTAAACTGTAGTTATGATTTATGATTATTGTAATTCGTTATTTTTTTTTAACGTTATTGAAAACAATTTCTAATTTTCCTTTAAGACTAAGCGAGATAGGGCAGTACTATGTCTATTGAATTTAATATCGATAATGTGTTCTTTGATTCTGTCTTTTTTTTTTTTTCTTTTTGTTACACCTCTGTAGTGGCCGGAAAGGTTAGAATCTTTATAAATAAAATTAATTTTATATACACCTGCAGTTTCTAAGGGTTTTTCCCCCCTTTATGCAAGCAGATTCTTTTTAAAATGTTACTATTTGGTTTGATAGGGATTCTAATATTCTTTTTGCAGACAAGGTTAGCGATTTTTTCGGCAATTCCGCAACAGTAAGGAATGGGATAGGTGAAAGTTAGTTAGTTTTGTTTTTGGGGCGTTGTTGATGAAGTTTATTTTTTCTGTCGTTCTATAACTAATTTGTCTACGATATTATTAGGGTAATAAGCATTTTCATTGTTTTTTTTTATGAATTGATATTCTTCTTTTGTTGGAACAAGTATCGAGAGCTCTGTTAATATAAGAACGGATTATAGAAATTTTATAATTATAGGAGGTTTTTGATGAGAACTTGACTATTTCATTATTATTGGTTGGTTTCTATATTGTAAGGAGTGGTTCTTATTATTTTAACGTCTAGAAAATTTAAGATGTTGTGCTGCTCTATTTCCATGGTAAATTGTATATTTTTATCAATATGGTTTATTTCCTGAAGGATATTATCAAGGTTATTGTTTTCCACTATTGCAAAAATATCATCGTATCTAAACCAGTATTTTATATGGGGATGGAATTTCTTTTTAATTAATATTTCAAGACATCTCATTTTCCAGTCTGCTACTACTCCAGATATCGGGGAGTCCATGGGGGTATTCCCTTTTTCTGGCTATAAAATTTACTATTGAATTGAAGTAGGAGTTATTGAGAATTAAAGCAAGAGCAATTTTAAGTGTTAAAGCTATATTGAAGTGGTTATCTATTTCTTTACTGATGGTATTAAACATTTCAGAGGTTCTATTGAGGGATATAAATTAATTACTTCAAAACTAACCATTTAATCAGCATCTGAAAAAGATCGATGTTCTTTCTATTAAATAATGTAAAATATAATGTGAATGTTTGTTCAGAATAAAATGTAAGTGGTCTGCGGTTTACATTTATTTCTCGGGCCGTCGTGATCAGCTGTATCCGGCCTCGTTCGATATCATGTTGTTGTTCGTAGAACAACCGAGGGTAGGGTTAGGATTTCATTCAATGTTTGGGGGAAAATATGCTAATTTCCTTAAGTATTTAATACATTTACAACATTGAAATAATGAAACAAGTCACTTACCTCATTACAATCCGATTATACACTTCTCGTCTCGAATAATCAAATCCAAATAATTTTGTCTTTCACGTCTCAATCGCGCGCGCTTTGCTGACTTGACTCGCACTCGACTCGATTAACAAGTCATAGTCCCTTCGCTTCGATTCGATTGTGGGCATGTTCGGTCGGAGTAGAATGGGAAATTTCCGGTCCTACGTCACATTTGGGTACGACGTCATAGATTAGCGAGACTCTACCGTAATTTAAAGGTGCAGTCGCGATTTCAAATAAGAAAAGGGCTTCTTCATATTCAAAATGTAGATTTACGAGGGTTTCTCCTTCATATACGAAAACGAGATTTCCCCTTAAAAATGAGCGGTAAATTCTCGTAAATTTATTTTTATTTTTTACAGTGTACTGGTTTTTTAAAAATAAGTATCACTTAATTTCTACACAACTTCTATTTGTTTCTTTTACAGTTTGGTAACAAATTTAGTATGTTTGGTATACTGTATACATTGCGTGTATTCATAAATACTGTTTTCTTCGTATTTTGACTTTAACCCGCATTCGTCGTTTTCCCGCATGCATCGTTTTTTACTACGCACCCCTTGAAAAACGATAGATCGGGGTTCTACTGTAATATATTAATGTCTAAAAGTGAATATTTTTCGTATTTCTTTTATGTTCGTATGAGCAAATAATAATACAAACAAATAATAATATTAGAAATAATACTAGAAATAATACTACAAGCAATACTACAGAGTTACAAATAATAATACAGTTTCCTTTCGGGTTAATCAAAGTGTTCCATCTTTCGTTTATGAAATAAATTAAAATATACTTATCGAAGTAAATCAGACAAAAGCAAAGTTTAAGAACTAAAAATGAAAATTTAAGTGTTTTTCAATGTCTAGAATCAGAATTTAAGCATGAGAACAGAACCCCCCGCCCCCCCTGTTTTTGTTGACCGGTGAAATGCGTACAGAGAATTAATTGATACAATTAAATCTAAGGCTTTTTTAAATGTTGAGTACTTGCTATTTTAACTGGTCCCTAAGGCCCGGGCCCCAGTGCAATTGCCCGCCCCCTGTCCCCCTCTCAGCCGGCCTGATTTAATACTCTTTTTTGTATGTTCCCTATTGTTCTTCATGTTCATTTTTAACTTAGAAGTATTATTAAACTGTTACTAATTTCTAGAAATTTTCAGATAAACAGAATTTACTCTTTCTCTGCGGGTTTTGCCTGTAGGACGTATTGTTTTCAATCACATATACAGGGTGTCCTAAAAATATGATTTATTTCTTTACTTATTAGAGATAAGTGGCTAATTTAATTGAAAAAAATTTCGAATTGAGGTAGGAGAAAAAATACAACGTTATGAAAAAAATCCTCTCGTTAATTTTAAAAAAGTGAGACGTTCTAAATTTTTATACAACCCATTAAAAAATGTTCTCATTTAGAAAAATGTCTCTCATAAACTAATGAGGTGATATACAAATTTTTAAAATTACATTCTAAAACGTTTCAGAGGTATCAGGATAAATATATTCTGATTTAAAACACTTTTCAATTGTTCTCGGTGAGAAAAAAAAATCACGTCGTATGATCGCGTTTCAATGATCGTAGAAAAATTACGAAAGAAAGTAATATTTTGCACTCTTCAGAAATTTTACTGTATTTAGAAATTATAAACGGGGATACATTTAAAAGAAAACGGGAAACTATAAAGTGTGCTGGGCAGAGGACACGCATACGGGAAATCGCTAATAACCATTGGAGAAAACGTACGACTTTACAGGATTCAAGGATTCTAGTGGAAAAGGAATTCTTCTTTAGTGTAACGAGTATTGAGGATATATCTCCTTTAGCGGCAATAGAAACGCAATTGGAAACGGGCCTTAAGGGGCCTCCTAGTGATCTTTTGATTCAATTAATAATCAATTCAATTAACCAAACAAATTTACCAGAAAGGAAGAAAAGACCAGCACTCAATGCACTCTCAGTTCATAACAATCATTCCTTTACATACAGACTTAAGCAATTCCTTTGGGATTTTTTAAGCCTCAAAATGGCACAATGGTTATGTCATTGAAAATGGTAGACGGCCGAAGTGTGAAGGTCCTGGGTTCGGGTCCCACCTTTCGCGGCTGTCGATCTAACGGTCTGGAATTTTGGTAGGTTTTTTCCAGATGTAACGTGAATACGCGTTAGAACCCCTTAGAAAGTCCTCCTACCAGGACACCCCTATCCTTGGCAGATCGCCCAAGCGTAGCGTATCCATAATCACACAAACAAATTAGGATTTTTTCATCCCTTGACTTTTAATTATTTACATTGTTTTATTATTTATAATTTCTCTCTCACACTTTTGAACTCTTATTCGACTTTAAGGATTTCGCATAGTTTTTCATACCTCTTCATATCTTCTTCTTTCATATCTCTAATCTTTATTAGTTCAAATATAACACAAACAAGTGTAAGAGACACGGCCCTGCGGTTCCCTGTTTTCTTGCCACACGGGCGACGTGAGTTCCGAGTCCCAGCACCTCGGGGTATTTTACTTCATCTTGCACTGTTATGATTTTTGTTTTATTTTATTTTAAAAAAATAAGAGATAATACTGCTTTATATATTTTTTGCTAAAATATTTTGCTATAACTAATAATTAAAAAAATTGTTTTTTACTAAGGTTTACAATTAAATATTTATTTTTAAACACAATTATATTTTTGTGTAGTTTCCTCGCTTTTTTAAAAAAGTATTTCCTGTATTTTGCTGAAAACTATTTACTGTATTTTGCTGAACTCCATTAACGTTATAGTTATTGTTCTTTAATCATCATTAGGTCTTTATTTTCCTAGTATTATTATTATAAACTCGATGTACAATATTCAATTTTTAATTAATATTTCAATGAAAGTATTATTTATTTATTTTTTTTCTCTTAAGAAAGCTCGCATATTTAATTTTTATTCTTATTATTTTTTAATATTCAAATAAAAAAAATAATAATTTCACTCAGTGTTTTTAGTTTCAATTACTAATTATTCGCTTCTGTTCATGTATGAATAAAATTTATTGTAACTGTTTAATTTTATTTTACAAAGCCCAATCTTTTCAAATTTAGGATTTCTCATTTTTATTTTGTATTCCTTTAAATAAATACAATATTAAAATGCTGGACACTTTTTCAATTTTGTTTTTTAATCTAAATTTATGCATGCACTTGTCTTTTCTGTTTGACATTTAAAAAAGCTTTATATTTTTAAAAACCCTATCAAGATATTGGCCCCACCACGGCCGAGTGTGAGAAGACATTGAACATGGTAGATGGCTGAAGTGTGAAGGTCCTGGAATCTGGCCTCTGTCGACCTAATATTCTGAAGTTGAAGGCGGTTTTCTCCGTATGTAACATGAATACGCTGTTTCATAACCTTCTTTTAATTGCGCTATTTAGATGGCGCTAGTTGTCTGGCTCACAGATCTATAGAACGAAAGTTCACTGATCACTGGGAAAAACACGCACTTTCCATTGCTTATGTGCGCGGGCTGAAAAATGCCTAACTCCTTAGTATTTTGGGCTGAAAGATGCCCCCTGTAAATGTTAAAAATACAATGTCTGTGGCAATGTATAATAAAAACTGTACATAACTGAACGACCGTATTTGTTGTCTGAATAATTATGTGAAATACAATTCCTGATCATCAGAAGGAAATCATTTAGTGTGATCACACGCTTTAGAACCCCTTAGAGAGTTATCCGTTCCTAGGCAACACCCCCACCTTTCCGCGTAGACATGTATCCCTCGTATAGGTTTACCATAGCATAATACCATAAAACAACATTTTTAGAAATAATTTTATACTTTTAGTGTGTGTTAGAGATAACTGAAATTAAATTGATAGTATAATGTATTGCTTTTTAATTTATTAAACACACAAAAAGCAGATATCAATATTATACTTTCAATAAATTTCTTGGTGAAAGACAATGTGATATATGTGAATTTGTCAAAAATGTGGCTACATTTTAAATCAATAGAAAGGGCACAATTCACTTGTATTTTAAAGCTTCTAATTTGTGGATATCATTGGCAACCATTTTTTAAAATCACCTTAAATTAAGTATAATATGTGCTATGTAAAAAAGTTCTTCAAATAAGAACAGTAGAATTTCTCAAATCCTCATCTGGGCTGCTTTTGTATAGCAGAAATTTCCTGATGGAAGAAATCCTGTAGTATGTATTATAAAATGTCGTAATAATCAAGTAAAGTGAAAAAAAAACTAAATTTTTTTAGCAGATAAATGTATTAAAAATTAACACATTTACTGAGAAATTACACAATAGAAAAATGCTATTTTTAAAAACATTTTTAATAAAATAGTAAAAACGTTTTCGTTCGAATACCGATCTACTGTTATTTTAAGGTCCAATTTCGTCCAGATTAATGGACCTTAGTATTCCGTAGTTTTAGAAGTCCAAATTTGATTAACTCTATTTATAAATAATAAATGGGGATAAATTAAAAAGAAAAATGGGAAACTGTAAACAGCGGCGTAGCCAGAAAAAAAAATTAGGAGGGAGGGGGGGTTTAGACACTGATGTAAAGGATAACCTGATGAATCCGAAGTATATACAGCTCCGATTTAAAAAATTAGAATAATGTAAAAGAGAATGAGTTTTCATTGTTGCTCGAGTGCTAATTTGCATATTCTGTTCAGAAAAATATATTTCAAGTGTCTAAATATCTCCAGTGCAGTTGTAAATATAACATAAATGTTTATTTTGATTTGTTACACTAATAATTAGCTATTTAAAAAATATTAGAACTATTTAAAAGTTAGAATATCTGGATACCATGGTTCAAAAATAGAATACGCAGCTATTTTCATATTGGTTTAGAGAACAGCTGCGAGACTAACATGTGCGGGAATATAAAAAATTTTACGCTGAAAATGAAAAATCGATTGGCATTTGAATTTAGTTCAGTATTTGCTTAATATGGGACGAAAGAGCGACTTATCTGAGGCTGTAAAATTTCGAATTGTGTACTTGCACAAAGAAGGAAAAACACAATTGTTTATAGCAAAGGAAGTGAAATGTTCTTAAAGCAAGTGTGAGCAGAGTTTTAAGAGAATATTCTAGTAATAAGTGTTTTAAAAATAAAAACTTTAAAGTGGTCGAAAGCCAGTAACATCAGCAAGAGATGAAAAGAAGTTAAAAGATCGAAAGTAAAAGATCAATCTTCACATCGAAAAGATTGTGAAGAAACATCGCTTTCGAAGTGTGAGATATTTGCAGAGAAAATGGAAAGAAGTGGGTATAAATACCTCCATATCCACAACATTACGACGACTTCACAAATTAGGTTTTAGAACGCGCGTGCTTCAGGCAAAGCCGCTTTTATCAGCCAAGCAAAAGGTTGCAAAAAATTAATAGTGTAAACAAGGGTTATTTTGGTGTCAAGATGACTGGAAAAGGGTACTCTTCAGCGATAAAAGCATGTTTTGTATATCTCATGGGAATCAAGGCATACGTGTTTGGAGACTTAAACAAGAAGTCTTTGATAAAAAGTGTTTAAAACGTTCAGTTAAGTTTGCGACCTCTGTCATAGTATGGGGCTGCATGACTGCACAAGACCCAGGCAGGTTATGTTTTGTTAACACAAAAGTCAATTCAGAAGTGTCTCAAGACATTCTTGAGCATTTCATAATACCTTCATCTCAGGACTTATGTGGTGACGATTTCGTGTTTCAGCAAGATTCAGCCTCTTCCCACACTTGCAAATCAACAACTAAATGGCTCCAAGAGAAGGAAATAAATGTACTCCCTTGGCCTTCAAACTCACCCGATCTAATCCCCATTGATAATATGTAGGGAATTACGTAAAAACGACTTCAAGAAGCTGCACCAGGAGACAACAACAAGAAAAAAAAACTTATTTCTAGTTTCAAGACCATATGGGCAAATATTGACCAAAATATTTGTGAACCTTTAGTCAGTAATATGCCAAACCATTTAAGAGCTGTCATAAGGGTGTTCCAACAAAGAACTCATTAGGATGTAAAAACTCTTCGAGTTAAAATTCGAATTATACTATTTACATTGTTCTAACTTTTTTAGCCATGTTTTGAAGTATTCTAATATTTTTAATTTTATTTTCACTTCCTCTTTTAAATATATTTGATATTTCATTGCGATATGTTTACATTTATATAGTCTACAAACTATGCAGATTTAAAATATGTAATTTACATTTGATAATATATAGAATTTATTTCATAAATTAGATTTGCAATTTCCTTGAACATGTTTCTTTCATTATTCTAATTTTTTGAATTCGGAATTTATATATATATATATATATATATATATATATATATATATAAATTATATATATATATATATATAAATATATATAAATTATATATATATATATATATAAATATATATAAATATATATATATATATATTTATATATATTTATATATATATATATATATAATTTATATATATATATAAATATATATATATATATATATATATATATATATATATATAAATTATATATATATATATATATAAATATATATAAATATATATATATATATATATATATATATATATATATATATATATATATATATATATAAATTATATATATATATATATATAAATATATATAAATATATATATATATATATATATATATATATATATATATATATATATATATATATATATATATATATATATATATATACACTGCAAAAAATATTCCTGTAAATCAACAGAAAAAGTCTGGCAGCAAAACGTTGCCAGAAATATTCTGTAGGCAGAAATTTTCTGTAGCCAGGAGCTGTATGTTATATGACAGAAAAATTCTCTATTCCTTACAGAAATTTTCCGTATACATATAAAAGTCGTTTCCAAGCAGCGTTTTACAGTTGAATTCTGTATACAGAAACTATCTGTAAGGGTTACAGAATCATTCTGTTGAATAACATTTATTACTGTCGACAGAAAATATCTGTATACAGAAATTTTCTGGCAACATTTTGATGCCAGTAATTCTTCTGTATACAGAAAAATCCTGTATACAGAAATTTTCTGGCAACTTTTTGCTGCCAGTAATTCTTCTGTATACAGAAACTTCCTGTACACAGAAAGATGTTACATTATGGCAACATTTTGCTTCAGTTTTTCTGTTAATTTACAGAAATAGTATTTTTAGTTATTTCATATATTACTATTATATTTCTCAAAATGTTTAATTTTTTTTATACATATACTTAAAAAATTTAATAAATTTACAAAAATATAATAATAATAAATATAATACCAGTAAGTAGTCTGGTATTATACTTATTTTATTACTATTATATTTTTGTAAATGCATTAAAAATTTTAAATATCTCTCTATTCTAAAAAAAAGTAAAGACCGCTGTCGCCGCTGGCGCTGTCAATAGCTTGTGGACCTATCTCCTCCTAAACCGTGGGGATTTGAGTTTCGACTAAGGTGCCCACAGATTCGAAAAATTCCGAGGAACCTGCTAAGCTGACTTAAATTTCGAAAATCGAATTATTTTAGAAGATATTAATAAAAAAACTGAAAAATAAGCAGAATGGTTGCCAGATTTGGCATAAAATCATTCATTCCTTTGCAACAAAGCGTTTCCAAGTATCTAGAATCGCGTGAAATTTACAAACTACACAAAAAGCCAAATAACTTCTTCGCCGTTTGCATGATCCTCTTGAAAATTTTCATGATCATGTATAAAAATATAGAAACAATGTGCGCTTCTTTAAAAATCTGAAAATCCACCCGTTCCCTCCTTTTTAAGCGATTTTTCGCCATTTTTAGCACCATTTTATTTCCGAGAGTCAAAAAAGTAAATCATTTGCGTGACAAAATTACCCTTTTCAAGTGAATATGACGTCATACAATTGGGATTCAAATTCGTTTAAAAAAGCTTTTCCAGATTACACAGTTTATTATCATTTTTTTTTTCACAAATAAATCGTTTGCATGGACATGAGAATAGCTGTGTACACAAAACGAAATCTTTCGATTGCGAAAAGATTCCGCGAGTTTCCAGAACAGCATGAAATATAATTTGGGTATCTCTCTATTCTAAAAAAAAGTAAATGGCGGTGGCGCTGTCAAAGCTTGTTGGCCTATCTCCTCCTAAACCGTGGGGATTTAAGTTTCGACTAAGGTGCCCACAGATTCGAAAAATTCCGAGGAACCTGATGAGCTGACTTAAATTTCGAAAATCGAATTATTTTAGAAGATATTAATAAAAAACTGAAAAAATAAACAGAATGGTTGCCATATTTGGCATAAAATCATTCATTCTTTTGCAACAAAGCGTTTCCAAGTATGTAGTATCACGTGAAATTGTCAAACATGAAGTAGAAATACACCCATTTTACGCCAAAATAAAAACTACATGAAATAAGTAACTTAAAATGTGTTACACAAAGTTGACAATTTTCAAATAGTAAGTTCGCTTAGACAACAGGAGTTTAGAATTAGCGATTATCCGTTTTTCCAAAACAGAATAACTAATATCTTGAAAATGAAAAATAATTAAAAAGCAGATTATTTTAAAGCCGGTTCGATCCAGCTGGATTATTTGCTACCAGTAGAAATATTTGGAGGCGTTAACTATGCCATTATTTCAGTTATAGTACACTTTGGATATTTGCCAGCATAGCGAGATGGTATAATTCGTGGTGCTAAGTACGCCAATCTGCAAAGAATTATGTAAATGAAAATATGGATAACGGTTTTCCGGGAACATTAAATGACCAGTAATTATAGGTTGTGAGCATGTGTAAATCGCCAAATAAGGAAAGGTCGCCATTGTGGCAAGCTAACCTACCTGTTCCGTAGCTTTTATTAACTTTACATGTACGCAAGTCGCCAAATAATGAAAAATCGCCATGAGTGGCAAATTCGCAAGGTGTCCAATAGGTTTTACATTATTAAAAATACAGCTGAAACAGATGTTCTGATTTTATTATGCTTTAGCTCCTAATTAATATAACTTTTGAATGGCAACATTAAATATCATTGTGTTTCTGAGGAGTGCAAATAATTTTTTTAGCGATTATAAGCGGAGTCCGCACTCCAAGTGGAGTATAGCTCAGGACCCGTACAATACGGATTCCCATAACAAAATTTCTTCCGTGTTATGAGGGGGAGGGATCTACTGTAGTGTGAAGTTTAAATTTTTATGTACCAATGAACCTGCAAGAACCAAGCAATGTGTAGCTCAGTAATATTCTATCTGATCCAATCTTCGGGTTTTGTCTGTTGAAATTATGTCTTTTTTACGAATAAGCCTTATTAGGGGCCGAATATCTCATACGAAAAGCAAGCGTAGCGAGTCTGGGGGCCTTGGCCTCTAGTATGTATAAAAATATGGTACTGACGTATTATCCTGGCGGTCATTCCCGCCAAACAATTTTTCTGTCAAATGAGTTGCCAAACTATTGGCAATCATATTCAAAACCATTAATAATTTCATATGCCCGGCATTTCTCTTGGCAAACCGCCGCGATAATACGTAAGTACCAGAAATATTTAAACATTTGGAGAAATATAATAGTAATATAGGAAATAACTAAAAATACTATTTCTGTAAATTAACAGAAAAACTGGCAGAAAAATGTTGCCAGAATGTAACATCTTTCTGTAAAACTAGCCATTTTATAAATGATTGTAACGTTACCAGCATAACTGTTGGTGGCCTTATGATTACATGCAAAAGTGCTTAGTTCATTTACTTAACTTTTTGTGCATATTAAACCACTGACAAACAAAATGACAAATATTTCTGACAAGAATAAAAATTGATTTCTTTTTTTTAATCACTGAATCTGAACTTTTTGTGTTCAAAATCTGTACCTAGAGATATAAGTATAATCATACTTTAAAATAATCTTAATAGACACAAATAACTCTTCAGTTCAACAGTTAATTAAAAAGTTAAACGGCTGAATTAAACATTCTGTTTGAGTAATAACTGAGAGCTGTTTCAGGTACACGAGCACTTACCGGAGCCGCAACTACTGTTTACAACACCTGGGGCAAACCTTAATTAGGGCGCCCCTCCCAAGGAGCGATAACTGATCTTGGAACCCCCTTTAGCACAGCACCCGCATCATGTGCCCCACTTACTTCAACAAGAGAAATAAGCATTATTTTCCCATGAAAAGATAGGAGGATCAGTGTACTTGTAATGAAAATTTTTACATATCATTTATAATCATGCCATTAGAGCTCTAAAGCAAAAAATTATCTATAGCAGAGCTTGACAATCTGCAGTCTGTCTCCTTAGATAAAAGGGGGAAAGAAAATGAGAGCATTTTACACTTTTCCTATTAGTTTAGAAATACACATCGATTTCCAGTATAATGAAACATTGTTCAACTCAGCAGCAGATGAGGAGAAAAATATAGGGGGAGAAAACGTATGCTAAAAATTTCATTTATTTTCCTTTAGTTCACGTTTCTTTTATTTATTTACTGGGTTTTTTTCTTTAGTTGGAATCTGGCAACTAAATAATTGTTTCATAAATAGTTGGCACTAAATTGCAGGATAAAAATTTAAGCATAGGTATCATAATAGTGAAAAACAAATGAGGAATTATCCAACATCAGAGAGCATTTTCTCTGCTACGGTTCATTTTTGGCCTACACATTTTAGAAAAGTCAAAAGTGATCTTCTTGCAAAAAAAATAAAATAATAATAATTCTTATTTATATAGTCAAACTTGAATAATTCAAAGTTGAAATTTTGAATTGATCATGTTCGAGTTATCCAAGTTTTGCTGTATTAATGGAATCTACACTCAATACTTTTAATCTTGTTCACTTAAATTAAAAATAACTCATTTCAGAGTCTATTTTAAACACTACAGTTACAAGAATACATTGTTGCCATAAAGTGTCAAATTAAACCATTAAATGAAAGTCACTTCTAGAAAAACTCTTGAAAATAAATGAAAATGCATAAATATAAAACAAATAGAACATCAAATGGTGCATTAAAAAATAATCTGATTTTGAATGCTATCGTAGCTATTTTGCATTTTTTTTCCCAAATGTGTAGCAACAGAGCTTTCAAAATTATCTGGAACCACACATACGCTTTACTCCTAGCAGAGGTAGTAGTGCCAGGCATCACCTAGCAGTGACGCCTGGTATTCTCGGAAAAATCCAAACCATTTAGACTTAAAAGTCACAAAATTAGTTAACTAAAATTATTAACTACACTGTAAAAAAAAAAAAAGAATCGGAAGTATTACCTTAAAATATGGGGCAGCTCTTGTAGTTTAAAGTTGCAGGAATGTTTCTGCACTAGGCGGGTAAAGTATTTATAAATGTTTCTGCATATTTTGGAAAAATATTTAAATATTTTCCCTTTTTTTTTGGAAAAGGTTTTTAGATGAAAGGTGAATAGATGTGTAACGTTTCAGTATATTTCGGGGAAAATATTCAGTAGCCTCTTTTTATTTCACAAAGGTTTCCGAATTAATATGCAATATTCCTATTAATAAATTGAATTTTATTAATTTTAATGAGTTTTAAAATAAGTGTTTAACTTATGACTGCATTTTTTGCAAAAGAAAATCATCTTAAACTATGAAAAAGTAATTTTTTCTATCATTCATAAAGTCATAAAAAAATTGTAATAAATTACAAATCTGATCGTGGTTCCCTAAAATTTGTCATACTAAAATTGTACATTGGATTTCTTTTTCCCCTCTATGAATCTCAAACAAAATATAAGGTTCTTTATAGAACCTTTTATTTGTTTGAGACAGTTTTCAGAGAGGGGGAAAAATATTATTAGCTTACTTTCGGTAGTTCATTTTATACTTAGAAAAAAACTGGAATAACTTGACTGACTTTCCGTTACCAAGCATTTAAATAAATTTAATCAGCTCAATCAAATGTAGTATTCAGACACTAGTGTACTTGAAATAATTTGAGTGTATAGGCCGCAATGAATAAGATTAATTTTTTGTAGCCCTGTTAAAAAAAAAAAAACTGCAAGCCCTCCGCATACTAAAATCTATACAGTGTGCAAGACAGTGACCTATAATATGCGTACCTAATTGAGCTCGCTTTAGATGCTACTACACTTTCAAGAATTTGCGCCATAATGTATAAGAATATTTCATAGCACTGTACAAAACATCTGTGCTCTACCCACATCAAAATCTATACAGGTTGTGTGACTGTGGCCTAAGAACTTTTATTAAAATGCACCATTTAGGCACTAGCGCACTATAAATGATTTGCATCTGTAGGCCGTTATGTATGAGAACTTTTTTTTTTTTTTTACAACCCAGTGAACAGTGATCGCGATAACACCTCTAGATGCATATATTTCACACCTTAGAAATTTCGGAATGCGTATTTTTACGCATTGATTTTCCCTATAAAATTAGGTATATTTTGATAAATAATTATGATTTGCTGATTTTAAATTTTAAAAATCCAATTTTTGTACTAGTTTTTGTTGAACTGACATTTATGTACCTAGATGTATAATCAGTTATTATTTATGTGTCAAATGCAATTTAATTCTGTATTTGAAAATTTAGCATAATTGTTTGTTGTTTTAATTACTTAGTTGGAATAGAAAATACTTCTAAAAAGGTTAAGGAGTATTTTTACTCATCTGAAAAAATCCTAGATGGATCACTGCCCATGAACAAATTATCAGCTCTATGCACACCAAAATCTATGCAGGTCATGTGATCGAAACCTATAACGTACATAACCAATTAGCACTCAATTGAATGCATCATTCAGACACTAGCACACTTAGGCCTATAGATAGAAATGAAGAATTTCTATATATAGGCCATAACACATTTTTTTGTAGCCCCGTAAAAAAATAAGTCATATACACACAAAATCAATAACATTTGCGTGGCGATGGTTTATAATATGCATATCAAATTTGAGCTCAATCGAATGCACCATTTAGGAGCTATCGTGTTCACTCATACACACATAGATACATCTCCTAAAAATAGTATAAGTGTGCGGCGGCAGCACTTTGCGTTATGTCCCTCTCCACCTCCAGGACACGAGTCTCCAAGAGTATCGACTTGAATGCACGAGAGGGTTTTCGCAACCAGGCCAGTTTTTTTCCACAGAAGCAGAGTTATGCTAATGTGAACCGTGTTCCTATGTGAACAGCGACACTATATAAGGTCTAGCTAGTTACTAACGTATGTAGCGAGTTACTACGCCTGGGGATAGTCCCCTTTTTGTATTCGGCACAAGGTGCCAGTTTGTGTTTTATCTGTTCGTTTTAATAAAGTGTTATGTTGGGAAAAGTTGGGTTCAATCGCGAATACACACACGTACAATGAGAAGGGCAAAAAGTTATCATCTGCCACTTCAACTGGTGACCCGGAATAGGACAAACCCATCTTCTGTAAGAAACAAAGTGTGCTACTCTGGAAGTTCGATCGATGTTCAAAGTCAAACCTCTTCAGCAGCTTTGGCAAGATCTACAGTCAAGCTGGCCCTCGGTGAGTTTGTTGGAGCCGCCTTATTGCAAAGAACGGTGTTCTACGGGTAAAGATTTCCTCTGGTCTGCTGCCTCGACTTTCCTGCGCGCACCGTCATCAAGTATTTGAAGACAACGGACAAGACAGGTGGCAAGTTTTAAACAAACATTTATACAGTTTTCTTCATCCCCATTTAATTGGTTGCTCGGTCAGGCTTTCCAAAAATGAATAGTAAAACGTCTGTAGAGGCGGTGAAAACCGGCGACATTAGTCGCGTAGCTCTCAAGTTACCACCCTTTTGGGAAAAATTTCCAGATTTATGGTTCGCTAATATAGAATCACAATTTCACATCGCGAACATTAGTGAAGATTCTACAAAATTTTATTACATAGTGTCTAGTCTAAATGCTGATATCTTAAGTTATGTAAGTGATGTAGTTTTAACACCTCCCCCCACTCTAAAGTATGATACCTTAAAAAAACGGCTTTTAGCCGAATTCACGGATTCCGAACAAACAAAGATAAAGCAATTACTTTCGAAATCAGTGTTAGGAGATGAAAAACCTTCCCACTTACTAAGGAAAATGAAGCACTTGGCACCCGATAAAACAGACACCGAGTTTTTAAAAATTCTATTTCTACAAAGATTGCCGAAAGACACTCAAGCTATCTTGTCTGTATATGAGGGTACTTTAGATACATTAGCTCTCATGGCAGATAAAATTGTAGAAGTCACGGGTAATTCTAGTTCAAAAATACAAAGTCTAGACACTCGTACTACTAACTCGGAAAATGAGGTGCAGGAATTAAAAAAACAATTGACAGAACTAACCCTACAAATTGACAAGGTCTTGCAAAATAAAGATAAATTTAGACCACGCACTCTTAGTCGTACGAGACTCATTAATAATAAATTTCAGCGTAATCCCCCACACCGTGTGACACCCTCTACTCGGTCAACACCCTCCCACTCCTCTGAAACGGTGTGCTGGTATCATAAAAAAATTTAAAGATTGTGCTCGCAAATGTCTAGAGCCGTGCAATTATAACTCCTTAAAAAAACTAGAGGGCCGGTCGCATTATACGGCGCAATGTGACTATACGTACAAGGACGTTATAAGTCGCCGTCTTTTTATTAGAGATAAAATATCTGGGGTGGAATATCTAATTGATAGTGGCAGTGATATCTGCGTTTTACCCAGAGCAAAAAATACTCAGTATAATGGACCTAAAAATATTATATTGTATTCTGCTGATGGATCTCGTATCAAAGTCTACGGAACTAAATTAGTAAAACTCGATCTTGCGTTAAACCGGTCTTTTCAGTGGCCTTTTGTGGTCGCAGACGTTAGCAGACCAATAATTGGTGCTGATTTTATAAAACACTTTGGCTTATTAATTGATCTGAAAAGACTTTGTTTACGCGATCCAACTTCGTCCAAGGCAGCTCTAGGTTCCGCTTGCAACGAGAGTTCGCCTAACGTTAGTCTACTTGCTAAGGATTTAAAAATTAAAAACATATTGCGAAAATTTCCCGACATACTTAAACCGTATCCTTCTAATATGAAAGTAAAGCACAATACAGTGCATAAAATTGAAACAACAGGACAACCTGTATTCGCACGGCCACGGCGTTTAAATCCATTGAAATTAAAAATAGCTAAACAGGAATTTCAATACATGCAGGAAAAGGGAATCTGTAGACCTAGTAACTCGTGTTGGGCCAGCCCTTTACACATGGTCCCAAAACCCAATAGTACTGATTTTCGTTCGACTGGCGATTACAGAGCTTTAAATAAAATTACTATTACATGATTTTGCTAATGAACTTTACGGAAAAAAAATATTTTCCAAAATCGACCTCATCCGTGCATACCATCAAATCCCAGTGCACAAAGACGACATTCAAAAAACCGCTATTACCACACCTTTCGGCTTATGGGAATTCAAATTCCTTCCTTTTGGGTTGTGTAATGCAGCTCAAACTTTCCAAAGGTTCATATCTGAAGTCCTACAAGACTTAAACTTTACATTTGCTTACTTAGACGACATTTTAATAGCCAGTTCAAATGAGAAAGAGCACATGACTCATCTTGAAACTCTGTTTAAAAGACTAAACAAATACGGCATTAGAATCAATTTGTCTAAAAGCATTTTTGGGGGTCACTGAACTACCATTCTTAGGTTACTTGGTTAACGAACACGGCATAAAACCGCTGCCTAGCAAAGTTAAACCAATTTTAGACTTCGAACAACCCCAAACATGTAAAGGTTTAAAACGCTTCTTAGGACTCTTGAACTTTTACAGACGGAATGTCCCGCAGGCTGCTAAATTACAAGCGCCTCTAAACGAGCTTTTAAAAGGCTATAAAAATAATAGCAAAAAGGTTATTTCGTGGACAACCGAAACGCTACAAGCCTTCACGAAGTGTAAGGAATCGCTAGCTAACGCGGCATTATTGGTACATCCCAACCCAGACGCACAGCTTTGCTTATGCACCGATGCAAGTAGTACATCTATAGGCAGTTCTCTCCACCAGATCAGCTTAAAGCAGGATACACAAGTAATCGAGCCCTTAGCATTTTATTCTGTTAAGCTCACACCTGCACAGCAGAAATGGTCTACTTATGACAGAGAATTGTACGCTATCTACGCATCTATCAAGTATTTTTAGCACTTTCTCGAGGGCCGTGTTTTTACGATTTTCACGGATCATAAACCCATCACCTTCGCCTTTAATCAGAAGGGAGATAAATGGTCTCTTAGGCAACTGAGACACCTAGACTACATCGGTCAGTTTAGTACGGATATTCGCTACAACCCGGGACGCGACAATATCCCTGCCGATTTCTTTTCTAGAGTCGAATCCATTACCTTCCCGAGTACATTAGATTACTCAGCAATCGCAAAGGCACACGAGGGTGACAAAGAACTTGAAAAACTAATCAGTACACACACTAAATTAGTATTTAAACGAATGACAATTCCAGAAACTCAAACTCCCTTGTATTGTGAGGTATCTACAGACAAAATTCGTCCGTATATTCCCGAATCCTTTCGAAAGAAAGTATTTGACAATTTACATAACTTGTCTCACCCAGGTATGAAGGCCACAGCTAAATTGCTAAGTTCTCGTTTTTTTTGGCTGGCATTCAAAAGGATTCGCGGACTTGGACGAAATGTTGCATTCCTTGTCAGTTGACTAAGACGCAAAGACGTACAAAAAACTCCAATACAGAATTATACTGTTCCAAGAGATAGATTTGGCCACGTACACATAGATCTAGTCGGTCCTTTACCCGTAAACAAAAATTTTAAATATTTGATTGCAATGATCGACAGATTTACACGTTGGGTTGAAGCAGTACCCGTCACTAACATAGCCAGCGACACTGTTGCTAGAGCGTTTTACGAAAACTGGGTAGCAAGGTTTGGCGTGCCCACAACTATTACAACCGACCAGGGTCGGCAATTTGAATCTTGCTTGTTTAATTCTCTTTTACATTTATTTGGGATAAAAAGAAATCGTAGTGCAGCTTATCATCCACAGGCCAATGGCCTTATAGAGAACTGGCATAGAGGGTGAAAACTGCGTTGAAAGCCTGTCTGACCGACCAATGGTTGGAAAAATTACCTACTGTTCTATTAGGACTTCGGTCCGTCTATAAGGAAGAGTTGAGAGCAACCACGGCTGAGCTGGTATACGGCATTTCGCTTCGACTCCCTGGAGAATTTTTCCAGCCCTCTGCAACAGATATTAATGTTCCAGACTTCATTCGACAACTAAAGCAGCAGATGGAGCACCTAGTACCTTGACCTACGTCTTCTCACGGCCGTGAACAAATATTCATTCCCAAATCACTAGCCACGTCCAAAGATGTATATGTCCGTAAGGACTCTGTGAAACCACCGCTGTGTCCACCGTACGACGGACCATTTCCTGTGCTAATGAGAACCAATAAATTTTATAAAATTTTAATGAAAGGCCAGGAAAATATAGTCACCGTTGATCGATTGAAGCCTGTTTTCACTTTGAACGAGCAACAGGTATCAAGTGCTGATCTGACCGGAAACACTACGGTCACACGCGCAGGACGTACCAACAAACCCCCGGAACGTCTGCAAGTTCGTTTCCACTAGAAGGGGGGTACTGCGGCGGCAGCACTTTGCGTTATGTCCCTCTCCACCTCCAGGACACGAGTCTCCAAGAGAATCGACTTGAATGCACGAGAGGGTTTTCGCAACCAGGCCAGTTATTTCCACAGAAGCAGAGTTATGCTAATGTGAACCGTGTTGATATGTGAACAGCGACACTATAAGGTCTAGCTAGTTACTAACGTATGTAGCGAGTTACTACGCCTGGGGATAGTCCCCTTTTTGTATTCGGCACAAGGTGCCAGTTTGTGTTTTATCTGTTTTATGTCTTCGTTTTAATAAAGTGTTATGTTGGGAAAAGTTGTGTTCAATCGCGAATACACACACGTACAATGAGAAGGGCAAAAAGTTATCATCTGCCACTTCAAGTGAATTCAGAAGACCTCAAAACATGTAAATACATCAAGATCTCAAAGTCAAATTTTCTCATGATTACAATACTTTCCTAACATGGTACATGCTGTTCCCGACTGTATGATTATGTCTTTGGTTATAGTGAGCCTCTGGGGAGCAGCAAATTTTGTTCACTAATTTGATTTGATTTGAAGTCACCCCGCAGGGAGGGAGATTTTGGAGATTTATGGCGAAGAGCCGTTATCTCACTTGTTCTGGGGTTCGTTCACTATATCCAAAGTTCTGGTGTCCGATAACAATAAAACAATACAAAACTAGAAAATAGAATTTTATACAAGTACTGAATGTTTATTAAGTAAATCAAACATAATGGATCGCATTTATATGTCTAGAACTAGTTAAGTAAAATAAACACAATTAATCACATTTATGGAAATAATGTACATTCCATTCAGTTGGAAAAAGGAGCTATTGCTTTTAACCTGTCATATTTCATTGAGGATGGAAAATGAAATCGTCTATAGTCAAGACGAAATTTTAACTTTTAGTTCACTTTTTGTTATTGAATGCTTTTAAAGGATAGGATGGATTGCAGCATTGAAAAAGCTATGACCCCCTCCCCCCTTGTTTAGTATAATCAAGTTAGTCTAGACAGTGGCAATTCACCTGTACAGTGGTCACCGCTTATTTTGGTCAGTGGTTTATCCTGTGCGCCGCTTATTCTGGTCAAAATCGTTATGAACAGAACAAAATGGCCAAACAGCACTGTCTGCCAGTTACCTCGGTAGTGAGTGCTGCTTTAACCAGTTAAGTAATCTGGAGATTAGGTAAAATTTCGATGCAATTAGCTTTTAAGGTCATGTGGAAGCCAGTCAAAGATGACTCATATTTGTGTGGAGGTGTTACAGTAATTCAATCAAAACAAGTGTTAATACACTTAATAGAATTTTAATAAAAATAATGATCAATCTGCACCCTGAATGAATCAGGCACCTGATGATGATGACAATGGTGTGCACCTGAACCACATGAGTAGATTTTCTGAACACTACAGACATTTTACGTAGAGCATTTGAGGAGAACAACGTAAATGGTTACCTCTTTTCACCACTAAGGTAAATTCAGTTTGCGCTAAAATACAACGTACCCCTAAAACAGGCTTTAATCTCAGATTTTCCCCTCCAAGAATTTGTAATAGTTATTTTTTTTAAATGTATATATGTATGTATAAATGTATTTTTTCACTTCTTTTTTCTTTATTCTTAAATAAATATGTTCACAGGTCAAACTATTGAATAATATAGTTAATATATTTTGATTTAATTCAAAAATTTTTTTATCTTAAATATTTCATACTTTGTGTCTCTTACTTTTACTTTGGTCCCTCCGTTTATTTCGGATTTTATTTATTCCAGTCAGTTTCAATCCGTTTTGATGTAACTGGAATAAGTGAGGACCACTGTATTTCAGAACAGGAGCTTAATAATCTTTCTCTCTACTTGAACACAAAAGAGACACTCTTCGTGGGAATAGAACAACATTGCCCCTACCGTCCAAAAATTTTTAAGTTCACTATAACGGAAGTCATGGTTCACTAAAACTGAAAAATGCTATGTGCATTTCTAATGTATGTGAGTCGGGACTAAGGAAATGTGTTCACTATAGCTGAAATTTCTCTAATCCGGAGTTGACTGTACATATTCACAGAGAATGCCGTGGCTTTTTTAATTTATAAGTTCTAGGGACTTACGGAGTCTTTCGCTGAAATTTTTCCTTTTTAGATAATGTAACAAAATAATGAAAGCATTTACAAGTCTAATATAGGCATAAAGAGGGGTTCACAAGTATGATTAAGGTTTTAAAAAAGGCAGTTTTCTGGAACCCGGAGATTCAGAAGAAGAAAAAAAGCTTAAAATATACGCTATAGCACTTCTGCATGATCTCTGCATACGAAATGACCAAAAGTTTAATACAAGGTATGATTCAAAAGTTTATGGACAATGTGTAAAATTCTTTACCCTAAATAGTTCACATCACCGAGGTACATCCATCTTCAAAGTAGTCACCTTGGGCGACGATAGACTTCTGCCAACGTTCGTGTAATTTCTGGAAGCCATTTTTACCAACCTCCCATTAAGGTTTTTTGCAAAGCTGCTTTCATCTCTTCAGATGACACAAAGACGTTTCATCTCTTCTGATGAAATAAAACGGCATCCCTGTATTTTTTTTTCTTTTTTCTTAATGGGAACAGGTAAAAATCACATAGGGCTAAGTCGGGTGAATAGGGGAATGTGAAAAACCTGGGTACTTACAGACTTTGTCGATTAAATCACCCAATATTGTCATTCGTTATTCTTTTTGTTCAGTAATCAGCAATTGAGTGACAATGCACCAGTGGCGGATCCACGGGGGGGGGGGGGCTCTGGGGGCTCGAGCCCCCCCCCAGAGCTAGAAATACACTATGGATTAGGGAAGTTAAAAAAAATTGTAAATTTTCACATGAGCTGAAATTTAAAAAAGTAGCACTGTATATACAGTTGACTCTCTGTTAAACGACGATCTCTTTCCAAAGACGATATTTCCAAGTCCCAGCAACTCCAACGTAAAAAAATTTCTATTCAAAGACGACGTCGTTTCTGTTTAAAATCGATTTTTTTTTTCATCTAACGCTGCAGGAACAGGGGACAAATTTTTTAAATGTGGGGAAAAAAGTGCCGGGGAATGTTAAAAGTACAATTCGCAAGACAATTTCAACTACCTGAGTGTATTCTCAAAGGTATTTTAGAAGCAAAGAGAAAATTCTTGAAGCAGCACAAAAATTTAGTTCGGGATCCAAATCCAAACGGCCGAAAAGTCAATGTGGCCGATTGGAAGAGTTTGCTAAAGCACTTCTGCATGCAAATGGTTGCATGAAGCAAGAGCATCCAACATTCTAATTTCTGGGCCCCACCATGGCCGAATGGATAAGACATGATACGCGGCTGAAGTTTGAAGGTCCCGCGTTTGGGCCCACCGCGCGTCTGTTGAACTATCTGGAGTTTTTCCAGATGGTTTTCTCCAGATTTAACGTGAATACGCGTTAGAACCTCTGAAAAAGGCAACCGCCCCAGAATGCAGATGCCTCTAGTATAGGCTTGCCACATAACATCACGTAACACATAACTCCAATTTCTGGAGTCCCGACGAGTTGCTGAGCTCATAGCGCTCACAACTGGGAGAAGAAAAGTGCCTGGTTCAAACTCATGTTGCGTCCGTCAATCTAGCCGTTCGGAGTCTTACGCAGTTTTCTCCGAAACTTCTCATAATATATATTAATGGATTAAGACCCCTTAGAAGCCCCCACGTAGGGGCACCCCGTATTCGGTCTAGATCCCTCATGTAGATAATTGTTCGTATTACTAAAATAAAATCAAGCAATTACTGCAGTGCTGATATTCTGGCAGAAAAATTTGGAATGCAAAATTTTCGGGCTTCGGCTGGTTAGCTAGAAAAATTCGTAAATGGAATGTGACGCATTTCACATTTGAGGAAATTTGGAAGAAAGAATAACGGGAAGGCGAAAAATGAAACAACTGACTCATTTTGATTTTCTTGAAACCTAATTTTATTGTATTGCTTGTTTTTACTACCTTTTTTAAGGTATCTTAAAATAATTTTTGTGGATAATAAAATAATATAATGATAATAAAAGTAACATCTTAAACACGCCAATCTTAAACACGCCATCATAAACACGCCAATATATCAAGAAAAATATTCACAGTCCTAAGAATGTAAAGTGTAAAGGGTTGGTGTTGGTGCTGTAGGATTACGGCCAATTATCTGCACATGGAATCTAAGCCGATATGTGTTGTGCACTCCGTGGGGGTCTTTCTAAGGGGTCCTAACCCTTATTTACTCTAAGCTTCGGAGGAAAGCACGGAAAACTCCGAACAGTAGGTCGGCGGACGCGAACTGGTTTTGAACCAGGCACCTTCCAAAGTGTAAAGGGAAATGTTATTCTTTTACAAATTCTGTTTATGGAATATCTCCATTTAAGGACGATTTTTCACATTATCATGGTTCCTTGAAAGTCGTTAAACACAGAACCAACTATATATATATATATATATATATATATATATATAATTTTTAAGCAGAAGGAGGGGTGATCTCTTCACCAAGCTGGTTACTTTAGCAGGTTCCACCGTATTTGAATGGACGACGGCACACTGATACGGGGAAAAAATCTTCATTGCTCTCTCCATTTTATAGGGTACGGAGTTTGCGGTTTAGGGCAGAAATCTTTTATCGGTAGACTTCGAATTGCCATTAAAAGTTGTAAAATTCGCGACGAGAATGCCCTCTTACCCACTGCAGTCACGTTAGACGCTGCGGCAATCAACATCGGCCTTGAGTGATGCTGAAGGATAGACGAACAATCCAACCCTCCGCAATTTGTACAGCTTTCATTCTTTCAACTGCTCTCATAAATTGTCCACACCACCCAGACGTATGGGTACAAATCCTCATTATAAAAGTAAAACATATTCTAAGATATCAGACAAAGTGAGTACCTGGCAATGTATAGCTAGTCTGGTTTTGAAAAAGAAAGCTCAAATTGTAAATAGCAGGTAATAGTGATAATAGTTGTAAATAGCAATTGAGGTTGGTTTACTACAGTCCTCGCAGAAAAGGATGGGAATTACTTAATCTGGAAAACTTAATGCCATCCTAAAATTCGAAAATGTATGCTGTGAACACTGTATATTGCACGGTGACTGTGAAATGGGTTCAATTGCATTCAGCAATTGAATTGGTGAGTGGAGAAACCACTTCAGTCACAAAAATGCGAAAAATCGTTTTCGATGAAAATAAGCTTAGAAAGGCAAGATGCGTGTTGAGGGCAGGAACGATGTTAGTCTGTTGAGTAGTTTCGTAGATACTTTTTCGAACGATGGGCGACAATGATCAATCGTCGACACACGACAATGAATCAATGGTCGAGAATGGTCAATTTTATTTTAACTCTATTATTGGCCGCCTGCCCTGCCCTAGGAATGGTTTTCTAAAAAATAGTTATTATAGCTTCAATGTTAGATTTTCATCTCCATAAATTCATGTTCTTGACTTTTGTATACCATAAATATGGTTAGACAATAAATGGTGATTTGATTTGCTTTGCTTCGATTTGAATGATTACCTTTTTCCAAGTTTTCAGCTGACTAAAAACCAGTTGAGTGCAGAAACAGCATAAGTCCGAATCAAATTTTAAATTTTACTGAGCTTAACTGATGTCAAAATTAGGTAATATTTGCATGACAGAAACATAGATGCATGTTATCACAGAGGGAAAAAAAAGTTTAAATATTTGAAAATTTGGAGGAGTTATGAAGTTTTTTCTCTCTCCTGAAAAATTTCCTTTTTGTGACTGAGGTGGTATCTGCACTCACCGATTCAATTATACTCTGTACACACTAATATGTTAATGGGTGGGGCCCGCGAACAACAACATGAATAAAGGTCGTTGATGATTAGACACGTCTTGCCGTCACTACAGTGGTTAAGGCGACATTCTTCTGGCGAAATTTAGGACTTTTAATGACCAGTCAGGATCTACCAACAAAAGATTAATGTGTTAAATTGAAAACCCTGTCCCCCCACACAATGGAGAGAGCAACGGAACATTTTTGTTTTTCCCGTATCAGTCCCGTCGTCCATTGAAACGCATAAAACACGTGGCAGGAGCATCCGCCTTAACTTGATCGGTATAGGGTGCACGATAGCTCTGCCCCCCCCCCTTCCGAGTTTTCTGTGGACGGTTCTTGCAGCAGAGCACATGCTTATTTAGTTGTGATATACCATGTCTAATTATACATTGGGATAAAAAGTATTGGGAAATCAATGTATCATCCTAATGAAAAGCGGAGCCCCCCCCCCCCCAGATGGTTTCTCTGGATCCGCCCATGCAATGCACTGGGACACTAGGTGTATGTTGAGATCTTCCATTTTAATGCACTGGCAACTTGTCTTCAGTAAGTGTGTAGACTTTGCGATTTCTACAAGTGTTTGGCGACGATCTTTTCAAACACATTCAGACACCAATGAAACATTTTATATGTTCCATGAAGTCGAAGGTCGGCCAACATTGTCCAACGATTCTCGGCTCTCTTTAAAATGCGGATGCCATTCATAAACCTTGGATCTCGTCATAGTAGATTCATCATACACATTTCTTAGCATTTCCAAAGTCTCTATTGGTATTTTACCTAACTGTTGACAGAATTTAATGATACAGTACTGTTCAAGAAAAGCCCTTTTTCTTATGTCACCGAGCTAAGACAACTGACTTCGGAAGGTAACAGCTGTGAGCGCTGTTCGTCCGCATGACATGGGATAAATCAACTCAGTCAGGTAGGGGTAGGTTGGGAGAATCCATTCCAAGCAATTTAACTTTAGGTACTTGCTTTCGTCATCAGGAATAGCCACAGTCCCCGAATTTTTGGATCATACTACGTATAAGCTAATATAAAGCTTTCAGCATAAAATGCACACATAACAATACTTTCCTTAACTGTCATTTTAATTGTAAATTAATAAAATATAATTTTTCGAATTTGCAATTAAATACTAAATAAAGATTAATTAAAATTCATTTTATATTCTTCATAAGTAAAACACACAACAGTATATTATATGTAAAACTAATAAATCTTGGTAATGAAAAAATACCTTTTACAAAATTAAACACTAATAGCAGAATACTTATATTTTGCAATATTAATAATTTAATAAATATGCTATGATAAATGCAATTAATCTGGTAACTATGCTTAATCGCATCATACTTTGAGTTTTACAAAACATATTTAGCAGTTTTTCAAAATTATGTTTCTAATTAAGGATTTATCTGGATCCTAAACTTATCTGGATCCTGGATATTTTAGTTTAGAAAATGATTTATTGTGAACAAATCACTTTCTAAAGTAAAATATTTTCAAGTGGTGCAAATAATTGCAAATTTCCATACTTGGTGACAAAAATGTCATCCAAGAGGGAGGTCAAAGCCCCCCTCTTGGATACGCCCCTTAGCATATGTACATGTATATTTGTGCCCCCTCGTCGGGGAGTGGTGACCCCACGTCGGGGAAAGTCTAGCGCCACCACTGCCCGTTTATGGGGCTTTTGGACGCGAATCTGTCCTTCATTAATTTACAGCTTTTCGAAGAACGCGGCGAAAGAACTCTCCAATCCTTTC
The DNA here is from genome assembly GCA_038373885.1 of Cheiracanthium punctorium. Classification (NCBI taxonomy): domain Eukaryota; kingdom Metazoa; phylum Arthropoda; class Arachnida; order Araneae; family Cheiracanthiidae; genus Cheiracanthium; species Cheiracanthium punctorium. The sequence goes on along the minus strand of JAWZYV010013245.1, from coordinate 79,055 downwards.
ATCCTTCAAAATATCCTGAAAATTTTTCCCTCGGTAAAGCTTGTGTTTTGAGTTCATTTTCAATGCAGTTCTTGAAGATGAATTTTAATGTAATGATGTTCTTTTAAAATGTCTGAAATAATGTTTGAATTCATACGCTTGCCTATTCTTTTAAATTATGTTAAGATAGCATACATTAAAAAATAAACTGTGTGTATATTCGTATAAGCAAAGACCTCATTAAAGCTTTGTTTAATGCATTCTGTGTACATTTAAACTGCACGTAGAATTATTTTATTTTCAATTTTTTAATGTTTAAACAACCTTCTATGTATTGCAAGGTGCAAAATTTTGCAAAGCGAAATAGCTTCTTTCGTTTGCCAAACAATCGGGTATATAATCGGTGATACAGCTGCAAACAATACAGTTTAATAAATTTTAAAACTAGCTGCTATAAAAGTATGCTAACAAAAGAATTTCTTTTTTTTTGACCTAAGGAGATTATGATAGGTAGAAACCTTTGAAAAGAGCTCAAAAAGTATGAAATGTTGTATGCTAAATATTAGTTTCAAGAATAAGCTCAGCAACAAAAGAAATTTAAGAAAAAAAATTAAGAAGACTGGCAGACATTAATGACAGAGAGAGCAAAACAGCCTCTTAACATTGGGAGATGGCTTAAGTGGAGATTCAGGGTTCTGATCTCTCGCGCGGCCGTTAGTCTAACGGTATAGAGTTTTGTGTGGTTTTCTCCATATGTAACATGAATATGCATTAGGTACGCAGAAAAGTCTCCACCTAAGATATTTGCGTCCCCCTCCCCCATGTGTTTGTGTCTTTCGTTGACGTGGATTTATAAGCGGATGTTCAAGCATAGGCACAGAAATTCGAATACATCTTCAAAACACCATCACCATCGACACAGAAGTACAAAATACTTTTCAAATAAAAAAAAGTACAAGAAACATTATTAATTTTATTCTTGTTGTTACTATTTTCAAAATAAATTGAAAATACCTATGAATCACTTAAAATTACTAGGTACATAAGTATAATTTTCAATCATATATGCACGAGTTCAAAACCTTTCGGATTCGATTAAAAAATTAGTCGCTGTAATAATTGTTTTTATTAAAATATAATTCAGAAGTATTAAGAAAAATTTACTCATAGAAGTTTGATAAACCACCGGTTCCTGAAACTTTTTTTTTTTTTTTTACGCTAGTAAATTAAAATTCTAAACACTGTCAATTGTTTTAGAAGTTCTTCCTCAAGCTATTCATTGAGATATCGAATTAGTAACCATAGGTTAGGTTTGCAAGTTCGATTCCCGAACTAAAACTGAAACAATGGTGGACACGTGGTACGCATGTAATTCGCAATTTAAAAATCCTCTCAATGATTATTAGCAGTTTCTAGAGGGAATCTTCGGGAAGGGAGAAATAAACTCTAAACGACATTATCGATGACATGAACTATCCTCTAATGGCATTCAAGTCTTTTAAGTTAACATAATTTACTTAACATATTTTACATATTATATGATCATAATTTGTAAACTAAGGTTTTTTAACAACACATAAAATATTAGAATTTAAAGTACATTTTGGCATTTTGAAGAAGTTTAAAATGCCCATATTACAATCGCAGCTTTTGACTTGCATTGCCGAAGAATGGCCGAGTGGATAAAACCACTGAACATTGGGAGATGATTGAGGTGTACAGGTCCAGGGTTCTAGCCTTTCGCACGGCTATCGATCTAACCGTCTGGAGTTTGGTGCTGTTCTCTTTAGATCTAACGTGAATACGCGTTACCACCCCTTAAAGTTTAGCCCAAGAGTTTAGATTAACCTTATATATGTGTTAATGAATTTGCATACTTCCTAGTAAACAACTCCTTGCTAAAAAATATATGGAAAGTGTAATTTTGTATCGAAATATATACACAAATATACTAACTTATCAAGTTTTCTTTTGATTTCTATAATTTCTCACGCTTTTCTTCTGTAATCTTATGCATTTGAAATAGCTCAGAAATTCGAAACTTTAAAAATTCGATATTGGTATTTGAAAGGAGGGAATATAACAGTGTTGCGTCGTTGCTTAGTGGTGTGTTTTATCAATAAAAAGAATATGCGAACTTTGTATAAATGCAAAAATCTATAATTGAATCTTGGTTACAATAAGTAAATATTTACAAATATTACAAAACATGAAGAAAATGATTCTGCGAAGTGCGTATTGGCTAAGGAGCCAACAGTAGTCGACCGTCTGGTCGTGCGGTTGTAGAGCGAATGTGTAGTGTCTATAAAGTTCAGATTGTCGGGGAGTCCAAGTGACTGGAGCGCCACTCAAAGTGCGTCACTGGGTGCGTATGTGCGGGAACAAACAGTAAGTGTAAAATTGTTAGCAACAGCCAAAATTATCGGCTTCATTTTTTCAAGCTTTTTTCTTTTTTTTATGGGAAAGTACATTATATTATTATTTTCCCCCCCAAATAATATTTTGAATTTTACCATTAATGCAAATACGCAGATGAAATTTTTAAATTTTTTACTGGGAGTGGGGGTTAAAGGTTGTACTATGACAAAAAAACAGAAAAAAAGCAAGGGGGAAAAGTATAGGTCATTTAGGGAAAATGACCCACACAAAAGATAAGAAGTAAGATGACCGCTTTTTATCGCACAGCAACTGCTCTTTTCTCCCCAAATTTGACCACCCTCTACCCCCCAAGAAGATTCTGAATTCTTTCGACAGTGGGAAAAAATGGACGCCTTTTTCGCCTTGCATTTCGGGGGTATTTTCTTATAGCTCCAGGCAATCCGCGTCCAAATGCCCCTTACACGGGAATGACGGCCGGGATAATAAAGTACCACAAAACCATTCTGGGGACGCATTTTGTCAAAGTGTCTTCCTGGTACAGGTACCAGAGAATTTTTTTTTTTTTAACCCATTTGTGCCTGGATATTTTTGCGACTTTCTTCGATTTTTACTGATAACAGAAATAATAGATAAATTTCTGATGTCAACTTCTTGAACAAGGGATGATTTCTTTTAAAATCATTATGCATAAAAATCGAAATATCAACATCCTACTTGGTCATGTTAAAATATTTTGCAGAGTTGAGGCTCAATACTCATGAATAAAGGCTAGGAAAAATAAATAACGTTTTCGACTAATAACGAAAATGCCGTCCCAAAAAAGGGACGCTAGGCATAAATGGGTTAAGTTGGCTTCAAGAAGACATTTTTTACGTATCCTTACAAAGTAGCTCAAAGATTTATTATTTTTCTATAAGATATTGTCCTGCTTTCTTTTAACCGAGATATTGTTAAAAATCTCATCCTATCCTAGAGAACTTAGTTGATCGGTTTGCCAACGAACAGGAGCAAATGGCCTAGATTGTTGCTAGAGTAAATCATATTTCTAATATTTAAAATATATATATACATTATATTTCGTCTTTTAGCACGAGCTGAACGAATTGCGCTTCCTTCCGTGCACGGACTTTAGTCCGTGCTTCCGTGAAAACAAATGGGCTTGTCAGGAACAAGCGGATGGCGATAGAAACACTTCTTAATGCAATCGGACTTAGAGAAAATTGGACGGGGAATTTCTATGCGAAGGGAGGGGAAAAGGGAATACAGCCTTTTAGAATATCATTTTTGCTTTCCAAAGAAACACTCCACCAGTGTTACAGGTTTGGCGGTCTACGCTCCCCCCCTTATCTAGAGGGTGGTGGTTTGGCGGCCTAGTTGACCTTGGGTTTTATGGTGCGCATTTTAAGGGGAGTTGATTTTTTCATGTTTTTGTACTTATTTATTATTTTGTACTCATTTATTATATTTTTTAAATGTATAGACATTAAAGATGATTTCTGGATAGTTTTTTTGAGCCCAAGCGATAGCCGCTTTTCTAATCCAAGAAAGAGCGAACCCGAGTGATATTATTTTATAGTTGGATCAAGTGCTAAAAATTTAAGTTGATGAAAGGGAAAAAATGCTTATTTCATCCGAAATGTATTGTTTGTATTAAAGCAAACCTGCTCGAGGGGTATCTGACTAGGATGGGGGGAGGTCTTGGGCAAAGGACTTTCTAAGAGGTTCTAACCTATTCAGGTTATATCTGGAGCAAACCGACCAAAACTCCAGACAGCTGCGTGACGAGCCTAAACCCGAAACCTTCACACTTCAACCGTCTACCATTTTCAGTGCCTTAACCACACGGCCGTGTTGGGACTCATCTGAGATTAAGAATCATTTTTTAAAAATCTATGAAAGTATGAATAAAAGAGAAATTTCCAGTGAATAGCACAGCGTGCACAAAGGTGTCCAGTTTGAACAACTTACCGCCATTATTACTGATGAATCTAAGAGTAATAGTCCAAGTATTATGTAGTAAACAACTACTATTGTATTATATTATATACTAAATTTAAAAAATAGTTTCTCTAAATCGATTATTAAAATTTAATTATTTCAATGTCCACATAAGTAGCAACAATTGTTCATTTACTTAGTTTTAACTACTTTCAGAAGGAATATTAATTGTTACTTGAACATTTTATAAGTAATTTTATTTATATATTTGTATGCATGTAATTATAAAAGGATTTTTTAAAAACCTGGTTTAAACAAAACAAAAACTGCTTTAAACAACAACTACAAAAAAAACAAAGTTTTTTTTTTTTTTTTTTTTACAAAAACAAAACTTTTTTTTCAACCCTGATAATAAATATTTTAACCCTCTCGTCACCGAATTATGAAAAAAATCTGTCTAGCATTTAATGCATCTGAAATACTATTATAAATCCTGCAACAATATTTTTTTCTAATGTCGATTCATATTAGATTTTTCTAATATTCATTTCTGCATTTTCGAAGCATTTTGTTACGCTCAAATTAATTTAAAAGATGCACCTATTAGGTAAAGGTTGAGGAATAAGAAAAAAAAACTATACTTACCTTAAAAACAAACAAAACAAAACAAAACAAAACAAAGTCAAAAAGCAGCGTCCTTATTTTCTGAATTTTTCTCCTAAAACAATGAAGCGAAAACTGTAAAAAAATGAGCTAAATGGACTAGTACTGCAATCTAGGCACGATTGATGCATGTAGTTAAGAGCCTCCTATACTTCCTATTTGAATGAATGCTATTGATATCACTGAAAGAAAAAAATACTACATTCAATTTTTTCTCTCTAAATATTGCTATTTGAAGTAGGAGCCTCATATGAGGTTCAGGGTGACGAGAGGGTTAATGTGATCTAATTACTGAACCTTCTATTTTGGCGTGTGGAGCAATTGCCCCTCTTTTTACGCCCGACTTTGTTGCAATTACATTTTTTAATACAAATTTTTGTCAAGTCTTATCAAAAATATAATGTTCTTGTGAAATAACCTTTTCCTAATGTGAATTTTAAAAAAATTCCTTATTAAAAATGAAAGAATTATTTTAATTTCTGTAAAATCTTACTGCTAATTCATATTAAAGGTACAAGAGAAAGCGAATCGTGTTTAAATGATTTCGAATTTTCTTCTGAAACTGAGAAGAAATTGTAAAATATGTATTCTACAATTTTTCAAAAGTAAATATATTTACTTATGTAGGCTGTGATAAATTCTGGTATAATTAGATGTGTTACAAATTTCCATTAAACGTAGTTCCATGAAAACTATATAAAAATTAGGCTATAAAGGATCATATTTCACCTAAAAAAACCTGTCTACTGAACCCTATACGTTTGCGCCTAGGGTAGCTGACCCTTCTTTCTAAGTTGAACGTTGCACAATTATTCTTTTTTAAATTAATGCATATTTCTGTCAAGCTGTTTCCAAATAATAATAATAATGCGTTCGTGAAAAATAATCTCTTCTTAGTGTAATTTTTTTAAAAAAGCTTTATTAGCAAGAATTGTTTATATATTAAAGTAATTAAAAAACTTTGTAAAAAACACACATAAGAAGTAAAAGGAAAGAGGATTCTTATTCCTCTTTCCTTTAACTTCTTATGTGTGTTTTTTACAAAGTTTTTTAATTACTTTATCGTTTAACACCAGTATTTTGAGTGTTTTTTTAGTTGTTTATATATTATTTTTTTAGCAATAAATTTTGTATACATACATACATATATACATATAATTACCTTATTTTATACTAAAATTACTCATGAAAACATGCAAATTGTGTTTAAATAATTTCTATTTCTCGGTAGGAAGGCAAAAGAAATCGTAAAATGCATATACAATCTTTTAAAATTAATTATTTAGAATGTGATGAAAACTTATGTCGAAATTTTCAAAGTTGTAAACGAAATTACCATTTTCTGCTTATCTTAAACGAAAAAAAAATAAAAAATAAAAAATAAATAAAAAATGTTCTAAAATAATTTTTAAAGCAAGCACTATCCATAAATAGATGCAATACAATGGAAATCCATTGCGTAAAAATAACTATATTTACTCCAGATAAAACTAAGATCGGAACTAAGGGCCCGATTCAAACGAAACGCGATCGGTCGTCTCCAAAACGATCGTTTTCTCTCTGGAAGTTCGATCGCTTTTACAAGCGATCGCAAAAGTGTATTCAAAGTGAAACAAAATAGGCGATCGAACTTACAGGTTTGCTAGATCGAAACTTTATCGCCACAGAGTGAAAACGCAACTTCCGGTGACGTAGAAAGACGCTGTTAACCAATAAAAAAATCGCATCTTTCTCTGGAAAAACTTTTAACTTAATGGCGACGACTAACTGTTTATTTATTTATGTTGGAGCTGCAACGGACAACAGGCTGTGTCTTAATTTTTTTCCCCAACAGTATTGTAGGTTAATGTTTTAAAATTTTAACTGGTTTAGGTTAATATTTTTTGTATGTTTATAATCCTGGAAATACATTTTTAATTTATGAAGATTTTTTTTAGAAAATTATTAATAATAGTATTGTTCGTCATAATTATCATGTCGAATTGTTCGAATTATCGAATAATAATTGTTCTCCAGTTTGCCTACTACATTTTATTTTTCTGTAGCAGAGAAGCTGTTTATAATTATAATGGAGGGGTAGAATTACTATATATTTTATGTTCTGATATATAATTAACAATCAAAGACATCCTTAATATAGTGGTATGAATATTTTTATTTGTTTAGGAGGGTTGCTAGGATGCTTTTTTTAGCGAGAAATTATTCGATCATTATTCGAGAAATTATTCATGTATTTTTTCGCGCTGTTTCAAACATCAAATTTAACGAGCAATAAACGATTTAAAATAAGGACTATAGATGGCGCCTGCATCGTAGTGTCTACTAGAGTGGAACTCGAAGGCCGACAGAAAATAAACCCTACAGAAATTCTGTTCTGCGAGAAAATTCAGCTTTCCGCAGGCCTAAATCTTTTGCAGAAATCCCTGTGTGATAATTCCTACGGATTGCTTCGTAATTTTAAATAACGAGTCTTCGTTGTTGTTGTAATCTTCTTATCAACCCTCCGCCGATCGATCCGCCATGTTCTCGAAAACGATCGCTTTTAAAAAAGCGATAGCAAAACGCCGATCGCAGTGTCACGTGATCCAAAAGCGATAGACAGGTTTCACTTGAATAGGAAACATAGGAATCAGTCGAAAATTTCAGCGATCGCAACGGAAAACGATAGAACTCTGTTTCGTTTGAATCGGGCCCTTAATTTTTTTCCCCAACAGTATTGTAGGATAATGTTTTAAAATTTTAACTGGTTTAGGTTGATATTTTTTGTATGTTTATAATCATGGAAATAAATTTTTAATTTATGAAGACATTTTTTTTTATAATTATTAATAATAGTATTGTTCGTCATAATTATCATGTCGAATTGTTCGAATTATCGAATAATAATTGTTCTCTAATTTGCCTACTACATTTTATTTTTCTGTAGCAGAGAAGCTGTTTATAATTATAATGGAGGGGTAGAATTACTATATATTTTATGTTGTGATATATAATTAACAATCAGACATCCTTAATATAATGGTATGAATATTTGTTTAGGAGGGTTGCTAGGATGCTTATTTTAGCGAGAAATTATTCGTATTTTTCGCGCTGTTTCAAACAAATTTATCGAGCAATATATCAAGTTCAAATTTATCGAGCAATAAACGATTTAAAATAAGAACTATAGATGGCGCCTGCATCGTAGTGTCTGCTAGAGTGGAATTCAAAGGCCGACAGAAAATAAACCTTACAGAAATTCTGTTCTGCGAGAAAATTCAGCTTTCCGCAGGCCTAAATCTTTTGCAGAATTCCCTGTCTGATAATTCCAACGGATTGCTTCGTAATTTTAAATAACGAGTCTTCGTTGTTGTTGTCATCTTCTTATTAACCATCCGCCGATCGATCCGCCATGTTCTTGAAAACGATCGCTTTTGAAAAAGCGATAGCAAAACACCGATCGCAGTGTCACGTGATCCAAAAGCGATAGACAGGTTTCACTTGAATAGGAAACATAGGAATCAGTCGAAAATTTCCGCGATCGCAACGGAAAACGATTGAACTCTGTTTCGTTTGAATCGGGCCCTTAGTTGTGCTAGCAATAATAATAGGGAGGAAATAATTAAAAAACAAGCTGCCAGAAGAGCGAGCACTTTCCAAAACTATCTCTACTCCAAAGAAACGAGTAACCACGCTATAGGGAAACGAGAAGGAATTTCTCCTATTTGCAGTAGTCTGAAAATTCGACCAAGTCCGATAGTATAAGCAATGTTTCTATCGCCATCCGCTTGTAAGGCAGGACTGGTTCCGCAGGTCATTTCAAGGGCGAGAGGGACCCTAGTAGCAATAACCCATCGGTCGATGAGAGGCGGGTGAGTTAAATCCGAGGAGAAGGAGCAATGGCCGATCACGGCTTTTCATCCAAAAAAGGGGAAATTTCATCGGCAACTGGTACAAAATGTCCTCTCGGGGAGCTATAAAGCCGATCCTTGTTTCCCGACGACTTCGATGAAATAACGAAAAGAAACCGATAAACTGTTTAAAATATATTTGTTAATAAAAAATAAACGACTGGCAGCAAAATTTTCAAAAAATGTCCGTTCTGTTTATTATGTTTTCGTTTTTTGTATGCTAAATTTCCGTTTTTCTGGGGAAAAAAAAAAAAAATTCTTCCTCCACCGGGCCCGAACCATGAGCGTACTGATTACGAGGTAAGCGCGCTGCCCCTAGACCATCGAATCTTGTCATGTGTAAGGCAAAGTGTGAAGTACCCTTTATTTTAGTCTCAGATTGGGACTTTGGTGAAATTTTGACAAAGTGTTGTTCAGCTATTATTAATAATAGTCAAATTATTCGATTGGTAAGAAATTAATTTCACTTTTTACCAATGTATGTAAGTAGCAACAACATTCATAATTAATAATTAAAAAACAATATTTCCAATTGTATAGGAATTTTAGTGTGATTTTAACTTTCATATTTCTTGGATAACTTTTAAAAATTAAATGATTTCTCTTCTTGCTGTTTACATTCATTAAAGAGGTTTCAAAAGAGTTGCTCATTGTAATGAAGTTTCCGTTTTTCTTATAATGCAGCTGACGCTCAAATAGATTTTCTTTTCTTTTTTTTAAACACACTTTTTTTTAATTATTTAAATATTACAAACGATTTTTATATAATAAATACTTACATTTTTTGTAAATATTTCTTTTCAAATTTAAATTTTGTGGGAGGGGGCAAGGGGGGGATACCACCCCCTGCCCTCTCCCAACCCCAATACAAGAAATTTGAAGTAAATTGTGCGATTAATTCAAGAATTGTTCAAAATTTCCCTTAAATTATGCAAAGGCACATCTAAATTACGCAAATATTTATAGGAATTTGGGTAAAGTGTAAACCACTGTGGACACCTGCAAGGCCCGTTGACTATAGAGCTGCAGTTTCGGATAAGATATTGTTTTTCGGTTTCCCATCGGCAAAACTGCTCGTCTAGATCACTTCTATCCATGAATAAAAATTCATCTATTGCAGATAAACAAAAGTGCACTTGCCGATGACTGAATTCGACGAGTCGATGAGTTAACGATGAGTCGATGAACGACCGAGCAGAAAACAAGCAGTCATTGCTACTAGGGGAGATGCTTTCAACTTTTTCTGTTTCTCCTTGAGGGGGGGTGTAGTAAAGGCTTTATTACACCTACAACCCCCCCAGACACAGGGGCAGGGCAGGCAGGGGCTATGGACATAGAAATAACACTGGTGGCTATTGAGGGGAGAGAGAATTGTATCACTCCGCTTATTTTATCTCTTGCTGGCGTGAAATATTTGAAGCCTATCTTCCCAGAGATCGGCAATGGTAAACCTAAAATTTATTGCTTTTCTCCCCCTCATCCCCCGTTGTTTAGAGAGGGGGAGTACAGTTTCTCTTAGAGGACGCTCCCTCATACTCTCCCCTCCGTTGGAAATAAAAATAATTACTGCTTGCTCTGCAATGCTCTTTGAAAGCAACTACAGAAGCAGAGTTGGGCAAAATACATAAAAAAATGTATTTTCGATGCAAAATACAAATTACATTTATTCAAACACAAAAAATTACAAAATACAAAATGCTTTCTAAATTGAAAAAATACAAAATACATTTATATTCTTAATACATACAAAATACGAAATACGTCTAAAACTTCAATTAAGTAAAATTTTCTACAGAAACTTCTAGTTTATTTTATTCCAGTGTATTTTAAGATGAACAAACAAATGTAATAGTAACTTTTTTTTTACATATACATAAGTTTTTCCTGGAATAAATTGCATCTTAAAAGGCATGAAAGCAAAAATGTGTGACAAGTATTTATTGAACGTTATTTTTCAGTGATAATGAATGGAATTGAAATATAAAATTAAATATATTTCTAAACGAAGATGAGTTGAATTATCTTTCTACTTTAAGATACATTTATAGCCTTACCATGGCACAGTAGTTATGTCACTGAAAATGGTAGACAGCCGAAGAGTGAACGTCTAGGGATCGGGTCCCATCGAGCAGCTGTCGATCTAACAGTCTGGATTTTTGGTAGGTTTTTTCCAGATGTAACGTGAATACGCTTTAGAACGCCTTAGAAAGTTCTCCTACCAAGGCACCTTCCCATCCTTGGCAGATTGCCCTAGTATAGCGTTGCCGTAATCACGCAAACACAAGATACATTCATATATTACTACAAAAGATTATATTACTACAAGATTGTGATGGAGGAGTGGAACAATATCAGCCTTGATGTTCTAAGAAAAGGACTTTCATCTTTGAAATCAAGATGTAATACGATGGTTCAAACAACTGAACACATTAGAAAATAAAATTCTTATATTTATTTCTATATGTATCTTTGCAAAATCGTTACAAAAATGTGTGAACACCCTCTGTAGGGTACTTGCGGGAAACCCCGAAAAAAAAATTGTTGTGGAATATTACTTAAATGAAAATAATTTACGTTTCACAAGTCACCCGTGCATGAAGATTTTCTTAACATTAAACTTTTAAATGCCTGTGTCACATTGCTGAAGAGTTCTTTAGGGGAATTGCAAAAAATATTTAACATGAATTTAAGAAAATGCTTTTAAAAAGAATTTAACAGTTTTTTTTTTAATTTTAGTTTTACAGTGTTCTATATACGGTTAATGGGTTAAATATTTCAGGCTCTACAAATACTCAAGAGAACACATTAAATTACGATATATGTTTCCGAAAAAAAAATTTTTTTCTCTTTTCTCTGACCAAAAGTTTAAATTTTAGAATGTCTAAAACTTTAGAGGATTTTTCGAACTACTTATTAGTTATTAGCATCAGATATTATTAAATTTATACATTTATGCATAACTTACAACTATCTTTATAAAATAGGAAAATAAATGTCAATTTATGAAACTAAACTCTTCGAATAATTTGTTGGATTCAATTAAAATATTCAGATAATTTACTTTGATTTTCAGGTAGAAATTAAACCTTCATAATGTGTGAAAGATTATTTTAGTACGTGTTTTGATACTATCTGTGCAGTTTCTAGGACAACTATAAAATGGAAGCGCCATGTCACGTGCTCCGAATACACAGCCTAAAATAAGATCCTGCGTCCACAACTAAAACGAATAAGTAAATTTTGAGGTAAATATATGTAAATAGTTAACGCAATTTTCTTCCTTCAAATTTCCCTTCTTTTCTTTTTTTCCTTCCTGAGACAGTGAGCGCACGCATTTTAAATTAAAATTAGCGTATTTTAAAATCGTGAAAAAAAAAAGAATAAAATATTAAATTTTTTTTTTTCAAAACAAGCGATAGTAAGTGCGATGCTTCTAGCGTTTTAAAATATTTTTCTAAAGACATGTTTTAATTATTGCTGCTGATAAAGGAACTGTTATTATACCCTTGCTAGACATCTCCGAATGACACTGGCTGGAGTAATTTATGGGTTGCTATCTTCCCGCTTTTGCCATCCCCACTTTAGAACGGGGGCCATCCTCGTGATATTTTCCGTGAGTCTAGATCTGCAGGGTCACGCACTGATCGTTCTTGAAAAGGGGGTGAAATTGTTGGCGATCTCTTGGCGTGCCGATGTGTGGGAAGTAACCATTTGAAGTGACCCCATATTTGGCTATTAATGAATGCACAAGTGAATGAATTCGAGTTTTTGATAATCTGAGATGTTCTTTATATCTGAAGCAATGAAAATTTGATTAAAACATATTATTTATTAGTGTACATTAATTTGCGTATTTTAAAGAACTACACATGCGCTTTTTATTACCGTGTTTACTCGTGTAATAGTCGCACCCCCGTTTTGAAACAGAAAAAAATAGTTTTAGAGTGCACAATATTATGTAATAGATTTTCCTCGCGTAATAGTCGTACCCAGTGGCGGATCCAGAAAGTCTGTTTTGGAAGAGGTTACACTTTGAAAAATGCTTATTTCACCCAAACAAAATGTACAACAAAGCAAAATTTTAGTCAAAACCAATGTAAAAACTTTTGGGAGGGTCTAAGTGATTAAAAAAGATCACTTTACATACTCAAAGTGCATAATGAAGCAGAATGTTACTCTTTAGCAATCTCTTCGGGGGGGCTGAAGCCCCCTAGCCCCTCCTATAAATCCGCTACTGGTCGTACCTAGATTTTCACCATGCGAAACTGGCAAAAAAAGTACAACTATTTAGGGAGTAAACATGAATATAATTTCTTTACCCCTTGGGGTAAAAATAAAACTTTGGTGTCGTTTCACAGGAAAATTTATAACATCCTTCTATTATTGAATGGTTTCAACTCTGTTTTACGTAATGAAAAAATAGCCAAAATTACCTAAAATAATTTTTAACGGTAAAAACACTGTCTTAAAGTGTATTTTAATCATTTGTAATCATTAGGTGTGGTTGGGTGCTGCCCCCCCCCCTCTCTGCAAATGCAAGAGTCCTATTAAAAGCAAAATAAGTTTATATCTAATATTTAAGAAAATCAGGGTCGAAGCACATTTTTTTACTCCTTTATCTTATAAATGCATTATAATTTTAAAAATAAGTCCATCTTTTATTGTCAAAATTTGATTTGTCATGAGGGTGTACGTACCCCCGTCCCCTCCTCCTCCCCTTTTGAATCCGCCATTGAAAATTGAAATTCTACAAAAAGGGCACATTGTATAGCAATCAATTCAACTGGTTTTTCAGGGAAACTCCTGGGATTTTGATAAAGAAGTACAAAAATAAATAATAAATAAATAAAAAGAGAAGAAAAGAATACAAACACACACACACAAAAGAGAAATAATAGAAAACAACAAAAAAAAAAATCAAATATAACATCAAAACACAAATATTTTTTTTTATTATTATTATTTTAAAAAAACCAAGAACAGGACAGCACACACACACACATATATATATATATACATATATATATATATATTGTTTTTTTCATTTTCTCTGAAATTCCTAAGTTTATTAGAGTTACATATTTTTCCAATTGCAAATTATTTTTTATTTCCAATGACAGTAAAAAATAAAAAAAAGTAGCCATTTCCTCAAGAAGAATTTTTAAAGGTTATATGTTTGACATAAAAATTAGATATTGAATAGAATAGAAAATAAATAATGAATAACTTGAATAGAATAGAAAGTAAATAAATAACTAATATATATACATAAAATACTTATACATCAGTCAGTATTTAAATGAAAGTTGCACAAACAATGTTGTAATATATTTCTAAATCAGAACACCGTTTTTATGAAAATTTTAATAAGCAGCATTAATCCTATTAATTAGCCGTTGATTCAGATAAGCGGAGTAATTTATTTTTAAAAAAAGCTGTAGAATATCGGTTATAGCTGCATAAGCAGCTACACAACGTTTTAAGTACGTCCTGCATAAGCAGCTACACAACGATTTAAGTACGTCCTGCATAAGCAGATACACAACGTTTTAAGTACGTCCTGCTTAAGCAGCAATACAACGTTTTAAGTACGTATGGAGAACACTGATCTGGACCCAGATTTCGACGATCATTGTACGTGCTTTGCCCGGACATTCTGACGTAAGCGACACCGTAAATCTGTACGGGATGGTAACGTGCTAGCTGAACGTAGAAATTACGGCTTTTGAACAAGTTTGTGCTACTTGGGCTTTTGCCTACGCCAACGCATTTTGCCGACACAGAACCGACACCGCTCCAATTACCATCATGCCAATGCCGACATCGAAAGGGTACTGCCGATGTCGGCCCATCCCTTACCCGATACGGCTGTGTTTGCTGGGTAAGCAATATTATTTGTAAATGCATTTAAAAATCTGTTAAAAATAACTTTTTTTCTCTTCGTTCTGAAATTATTCAGCTGCATATATAGGAGAATTCGGCCAAATATCTGTTCAGTATTCGGCCTACCAAATGCACCAATGTAGAGACGTCCTGCGTCAATTACAGTTGACGCTGCATTACTGGAAAGAAGCTTTATCTGATTGAGGCATCAAATCGCAAGACACTTCCCCCTATGTGTTAATAAATAATTAAATAAATTATCTTACAAAAATAAACTAACAAAAAAATCATTATTATTCTTTTATTTTTACTTATTTAAGAATTTAAAACATTTTATTCGGCAAAATTTCAACACATGACCACCACGATGTTCACGCGTTTTTCACTATGGGGGTTACAATTACGGAAAGCTTCCTATGTGGAAATCATAAAAAATCTCAAACTCTGGGAACGGGTGGACTTTCAAAGTTTTAAAGTGGACTATCATTTACTCTATATTATTTTACACATCTGTGCAAAATTTCAGGCTGATTGGGCATTTTTGTGGATTTGTATACGGTCTAAACCCACAAACAAGAGTTTCATTTTTATTATTACTTAGATTTCTGTGTATCAAAAGCATACATTTATAAAAAACATTAGTTAAATTTACACATTTTACAACATTTAAGCTATTAATAAATAGTGGTATCTATGACAAGTTAGAGAGAAAATAGAGTTTCTGCTGTATAAACGAAAAATCAATCCTATCTTTATCTCATACGGTTCTCAATTTAATAAATTTACAAGCATAATTTAGCTGAACATTAGTGACTGAGGTACCGAAGTTTAAAGAATTATGTTTTTAAAAATTTTGTTGACTAAAAACACTTCTTGCTAAAAATCTTACAATAATGCCAATTAAATTTATAATCTTACAACGTAATCAATTTCTTACATTAAACCTTACATGTTGGCAGCAATGCTCCTAGCATAAATAATGTTAATTCATTAAATCAAACACAGTTCCATATTAAATTCTGCATATAACAGGGTTTCTACAGATTTCACAGCTTTTGCTTCCCTGACATCTATCATGCTCTTCCCTGACTTTTTATCTAGCATGCTTTCCTGAATTTTGCTTTTCTATTTTTAATATTGCATCCTTTAATTAATAACTTTTCATATATTTTTTGCCCCTTTTTTACAAATAATAATAATAATAATAATAATAATAATAATAATAATAATAATAATAATAATAAATAAAATCAATATACACAAAAATATTATTTGACATCACTGGATTCTAACAAAAACCATGTTTGATAATAATTTAGTATAAAATTAAGAATATTTCAACTGAACAAGATATGTTAATAAAGGACACATTTTAAAATTATTTATAAGGTTAAATAAGAAAATAAAACAATTTCTACAATTAGGTTCAAACAGGAAGTATTTTCTTGATTTTGCCGCAAAATTAAATATTCTTGCATTTCCCTGACTTTTCTCCAATTTCTTCAAATTTCCCCAAATTTTTTCCCAAATCCCTGACCAAAACTCATTTCCCTAACTTTCCCTGACTTTCTAGGTCTGTAGAAACCCTGTGTAAAAAGTAAAAAATTATGGTGACAGCTTCAAAGGTGAAATGAGTTTTTACAAAAACATGGTACTTACATATTATCCCGTCAAACTATTTTTCCATCAAAGGAGTTGCCAATCGTATTTAAAACCACTGATAATTTTAAATACCCGGCATTTCTCTTGGCAAAAAAAAATCCCTCGTCTTGGTGAACCGCCAGGATAATACGTAGGTACCAAAAACACTTTATCGATTGACAGGATTTTGTTCAACCCAAAAAATCCCAGGTGGGATTAAAAAAAAAGCCCAACTGAAAAACTTAAATGGTGTTTTGAAAATTTCAACTTTAATTGCATAGGTAATACATCTCTTGATATCAGTACACCAATTGCAGGGTTCAATGCATGCGATAATTGGGTTTGTATTGCAGCCTCGTCACAAAATTACAAACGATTAATATGACCCTTTATAAAAATGCAATCGATTATAACAGCACTTCACTGTCACTTAACCTGTTTTATCAATTATTTTAACAAAAAATAAGTTTTATTAAAAAATGGTAAGAAAATTCCCAAAAATAAGCATTGAAATCCACAAAAGTGGGACCCTGGAAAAAAATTCCTGGATCGGCCCCCTGACTTGTAAAAGGTAAGTAGAACTTTTCATAGTGCACCTATGAAATTGGTGACAACTTTTGTTAGTAAAACAAGGTTATACTAATTGTCTGTGCATAAGGTTAATGGTAAACAACTCCATTTACTAACCAGTATTAATAAGAGTAAAACCCAGCAATATTAAGCATAAACAATGGAATATTTGTTTTAAATAAAAGTACTAAACTTATAATAAAAGCAAAACTCGTTAAACCTTTTTATTGTTATTATTATTCAGTGATGAATACCAGAAAACATTCTAAAGACAAAAATTTAAAGTGGGTAAAATTATTTATTTCAAACTTAAAGCTCTATTTTTCAGGTTTTTAAAGAAAAACTAAACTTGTCATGAGATTTCTCTGACAATTTATGAGCTAATTTTTAATCCCGGTAGCGTATGTATCTCAAATCGTATCATTACTTTATTTTTAAAATTGAAAATTAGTGTTTTTCTGTTTTTTTTTTAGAGATATATATAAAAAATATGACTAGAGTAACATGAATGGAACATAATCACAAATTATTTTAACTCTGCAATCGTAAATATGCACACGTAATTTTTTACACCGATACGGGGGAAAATGTAAACAATTTATTTCACAAATAAACCAACCACATTTTAAGTGCCGTTCTTAAACCTCATAAGTTTAATATCTATTTAACTGTTTCTGTAAAATACTTCAATAAAATGAGAGTAATGATTAGAAATCGAGAAAATTAAATTTATTCAGGCCAGGGTTAGAAATAAACGGTCGTTAGTCGTATTTTGCACCTAGAAATTTAAGTTTGACGACCATGAAATAATACCTGGTCGTCATTTTTGACACCTAATTAAAAAAAAATTCTTAACAAAGCATACTGATCAACGGCAATCGATATAACATGCCTGACACATTCAGAATTTTACGAAAGGTTTATCACCAATCATCCTTCAAACAGTATTTTCTGTTTCCTGATCAGCGTCGTCTTTTGTCCTTCAAAAGTATTTCCACTTTGAACGTTGTAAAAAAAATTAAGAGCTAAAATATTTTTGTGGCATAACACAGGTCCGCTGCAAGCCTATTTGGAACCGACGACGTGCAAATGTCTAATGAGCGCTTGATAGCTGAAAAACGGCTTATCCTTGATTGGTTCGAAGAGGGAGGGGGGCTCTAGCAACAGTATGGCTATGTTAGTGACGGGTACTGCTTCAATCAACGTGTAAATCTGTCGATCATTGTAATTAAATATTTAAAATTTTTGTTTACGGGCAAAGGACCGACTAGATCTATGTGTACGTGATCAAATCTATCTCCTGGAACAGTATAATTCTGTATTGGGGTTTTTGTATGTCTTTGCGTTCTAGTCAACTGATAAGGAATGCAGCATTTCGCCCAATTACGCGAATCTTCTTGTATGCCAGGCCAAATAAAACGAGAACTCAGGAATTTAGCGGTAGCCCTCATACCTGGGTGAGACAAGTTATGTAAATTGTCAAATACTTTCTTTCGCAAGGATTCTGGGATATACGGACGAATTTTGTCTGTAGATACCTCACAATACAAGGGAGTTTGAGTTTCTGGAACTGTCATTCGTTTAAATACTAATCTGGTATGTGTACTGATTAGTTTTTCAAGTTCTTTGTCACCCTCTTGTGCCTTTGCAATTGCTGAGTAATCGAAGTACTCAGGAAGGTAATGGATTCGACTCGAGAAAAAAAATCGGCAGGGATATTGTCGCGTCCCGGGTTGTAGCAAATATCCGTACTAAACTGACCGATGTAGTCTAGGTGTCTCAGTTGTCTAGGAGACCATTTATCTCCCTTCTGATCAAAGGCGAAGGTAAGGAGTTCATGATCCGTGAAAACCGTAAAAACACGGCCCTCGAGAAAGTGCTTAAAATATTTGATAGATGCGTAGATAGTGTACAATTCTCTATCATAAGTAGACCATTTCTGCTGTGCAGGTGTGAGCTTAGCAGAATAAAATGCCAAGGGCTCAGTTACTTGTGTATCCCACTTTAAGCTGATCTGGTGGAGAGAACTGCCTATAGATGTACTACTTGCATCTGTGCATAAGCAAAGCTGTGCGTCTGGGTTGGGATGTACCAATAACGCAGCGTTAGCTAGCGATTCCTTACACTTTGTAAAGGCTTCTAGTGTTTCGGTTGTCCACGAAATTATCTTTTAGCTTTTATTTTTATAGCCTTTTATAAGCTCATTTAGAGGCGCTTGTAATTTAGCAGCCTGCGGGACATTCCGCCTGTAAAAGTTCAAGAGTCCTAAGAAGCGTTTTAAACCTTTACATGTTTGGGGTTGTTCGAAGTCTAAAATTGGTTTAACCCATTTATGCCTAGCGTCCCTTTTGTGGGACGGCATTTTGGCTATTAGTCGAAAACGTTATTTATTTTTTCTAGCCTTTATTCATGAGTATTGAGCCTCAACTCTACAAAATATTTTAACATGACCCAGTAGGATGTTGATATTTCGATTTTTATGCATAATGATTTTAAAAGAAATCATCCCTTGTTCAAGAAGTTGACATCAGAAATTTATCTATTATTTCTGATATCAGTAAAAATCGAAGAAAGTCGCAAAAATATCCAGGCACAAATGGGTTAACTTTGCTAAGCAGTGGTTTGATGCCGTGTTCGTTAACCAAGTAACCTAAGAATGGTAGTTCTGTGACCCCAAAAATGCTTTTACACAAATTGATTCTAATGCCGTATTTGTTTAGTCTTTTAAGGGGATGGTGAGCTATGACATTACCAAAAATTCGAAATTTTCTTTTAATGTATTCATATTCTATGATTTTTATTGTATCTGAAACAAAGAACTACATGCCTCTAACTTAATTAGTAAAAAAGTTATAAGCTTTTAAAAAATGTAAGTATCTCATAAATATTCCTTTAAATGTTCGAAAAAATGCCTTTTGTTCAAAATGAATATTTTTTGCAGATCTGTGTCTTTAAAATGTCCCTTGCGACATAATTTTTGAAGAAGTCGTAAAATTCATAACAGAAACTCAAGATACATATAAGAATAAATTTTCTTATCCGTTTAATTTTGGTGATCATTAAGATTATATAAATTCAATATAAGTTTATAAAAACATGAAAACTTTATGAAAATTCATTGTTAATGTATAAAAATACTGCCTAAAATTTTACTTTTCAACGAATCTCTAAATTAATAAGACAATTTGTTCGAAATACATTTTTGAATAATAACAAGAGAAAATCGAAATTCAATTTTTTTAAATTTAAATTTTAAAAAATTATTTTTTCTTTAGTTTTTTAAGTATTTAATTTTGTCATACTTCAAAGCATATCTATACAAAAATTCATAATTTTTGGTCAAAAATTAAAAAAAAACTTTGATAACGCCCACCGTCCCCTTAAACAGTTTCGAGATGAGTCATGTGCTCTTTCTCATTTAAACTGGTTATTAAAATGCTGTCTAAGTAAACATATGTAAAGTTCAAGTCTTGTAGGACTTCAGATATGAACCTTTGAAATGTTTGAGCCGCATTACACAACCCGAAGGGGAGGAATGGGAATTCCCATAAGCCGAAAGGTGTGGTAATAGCGGGTTTTGGAATGTCGTCTTTGTGCACTGGGATTTGATGGTATGCACGGATGAGGTCGATTTTGGAAAAGATTTTTTTTCCGTAAAGTTCATTGGCAAAGTCATGTATATGGGGAAGGGGATATCTGTCAGGAATAGTAATTTTATTTAAACCTCTGTAATCACCAGTTCGGCGAAAGTCAGTACTATTGGGTTTTGGAACCATGTGTAAAGGGATGGCCCAACATGAGTTACTAGGTTTACAGATTTCCTTTTCTGTCATGTAGTGAAATTCCTGTTTAGCTATTTTTAATTTCAATGGATTTAAACGCCGTGGCCGTGCGAATACAGGTTGTCCTGTTGTTTCAATTTTAAGCACTGTATTGTGCTTTACTTTCATATTAGAAGGACACGGTTTAATTATGTCAGGAAATTTTTGTAAAATATTTTTAATTTTTAAATCCTTAGCAATTAGACTAACATTAGACGAACTCTCGTTGCAAGCGGAACCTAGAGCTGCCTTGGACGAACTTGGATCGCGTAAACAAATTTTTTTCAGATCAATTAATAAGCCAAAGTGTTTTATAATATCAGCACAAATTATTGGTCTGCTAACGTCTGCGACCACAAACGGCCACTGAAATGACTTGTTTAACGCAAGATCCAGTTTTACTAATTTAGTTCCGCAGACTTTCATGCCAGATCCATCAGCAGAATACAATATAATATTTTTAGGTCCATTATACTGAGTATTTTTTGCTCTGGGTAAAACACAGATATCACTGCCATATCAATTAGGTATTCAACCCCAGATATTTTATCTCGAATGAAAAGACAGCGACTTATAACGTCCTTGTAAGTATAGTCACATTGCGCCGAAGGGCCGTAGCTAGACCGTTTTTACAGGGGGGGGTTACACTTTCCGTAGGGGGCTTACAAGTATATACATATATGTATTAACACACACACACACACAGACAGAAGTGTGTTTTTTATAAACACACACTTCTGTGTATGTTTATTAAAAAACTGAATCCTGGGTTTTTTGTTAGTCTTCATTATAAACAGTCAACTGTAAATACAAACGCTTGATAAGTGAATGTATTTGATTGGTTTTGCTACTTTTCTGAAAATAACTTCTTTTATTGCAGTTTTCATATTTTAGAAAGGATTTACACTTTGGTAAGTTTTTCAATCATTACACCACATGCATACGTGCAAACACACACACACACACACACACGCATATACATACATACAGTGAAAATTCTCAAGAGCAACCACCCTTTCTTGCGCAAAAAATCGGTCTTTAAGGGAGGTGGTTGCTCAATGACGTTATAAACATTTGATACCCAAGCAAAAAAAGTGATAAAAAATTTTGTTGGTTTTAATATTTTTGGAACTGCATACTAATACATAAGTAATTATGCAAACATATTTTTTTAATTTTAATTTTAATCAAATAGTTAGAAATTCCGGATTTTTTCATTCTTTTTTTCTGTCTTCGAGACTACTTCTGTCTCTACTTTGTTTTTTACAGCTTACAAAAGAGCATTTATCCTGATAGTCTTTGTGCATCCTGAATTTTCTATAGTAAAATATATTTGCTTTAAAATTTGTTTTCTGGGTTTTCCGACAACCAAAGGTAAACAACAACTTTTTTCTCGAATTTCTTTTTTCGTGTGATTCGATCCCATCAATATTCTGCTCCAACGGTAAGGTAAAATAACTAGTTTCTTAGACGAATTCTCTAAACTGCAACATTTATACATGACGCGCGCGTGTACTTGCACCTGCTGTCGGATTACATTATAGCGATTAGTTTGGAATGTGGTTTTTGTTTACTTTACTTCCGGAAAAATGTTAGAAAATTTTTGGACAAGGAACCGGATCCGGTCGCTTATAGAGGGCTGTGTGGTCTCTTCCAGAGGATCTTTTAACATTAAGTAGATCGGGTAAAAATCTGTGCCTTAAAAAATGATGGGTCCTTCGAGGAGAGGGTCGCTTACTAGAGGTGGTCGCTCATAGAAGTTACACTGTATTCTCAAAATGAAAGAAGGGTTTTAAAAAAAAGGAACATAGGGATAAAGGCAGCTATTACTGATCATTAAAATCCCCCCCCCCGTTTTTCCGCTAGGAAAGAATTAAAACAGACTTCGTAAGGAAGGAAAAGATCCTGAAAAAAAGAAGAGCAATCTCCGCCTTTTTTTAGTTTGTTTGGGGTAAGGAGGGCTGTATATTTTTTTTTTTTGGGGGGGGGAGAGCAGATGATTGGCCCGAATATAACAGGAACCCTAAATTTTTCATCAAGATAATTAGAAAAATCTTATCTATGTCTTTCAATGTCGTTAAAAATGATAAATGTATGGAATTTATGTTGAAATATTCAACAAGTGGGACTGGAGCTCTTCTGCATCTGGGCGATCCAGTAACGAATCATATTGAAAAGTAACGATTCATTACTCCTAGTGGTTGATCTGCGATTGCCCGTTACACCAAGAGGGTGGAATTTTTTAGTCATTGAGATCCCTGTCTCCTTATTCCACTCTGGAGTTTTCTACAGTCACAGTAATTTTGTTTATTATCGGGTATACAACGATCAGGGAACTTTGGTTCTTAATTTCTGTTGCCACCCTATTGTATTTCTGCTATTAAAAAAACAAAACCAAAAAAAAAGGCCCCGGTTTTTTGTTTAGTATAATCATCGTGCATATTTAAACCCAAATAATGAGTTTAGAAAACTAGTTATTAAAATAAAATCATCCTAGAATTTAAATGAAGAATAAAAATCTATTGTTCCTCTAAAATATAAAAAAAACATATTATTGCTAAATGAAAGTTAAAAACAATTAATTGTAATAAAATAAAAATTATCACTAATAAGTACAAAATAAAGTATTTTAAATTCCTCGTTAAACTGGGAATTTATTTGTATGTTTTAGGGGGAACTGGCCGGAATACATGTTGCATCCGAAGAAAGTCATCAAAACCACTTTTAAAAAATCTATTTTGAGAATAGAATAATTCAATTCATTCAATAAAATGCAATACTAAATTTAATCCTGTAATAGAAACGCATTTACTTTTAATTTCTCAACTATTTTTAAATGCTTTATTTAAGAAAATTTCACAGCGTATTTTTTCGCTTAACATTAAATTTTTAGTTCAATTTGCTGCATCGTCCTGAAAGTCAATATTTCTTTTTCTTACTTTATTTTTTCTTCCAACATATAATTGCAGAAAAATCTGCTTGTTTCCTGAGTTCGTCGTTCGGAAGTCCAGTTGGTGTAGAAAGTTCTGGTAAAAAGTCACTTGTCAGGATGGAACACAACTTTATTGCTTCTAGAACTTAGTCAAACAATCAGCTGTGCAAAATTCACAGGCACTAACGGCCAGTAGCTGGTTTATAACAGTCCACTCAGTACGGAAGCTCTCAGAAATGCTGTAATTCTCACGCAAAATAAAACACTTCCACAGGCAAAATACAGTGGAAATATATAAGGGATATCGTACACAATCCCTTAAGACACTGCAATGAAGAATTTACACACAGCACTTAAAAATCAGCTTCGTAAACAAGCGTTGAAACACCGCTTCTATCACACAGTTCACAGAGGAATTCGCCGTTCTATCGGCAGCTCGATTGACACTCGACGGGAGCTCACACCACACTGAACTGGGGGCTCTGAATGCTTGTATTTATAGGTTACGCAAAAGCATCAAGAAGCTTCCAGAAGAATGTACTCCTCGAAGATTCCACATAAAGCGGGAATTTTTATTACGTCATACCGGGTGTCCAGAAAAGGACTCCCTGATTTCAAAATTAAATATCTGGAAAACAAAGATCGATAGAGGAATGCAATAAACGGTATGTTTATTCTGAAAGCTGTTAGAATTTTATACAGCAGTTTGAAATAATAGTTACAAAAGCTGCTAACAGATGGCGCTGTAATCGCCACACGTAATGCCTAGTTTAAATAGTGATCCGAAGCCCAGAGCGATCAGTTCCACTATTGAAGCGTGAAAGGAGGTTAGCGTACCGAAGGAAGAGATTAATACCATGTAGTCCATTAAACAACACGTTTTTCTGGTGCTAGAGTACCACAGGTTAAAAAAGAGTCCTACGGCAACAAGGCGCAGTTTTCAAGCACGATTTAATGTTCCAAAAGGACCCGATGCGAAAACCACTCGTACGCTCTTCGCCAAATTTCAACGAACTGGCAGCGTTACTGATGATCTAGTGGGGAATGTTGGCCGCAAGCAAACTGCAGTTACGCCTGCAAATGTCGCCACAGTTTCTGGAATTATTCAGCAAAATCCAATCTCATCCGTCCGTAGAATTGCATCTGAGACTGGTTTGAAGCGTTCCAGCACGCATAAAATACTGAGAAAGAGCCTGCACATGTTTCCATTCAAAATTCAAACTCACCAGGCCATACCCGTACGAGCTGTGCAACAAAGGGTTGACTTTGCTAATCAGATGCTCACAATGATTGATAGTGAAGGATTTGATATTGGCTGCATCTGGTTTACAGATGAAGCACACTTCCACCTGAATAGATTCGTTTGGAACTGGCGATTTTGGGGTTCCGAAAATCCATATTGGTGTGAAGCGAAACCCCTGTATTCTCTTAAAATTACTGTGTGGGCTGCAGTATGGTATGCAGCAGAGGCATTATTGGCCCTTTTTTCATTCCAGAAACGGTCACTAGTGAACGTTACGTTGCAATTTTGGAACAATTTGTCGCCACACAGCAAGTGTTAGAGGATCGACCACGTACTGAATGGTTTATGCAAGATGGAGCCCGGCCACATCGTACCGAACAAGTGTTTCGCTCTCTTGATGAATACTTCGGGAATCGAGTCATTGCTTTAGAATATCCAAAATTTACTGGTGCAGGCATGGATTGGCCTCCATTTTCGCCGGATTTGACTCCCTGTGACTATTTTTTGTGGGGCACATTGAAAGACACTGTCTACTCGAAGCATCCCGCCACGCTGGACGAGCTTGAATCGGCGATCTGTGTGGCATGTGAATCCATTTCTGTTGAGACACTACGAAATGTGATGGCAAATTTCATTCTTCGTTTGCACCACCTCTATAGTGCCAATGTTGAACATTTTGGAAACATTGTGACGTGATTTTTTGCAAAGAATGTTTTCGTAGGATTATTTCATTTATGTATGCTGATAATGAGCTGTAGAGCGTACAGCACCATTTGTTAGCAACTTTTGTAACTATTATTTCAAACTGCTATATAAACTTCTTACAGCTTTCACAATAAACATACCGTTTACTGCATTCCTCTATGGATCTCTGTTTTCGAGATATTTAATTTTGAAATCAGGGAGTCCTTTTCTGGACACCCGGTATATATATAAAACTCGGCTGTTCGAGCCTCGTCAGGGAGAGACCCCCCCCTGAACACCCCTAATTTTTGATTTCATTATTGCCATATTAAAACGATATTAATTGACTATGTCATTTTACCCCTCACCCCTTTTCTTTTTCTTTTATTCTTCCTTTACATTTATTTCATCGACTGGTAGTAGGAGGGTTTCCTGATCTTTCCTTGCAATTGCAAAAGTGGGTCGATGATAACTGAAGTAACTTATATAATTTTTAGTATCAATCTTAACACACCAAAAATTTTGCTTTTCGTTATTTGATATTGTTGAGAGAGCTTAAGGCGAGTAGGATTGCTGTATTTCGCCTGGTAACCCTATTGGCGAGTCATCCAGAGTGGATAAGAATCCCAGGCTTATGTTTAAAATTATTCTTTTTTCCACTTTCACATTCGGTAGCCCAGTGCCAGATGCGTTTACACATTTTACAAGTTATTCTTGATGCATCCTTAATTTTATGAGTCCATGTTTTATGTTTCCATGTTTCGTAATTATCTTTATTCAGCGTTTCAATTCGCCAAGTTCCAGTCGCCATTTTGAGGATGAATGATGCAGGCTTGAAACGAACGTTAAAAATCAGCAAATAAATAAATAAACCCATCTGGTGTCCATATCCTTTTAGAATTGTTAGCAGAGTTATGGCACAAACATCGTAAGCGTGGGATTTTAACATTTACTGATTTTTCTCTTCGGAAGATGGTGTCTGATCTCCTTTTCCTCCTCTATTGTTTTTGCATTATAAATGTACAGGTTTTATATTTTAATTCAATGTGGTAATCAAAGATTGTCCCCAAACCGTTCTATAAGCATTCCATAAAGGAAGTTTTTACTTTTATCCCTGTTTCTTTTTTATTTTTCAGTTCAAAATTTTTTCTGAATACTTTCGCAAAAAAGCAAAAGCCCATTAGTTTCATTTTAGCATTTTGACAAGTCTTTTTGCATAATGCGAATAATGCGTATCTTAAACCTTGAAAAGGGGCTAAAATTGCAAGTCACAAAACCATTAGCAGAAAAAGCTTCTGCAAGCAGAGCTTGGATAAACCACTTTTGCAGCTTCAAAATGACAAAATCCACATGTCTGCATCAGCTGTTTTTAGCTTTGATTTAAACATAAAATGCAGTTTGTAGATATGATAAATCACTCACTATTTGCAGGAAAAAAAAAGGTTTTTGGAGACATAACTGATAGCCGGGCATCTGTCCTTTAATGAATAATCAACTAATTTTTATTGCTTCACAGTAAAAAGTTGCTATCAGGAAGGGGGAAAAAATTAAATCAAAACAAGATTTTTAAATTTTTTTAATGAAAATTAAATTACTTTAAATACAGATTTTAATGAATATAATTTCATCAGAATTTTAAAATAACTTAATTTTTGCTTTGCTAAAATAACTTAATTTTAATTTTGCTAAGCTTTTTCTGCTAATGGTTTTGTAACTTGCAATTTTAGCCCCTTTTCAAGGTTTAAGATACGGTCGCATTTTTCGCATACTTTGTGTAAAGATTTATGCACAATTTGCAAATATCTAGTTGTTAATAGTGTAAATCTGTAAAATATTTCTTTGGTATTTGTTAAAATAGTAACCATTTTGTTTGAATTTGCATGATTCTGTAAGCTTAGTAAATGCAACTAATCATAAATTATCTTTATGACAGTCAAAGTGAAATTTTTTTAAAGAATACTTTACAGTAATGTTAATTACATAAAATAAAAACAATAGTATTATGCACAGACATATATAGAGTTAAAAAAATGTTAAAGAATAATTTATGGATGTTGCTGACAGAATTCTAAATATACATTTATAGGTTTTTTTTTTTTTTTTTTTTTTTACCAAATTACTAAATACTTGAAACATGACCGCACACACAGGAAAAACAATAGGATAATTCCACAGTATTGTGAGCATTTATGCCAGACAATAACTGATCGTAACTGAACAATTATCGTAACTGAAGATTGAGTTAAGTGAATGGTTTCTTTCCATTTCTTAAACAGATTTTATATGCATATACAGTTTGTTTTATATACATATAAAAACAAATTGTTCACCTAGCTAAATTTTAAGTGTACCTCTGGTTAACCAAATTTATTCTGGGCAAATTTCAAAATACAGTGAAATCACTTAATTATCGAATAAAATATGAAAATATAATGACAGAATAGCACCTTTACATATCACCTTCCGATAAAAAACAATTAATAATTCATGATTAGATTTTAAATGATTTTTGAATATGAAAAAGAGTAAGGTGCAACAGATAAAATATAATAATAAGGATACAATTAGTAAAAATGATATGACGTTTATGTATGTTAAATACAGCAAAATTATCAACATGCAAAAATTGAGAGATTTTTTAATTTCAAAATTAAGTAATAAATCAACAGTAGATAAAGCAGTTTAATTTCTAGCAGGTGTCAAATGTGTGTCTAGCATGTGCAATGTGCAGAGTACTCTTCAATACTACCAATTCCGAAATAAAAATGACAAAGGCATGTTAAATAATGATTATAAATAATTAATCAATAATAATGTTGAAGATTAAAATCAATAAAGTTAGGCGCTGACAGCTGCCTACCTTGCTGACAGAATTCTAAATATGTATTTATAGTTTTTTTTTTTTTTACAAATTACTAAATACTTGAAACATGGCCGCACACACAGGAAAAACAATAGGATAATTCCACAGTATTGTGAGCATTTATGCCAGACAATAACTGATCATAACTAAACAAAAGATTGATTTATGTGAATTTGAAAACAGATTTTATATGCATAAACAGTTTGTTTTATATACAGGGATGAGATTGGCGAAAAAGCAAAAAGACTGAAATCAAACGAGAGCAAAAAAGTTCTATATAAGATAATTGTTTTTAATACATGTGGAAAAAAGATTTAAGAAGTAAAACATCAGAACATGCTACAGGATAAAAATATTGCACAGTTAATTAATAACTACTATCAGAAATCCATAAGAAAGCAGAATTTTCAGAGAAAAAAGACAAAAAGTGAATTTCTCTCAATTCACAAAAAGCTGAAATCAGCCTAAAAGCTGAAGAATCTCATCTCTGTATATACATATAAAAACAAAATGTTCACCTAGCTAAATTTTAAGTGTACATCTGGTTAACCAAATTTATTCTGGACAAATTTCAAAATACTGTGGAATCACTTAATCTATATAAATAAAATTAGACTTTTGTCTGTACATTTCTTTGAATTCAAAAATTTTGCGATTTCTATCCGTTTCAAGCACCCGGGAATCCGATGCGACCCTCAAAAAAAAGTTTGTCTGTGACGCTTTTTTTTGTTTAACCCTCCGAGCGGCCTGGAGTTTGCCTAGTGATAACTTCAAAAAAGTTCCAGTGTATGGGATCTGTATCTCTCGAAAATGCACAAGAAAAACCTGCTTCCCCCCATTTCCGCATGGAAGGCGTGGGGAACAAGGTAATTAACAAACAGCCGACGTGACAGTCTACCTACCGCCTGATAAATTACTTTGTATTGTAGGAGCACATGTCCGGTGAATCTGACCAACTGGTCTCCCTCACCTCTTTCCCCCCTAAATACTCGGAAACTACGCAACGTTGTAGGAAACCAAAGTTCTTTTCTCGGTGGTATACATGTACACTCACCCAGAGCCAGATTTTTGTCTGGAGTTTGGAAAAAGAGATATTTTGTTTTTTGTCCCCTCTCATAATGAGCAGGTAGTGAGAGTGACGCTTGTGCTCTAAAAATAGTAAAATTAGTGATTATCTTTTTACTATACTTCTTTATCTGAAAAATTTCTTTATAAAGCTTTTATAGAAATGAACGAAAAATAATATATCTAATGGGCCACTTTCAAGATGAGGCCCTGGACACAGCCTCGATTTGCTCATGCGATAAGACCCCGTGTACATATTTTCAATAAAGTGTCCAGTGTCAGATATATCCCATTTACCTGAACCTTATATAAGACGCTGTCCTTCATAAAATGTGCAAAGTGTTCCATATAATTATTATTATTTCTTATATTTTTTTCGAACTGTGCATTTTTTCATAAAAGTTTATACAGTTAGTTAGGAAAGAGAAATAGGAAATTTGGCTTTCACTCGATCATTTTTGAAGTTGTAATGCAAAAAAATATGACAGTTAAAAAAAAAGAGAGAGAGAGAGAGAGCAGTGGCGCACCCATGATTTTAGTTTAAGGGGGACTGGGCTTCAAATACTGCTGAACTCGATTATAGTGACCTCGATTATAGTTATATCATCAAAATATTCGGTACTAGACTACTTGCCCATAGAACACAAGGTCACGAGCAATGTAAATCATTATAGAGTCAAATAATTATCCGCTCATTTCAGTTATGTTATAGCCGAGTTTAATTGTGTTTCATATACTAACTGTAAGTTTTTACTTAAGAACTATCATCTTTTTTTTTGTAAAAGGTATTTTAGAAATAATTTGAAGGCAATTTTAAAAACAAAAACAAATAAATCATTTGTGACAATTCCCAATTTCTAATGCTTTTCAATTCTAACTTTCCACCTTTAGGGGGGCTTGAGCCCCCATAGCCCCCTCCGAGGGTGCGCCTATGAGAGAGAGTATAATGTACTTGAGTGTAGGGTAATAAAGCTTTCATTTAAATTATCTCAAGCGTACGAGAAAAATAAAAATTAAAAATTCTTCGATGTTTCATTTAAAGGACTTGTTTAGTAAATTTGTTAAACGAAATATCTATATTAATCTTTGTTAGATAATAAACGTTTTTAAAGACCTTTATTTATGTTCTGCATATGCGAAAAAATTCCAAGAAAAATTAAGAGCACGAATCTGAGAAAGTAACACACCTAGGATTCATGCCATCTGAGATTTTTACCAAAAAATTCCCAGTTGTTATTAATCTTATTAATGTAGCAAATCCAGAATATTTTGTCTCAAAGTGAAGTTGTTCATCTTTTATGGCCCACTAAAAAAGCAGACCCGTAGCCAGATTTTCTATTCAGGGGGGCACCCTCTTTTTTCCAGGGGGGAGGGGCACCCTAACTTAAGTGGGGTGGCATCCTATATTTTTTTGAATGATAACATTTTTATCTATATTTCTCTTCATTAAATAATAGCATAAGTTTATAATTAAATAAATTCTGGAAAGTCCAAACGGCTTCCAAGAAGTAAAAGTTCCTTGGCTTAAACAGAATGGATTTAAAGTTGTCATCTTTGGATCATATTTGGAAGATGAGAACACGAAACAAAAATGACAGAGTATTACAAAGAAAAACTTTGTATATATAAAACTTTGATATATAAAACTTTGATATAAAACTTTGATATAAAACTTTGATAACTTTACCTTATATACAAAAATTTTTCAAAGCATCCGCATTAAACTTTTTTTTATGTGAAATTTTCTAGGGGGGGTGGGGTTCAGCCCCACCTGGCACCCCTTTGGCTACGGGCCTGTAAAAAAGTCCGTGCAGCACACAAAAGTGGGTGTTTTTCTCAGACATAGAAAATGCTGTGGTCAAAAACTCTTTGGGGGACAACTTGCCATGATATTTATTTAACATCTATAATGTTAGACGATAGAACTTCATGAAATATATGAGAAATCTGTGGCAGGTTATCGACGCAAAGTCACTGAAGGTCACAAAAACACACATTTTCTTT